>OY856411.1:427956838-428559338 GCA_963693085.1 Alisma plantago-aquatica
CTTTTGAATCTGAGTATCTTAGTATTCCCATGCCCTCATATATCATGATATTCTATCATCATATCTTGTTCTTATGCAAAAATTGTAGAAGTTGTTAGATCCCACTAAAGCATCCTGCCAGTCGGATGAGGTCGGACTTACAGTCTTGAACCAAGAGCTACTCAAGGATAACCAACTCCTATTTATGTCAAACATAAGAAAGAGATACCCACTTAGGATAACTCATATAAGAATCACTTCAGACCTACTTTATGTCAAAGTAGCAAACAATTTTTGATGTAAATTTTCAATGTAAAACAATGTTAACTAAACCATATACTTTTAAAAATCAAACATCAAGGATTCACATAGGTAATAGTAGTTCTATTATTTTCAAATTGAATTAACATTACAAAACAAAAGTCATATCATATTATATCCTTATGATCTTATTCTTTTGTTACTTTCTGGTACTCTAACCCTAATGTCTATAATTTTCCCTATATCCCATCCTCCATGTACACATGTGCCGGGGTATATAGGGAAGTATAGACAAAGTATCTTGATACTGGTTAAACCAAGTACCAGATATCAGGACAAGGTGTCTAAAGCACACTATTAAATTGAAAGATATTGAGTAAACATTAATAAGGTTTTGGGGTATGAAAAAACACCCTTACTCAAAATCCAAGATATGGATGAAATATAACATCACATCTAGATTAGATATCAAATTTACACTAAACAACTAAAAATTGAACTTAGGGTCTTATAACCCTCAATTACCTACTAAGTAGGGATAGGGTAATTACATGTTATGAAACATCAATGTTGTTGGAAGAAAAGGAAGGATCATCTTCGAGGGTCTCTCTATTCCTATAGTCGGCGATAGTCCAATGATGGGGTCATCACTTATGAGGCCTTGTATCGACATCCAATGGTTCTTATTAGTGTCCAACAATGAAGGATGACCTCATTCCAACTCAAAGGGCTAATGTCTACAGACCAGGAGCTCTCCACACTTAGGAGTTTGATCAACCTTGACCACCCGTAGGAGGAAGACATGTGTTAGTGTTGAGAATTCCATAGGAAGAGAACCTAGAAAACTTTGTTGTAGCTAACTAGGACCTATGTTAGATTGAGAGCGTCTCCAAGAGAAAACAAGGTGATTCCATCAAAAGCGTATGGATCCATCTTGAAGGAAAACCATTTAGAAGGTGGAGGAGCCATAGTGGGAGATTAACATGGGTCTGGGTTAGGGTTTTCCAAGTAGGAGAAGGAGTGTAGATATATTCAAGTGAAGGAATATATATCTTCTCAGCAAAAGGAGGTGAGATCTTAGAACATATAGAGTGAGGGATCTCACTCCCAAGGACTTTGTTACAGGAATCATCCCCTAGTGGAAAGGAAGTGACATGTGGATATGGGGGTATCTGCCCTTTATTAGGGGAGTCATATCATCATTCATGGGTTAGAGACTTGTCTTTTAGAACATGATGAAAATATAGTTGGGAGATGAGTTGTTTAATAAATTAACACCTTCTCTCATGTTGGGAAACATGGACTAAGATATAGAGACATAAGAATGTGACAGAAAAAGGGAAATGACTACCACTCTTGAGAAGTGAGGTAGAGTCAGTGGGCAATGGTAGAAGAGATATGGGAAATTGAAAGTACCAAAATCATAAGGGGATTTACCTTGACACACGATCCTAATCTATGAAGCATCAAACAGATATATAGTAAAGGGAGGATAAATGGGGAAAGCACAAGGACCTTCAGGGGGAGACACTAACATCCTCCAGTCATCATTTTATCATCCTCCTTCAACAAAATGTAAGTTATTATTTAGATTAGTCTTGTCCCAAAGGAAGTTCCTACAAAATTATTATATTTAATTTTCTACCAAACAAGGGAGAGGAAAGGTAGAGGACCAAAATATATGCATAAAATAGTAAATAGAGTGAATGAGCTCTAGTCTACTAACGATAGAAAGAGTTCTACATTTCCAATCATCCATTCAGGATTTAGTGCTGTCCAATATGTGAGTATACCAATGAAAAGTGGAGAACCCCAAATATTTCTAAGGATGGTAATCTTTTTAACTTTTTGGAATGCCAATAATCCTTTCTTTATTATCCTCACAATCAAAATACATAACACTTTTGTTGATGTGATGTTTATATTGATACTTATAATATTATAAAGATTTTTAAAAATAGACTTGTCACTGTGAGAACTCATTTCATTGGCTTTGTTGGACACCATAACATCGTATACAAAAATAAAAAGATGAAGCATCAGATATTTAGAAGCTTTATGAGGTCTATATTGCTTTCTTTGACTTCCTTATCAATATCCTGAGTGAAGCATTACATGACAAAAAAAAGTAAGAAGATGAATCACCCCTGTTGAACACGAATAGAAGGGTAAAGGAATTGGTAGGTTCTCCATTAAACAACACTTGATAAGAGGAAGTATTTAACATATCTTTTGTACAGATTCCCCAACTCTTTGGGATGTTAAATTCTCAACAATCTTCAAGAGGAAGGGTCAATATAAAGGGTAATAAGATTTCTATAAGTTCACCTCTATGAACATATGTTGATAATTAATTTTTTTACTGAAGTTATAAATAATCTTATTTGAGAGGAGGATTGCATCTTTAATACGCATGCCTTTAGTGAAAGAAAATTGATTCCCACTAACTAACAAAGGAAGACCATCTTGCAATCTAGTTGCCAAAATTTTTGAGATAACATTATGCAAGACAATACAAAGGGGGGTATGCCTCCAATTCTTAATCTCATAAGTTCCATTATATTTAGAAATGAAATCTTGGTTGCTTATTTCAAAGGCCTTCTAGATCAAAAGTTCAAGGATAACCATTATAATATCATTCTTGAAAATCTCCCAATTTTCTATATAGAAGTCTTTGTTACAACATTAGGGTTTGGGATTTTAACAATATTCAAATTTTTAACCACATCCTCTATTTCACTTCAGAAGATGTACTTGTTTAGATCATGGTGTTGAGAAAAACATAACAAAGGAAATGGTATCTTGCTAACATATCAAAAAAAACTAGAAAGTATTATTGAAGAACTTCTTGTAATATATTGAAATGAAATCCTTAATTTTTTCAATCTCAGTTCATAAATATTCATCAATTTACAAACCCTTGGTTGATTCTTATTCTCATTGCATTTTCATATAAGAAGAGGAAAATTTAGAATTAGAATCACCATCCTTTAGCTGTTGAATTCTAGACTTCTGCCTCGAGAGAGATTTTGCTTGGGCAATTGCAAATTGAGCCTCTTTTCTATTACAAATATCTTTTTGGATAATTTGAATGTCATTAGGATTAGCATCAACTAACTCATGATCTTTGATAGATTCCAGTTCAAGAGACTTATACGGGGTCTATAATTCTCAACACTAGAGTTGTTATAATTGATAAGATTTGACTAAGAGCCTCTTATAAACACATAATAGAGGGTAGCCATCTGCCTCAACACACACGGCCTCTTTAAAAATATAAAGAAAAACCTCTTTTGAAGTCTACACTTATATAAATCTGAAGAGGGATTTAATATCACCAATAAATAATGTGGTAATCATATGGTTGCTTAAAATATAATAATGAAAAAATCTCTTTAGGTTGGAGTAGCTAGCCATTTCATAGATGTATAGGACCCTATTAAATGTGGAAGTGACGTAATCCTTCCCACTTTGATGGTTATCCTAGTACAAAATGCTCTATGAAAGTCATGTTTAGATAATCCACAATCAAGCAAGAAATTGTCGAATTCTTCCATACATTTCTTAGTAAGAGGATTCCTGCCAGTTCATTCAAACTCCTTCATAGATGCATTAAAACTCCCCACAAGCAACTAAGGCTCTTTACAATTATTACGGAAACAATCAATATCATTCCAATGACTAGTTCTATCATATCACTATTGTGCCAACAAACAACAATACAAACAAATTGGCATTCTCCTTATTCAAGCTTAGCATGAATAAGGTGATAAGATTCACTTACTTTAGTTACAAGTCAATCTGCACTCCTCGAAAGCTCCACATCTCCCCTCAAGACTAAGTAATCATGATTAGATAGCAATTGAACTCATGAAAATTTCTTTTGATGATTTTTTGAATTTTGTTTTGTCTCTGATGGATGCATATTCATCCCAATTTTAATGGCATGTTTAGCCCAGTTTATCATTCAAACCTCTTAGTTTCATTATACATAGCTTTGTCTCGATCTACTTAAGTTGTCATGCTAATTTGTAAGCATTTAATACTTTTGTTGTCACCCCTTGTAGGTTTTGAGTCTTATCACTCTACAACAAGAAGGTCTAGGCACTTCGGGGCAATGACCCAAACTAAAAATGGATTTTGAGGACTTCCAGAAGGCTGATCAATTGATAAAAAAAATTCCAAGGCCATGATCGACATATTGATCGACCTCCAGATCGACCTTCAATAAACCACATATTATCAAGTTGAGGTGCTTGACATTTCTTATTGATCAATACAAATCAACCACTCTTCGTCGACCTAACATCCATCAACCTCCCAGGTTGATATCTAGATCATGAGCACCCCATAAACCTTTAAGGTCGATGACCTCAACTATTTGATAGTTAAAGATCAAGCAATGGAACCAATCAACCTTCAAGCTATTGACCTATGTTGGTTGCTTATCTGCCAAGCAATAAATCTCAACCATCCACGTGGCACAAATCTAGCTACTCACACATGGGTATAGAGTCCTATAAATTCCCATTGAACAACCACAGAAATTTCTCTCAGACTTACACACTTCCAAAGGGGAGAATGTGCTACAACTCCAAGTCATTTCTAGAGTGATTGACTTGGTCATTTCTAGAGTGGTCGGTCTCTATAGTGAGAGTGATCAACCTCCAAAGTTTAGAGCCATTAATCATTAGTATTGTTGCCTGGATATATCAAACTTTCCAGCAAAAGAGTGATCGACCCTTTTCATCAGCAACTCAATAACCATCATCCTCTAGTGGATCGACCTCCCTATTGACCTCTACATGTTAAGTATTGACGACCTCCCTCTCCAAGGTGATCAACCTCTTCATCGAGTTGTTGTCCATCCACCTACTTCAACCAAAAGTAAGGGTTAATACCTAGAAGCAAGAGAAGGAAGGGAGTGTTCATCTCACTCCATGTTGAGCTACTTTTACTACATTCATGACCATGAATGTGTCCTCTTCCTCTACCAGTCATGTTAATCTTATCATGCTGAGAAGGTAGTCTTTTCACTCAGGTGTGGAGATTATCCTCACTACCTATTTCTTACAATTTCATTCTTATTCCATGTTTGTATGAACTCATTTAATTCATTGCTAATCATTTAATTCTTATTGTCTTGACTAATCACTCATTTTAGGTGATTTATTATAATTTTAGGTTGTGACAATTTCAACATTTAAGATTTGAGTATCGAATAGATTTTCTTGATGCCCTGACGAGAAATTTTGATGTGAAGTCTCCAAAGTAGTGTATATGTGATATGTAAGTAATGAGACATCAAGCTTATGGGGATATATACTCATGCAAGTCTTTAACGCTGAAAGGGAAACTTGTATAATTCTATTTATATCTTCATACAAGTTTAGATTTGAATAAATGTGTGGATTGTAGATAATGGTGGTGGACACCAATTCCACCCTAGTGTTTCCATCCATTGGTAACTAGAACCTTACTCTATATCTTTTTATTCTTGAAATATTAGTTAGTTAAACCAACTCAATCTTTGTGATAAATATTGTCTCTTTATTGGTTATTGTATTGTAATAATTCTTAAAAATGCTATCCTTTGGGTAGGATTTTAAAAGTTACTATGATAAGATATGTCCGCTTGTGGGTGGTGATTATTATACGTTAGTTAAAGTGAACTCTAGGGATCTCACCCCTAGTGAATTTACCTGGACAATATCAGACACATTAGTTTCATTTTAGTTTCATTTATAATAAGTATTTGAGACTTGAACCTTCAATGTTCCTCATAGATTTTAGGGTCTTCGTGTTTAAGCCTCTAATCCCCCATGAGGTAATTGAGAGGATTTTTTTCATTTATAACACTAAAATTTGCTAGTGCTTTGTTGTGATCTTGAAAAACCTCCTCCACATTACTATCTTCTAGGTTATTGAATCCATTTCTAGGAAGATCTTTATACATAAGAGTCTTACAAAAGTCATCCTTAGTTGCAACTATGTTTTATTTCTTAATGATATAAAACTCCACTTTCTAGACATACAACCCGGTGTATCTCAACCAATTAGAGGTGAGTTAAGAGGAGTGACGTCCATCATTGATGAGCTAACAACTTGTAATGTTTTTTGTTGCTCAACGAATTACTACTAGTCATTGTTGTGCTTTCATCATGTTTCTTTAGAATTAAACAAGCATGTATCAAAACATCCTTATGTGCATCATTATCCTACAAGGAGTCACCCTCATGAAGTTATATGTATCCAACCTTACTATATTTTGTAAACACTACAACATTTCTTAGACTACGCAACAATATTTGTCACCCACGTCCTTTTAATAGCCCACTTATTGGCACAATCTTAATCTTCAAATAAATCATACAATGAGAATTTTGAAGGAATATACTCATACTCAAATCCACTGTATGAGCATCACCATCATCGATTTCAATGTCCATAGTGATAGGAATAAAGAATTAGCTGGCATAAGGATATTCATATTGGCAAAGTCCAATCTTTTACAGTCTCTTATAAATCTATCAGTGCATGCAACCCAATTCTTTGAATCGTTTTGATGTCCCTGAGTTCTAATGGGAGGGCATCGACTTCAACAAACACAAGCATGCCTAGCATCTTGAACTTGGTAATAGTATCACCTGTCTTCCATCTCACTAGCATCATAGGTTTACTTTTCATAAACCAAAGCATGTCCTCTAAAGCATCCTCTAAGTCAATCATATTGAAAAATCTTATCATAAAGAATCATTTCTGTTGTACCCACCTAAAAAGAAAATCTTTTGCTAGGAAGCTTATTTTGATGGTTGCTAAGACAAAACAATAAAAAAGGATAAGCTCAAATGCCATCAAATTTTATTTGTAAATGGAGATATTAATGTTTAAATTAGCAATAAATGTATTAAAAAAACATTTTTATTTCTCCCATGGACGAATAAGTAAAACATAGAAGTTAGCCAAAAACTATATTTGACAATCTTGTTACAAGTGGGGAAGGTTTAGCACTCATGTCTCTCTCACAAATTGGTATAGAACCACATCACTAATGTTTGGAGTGACTGATGGTGTGGGAACAAATCGATCAGGGAATTATTTCCTGATTGGGCCATTCCACCCGACCTCCAGGACCTAACCGTCAGCTCCATGGCCATTAGCAACGGAGCCTGGGACTGGTACTTCATCCACGCATACATTCCAGAGGATTGCTGGATAGGCATCATTGCTACCCCCTCCCCAGTGGACTCCGCCGGTGTAGATTCATGGGCATGGCCTATGGAAACCATGGGACAGTTCTCTTCTAGATCGGCATACAGATGGATCAACCAAAATAAGGAGGAAGCGATGCTGGGGGACTTGAAAGCTATTTTGTAACATCCCTGACCTGGGTTATGAATTAACCCTAGGTGTTTTTCTTAGATATGTGATTAAATGTTTGTGGTTATCTTTTGATATGTAATTAAAGCTTCTGAGGAACATATATTTTCATTTCAGTCCTTTTTGAACAATGTTGTAATATTGTTTTGTTAAAAATGGACTAATGTGCAAATTACCAAATTTGAGGGGTTAACTTGCAAATAACAAATGTTAAGATGTTCCTATGATGTTGAGACATCATAAGAGTGAATATGATGTGGTGGTATGGATTCCACAGGTTTGAGCACCAAGATACAGCTTGTAGAGCAATCTTTGTGCTTTAAAACCTAGTTTTGGTGTAATGTGCAAATTACCCAAAACCTAGGGTCCAATATGTAAAATGTATGCTCTATAGTATCTTTCATGACTCTTTACATCAAGTAGATTAAGGATAATGAGGAGGGAGCCTCATTTGATTGATCAAATAAGAAAGATAACCTTAATATTTAAATAACCAAGTTTTAAGCAAAATGGCCTTTTATACATGTATAACTTAGTAAGGTGTTTGGTTTCTTTTCCTTGTAATCTTGGATAAGGGAGGAGTTTCATGTGATGATAAAAAACGTGGACAAAAAGGGGAGAAGGACTTGGTGGATATGTTTGAGAAATAAAAGAGATAATCCTCTTTGCCTTGAAAATATCCCAAAAATATATAAGTACACCCTTTTTCTCAAAGCAAGGGATCATTTCCCTTAGTATTTTTCTCATCTCCTTGCTTTGGACCGACCAAGAGGAAGCTCAGGAGCATAGGAGGACTATCAATATGGTTTGGGTAAGCTTTTATCATCACCTAGCTCGAATTCATGGTGGAAATCCAAATACAAGGTTGGTTTGTTAGTCTTCCTTATACAATTCTTCTTTCTAGCCTTCTTCTCCATCCAAACCTTGAAGAACGGACCTTGGGAAACCTTTTGAGCTTCATCCACCATTAAAGATACGAATCTTGGAGCTCTGGATCAGTCCTAGAGGTGGGTTTTATAACTTTAAACCTTTAACTTTGTTAAGTGCATCTTTTTCTCCTAGAATCGTTGCTTGTTCTTATTCTTTAGACACTTCTGAGTGTTCTTGCTAGCAATTCCGTGAAGAACAGCCCCTGTTCTTGAGATAGAAGATGATGACGTTATTTCCAAAATTCATCCTAATCTTGCTTTAGCAAACGGTCCTCCACCTCTTGCTCAAACGGTTTCCCAAACTGTTTGGGAGCAAACGGTTTCAAACCGTTTGAATGCAAATGATTTTCAACCAATAACGCATGGAGCAAACGGTCCAAGACCGTTTGGATGAGTTGACCAGGCATTGACCATTTGGAGGTCTGTTGTATATAATGTGGAATAATCATCTACCAAAAATCATCATCTAATTCCAAGAAAATCACCATTTGAAGGCACATCAACCACCTAAACCCTAATCGGGTTAAGTGATGATTTCAATAAGTTTATCATGTTGAAGTTTGGGTTGAGTGGCCCAAACAGTTTCAAAACCATTTGGGAATCACCCAAACGGTCTCTAGACCGTTTAGTGATCACCCAAGATCGTTTGGAGGTCTAGGGTTAATAAGGGTTGACCATTTGAGGGTCCAATACTATTGAATTGTTAAACAACTAAGTGCTGGTTTTTGTGACCAAATTTAGGGTTCAACCTTTAAGTGATTGGCTTGGTTTTTGATGAAATAATGGGAAAACGGTCTCAAGACCATTTGGAGGATGTCCAAACGATCCCAAGACCGTTTGGGGGTCACCTAAGACCGTTTGGAGGTCTAGGGTTGACCATGGTTAAGTGGTTGAAGATTGAAGGGCAACAAGTTGAAGTATAATCGATTAGTGGCCTAATGATCAAATCAATGAACCAAACCTTAATAGGTGGAGTTAGTTTTTGATGTTGACTTGAGAAAACGGTCTCAATACTGTTTGGAGGTCATCCAAATGATCCCAAGACCGTTTGGGGTCAAGTCATGACCAAATTGATTGATGGTCCCATGGATTCAATTCAATTAGACTCATGTTGAAACATGTTGAAGGGTGATCGATTCCAAACCCTAATTTAATTGACCCAAGCCCTAATTGGTGATCAATTGAGGGTCAATTGAGTGTCAAATCAGTAGAGGGTTGACCTAATTAACTCAATTGATAAGTGGCTAACAAGTACATGATGGATTGAGGGGTTCAACATTGGAAACCCTAACTCAATTGGAATGGTTGAGATACTTTTTGGTCCATGCGGTTTTGAGATGGTTTGGACCAAACGGTCTGGACCAAACGATCCCAAACCATTTGGTGCTCATGCGGTTTCAAGATTGATTTGCCCATGCGGTTTCAAAGTCAAATATGGCCAAACGGTCAACAAGACCAAACGGTCTTCACCTAACTTTGGGCAAACGGTCTTAAGTGTGTACTTGGCCAAATGGTTTCAAAAGTCAACAAACGGTCAACACCACCAAACGGTTTCAAAACCGTTTGGGGGTTGAAAATGCAAAACCGTTTGAGGTTTAAAAAGGTTAAGAACGTTTGATGCTTTAGAGGTTAAGATGGTTTAGTGGTTGATTAACCTAAACCTTAATAATACCTAAAGTAATTAAGGGATCAAGTAATTAGTGGTTTGATGCATGATAAGGTCAATGGTAAACATTACAAAAGTTCCCTTGAAGGGATAGTGTGACTAGTACCCCTTGATCAAGTAAACCCTAGTGACCATAATGGTGATGACATAACTTATGTTACCAAGATTGATTGGACCTAACCTAATCAAGAGTGATCTAAACATCATTTAATAGAAAGAGGAGAGAGAAGACTCCTAATATGAATGAGAATCAAGTAATATACTCCCATTACATATGAATGTATCTATTTAGGGTATGATCCTCTATAGTGAGATCATGAAAACCCTAATTATGATGGTTAGTGAAACTGAATCTATTTTGAGGGCATCAATGGAAGTAATCCTCATACATGATGATAGTATGATCTAAATTCATTGTAATGTGAATAGTAAACCCTAATCTAGCGTAATATGATATAATGTGAATAGTAAACCCTAATCTAGGGAAATGAGATGATATGAGCAGTAAACCCTAATTTTAGGTTATGCCTTTAAGCATGAAACTCTATACTTGAGTATGAAATAAAGAATCATTATACTATTGTAAGATAAAAGGGTTGATTAACCCTAATTGAATTAAAAAAGAAACCTAACCCTAGAAACCAGCTATGGTGATATGACACGGTCGTGGTGAATCCTCTATGGCACGACCATGTAATGAAGCACGGCCATGGTAGCTTACTCTTACACGACCGTGTAAGATAGCACGGCCGTGGTATTCTATATTAATTTGGAAAGAACTTGTATTGTGTTGATATAGTTACAATGTGCATATTATTAGTAATGTTAACCATGTAGGTCTTTGTAAGAAGTGAGCATAGCCAGGTAAGGGTTATGATGCCATACTCATTGAAGAGTACTTTATAGGTTTTGAAAGTAATGAAATATTATGTTGCCTAGTATGAGGTAACATATGAGATGGACATGCTATATGAGCCATGAGAAATACCTGCATTACTCTAATCAAGGTCATACTGTTAAATGACTTGATAATAATATGTTACTTGATAACAAGTGTTTTGATGATCTAAGGGTTTGAATACCCATATTCCTGAATCACAATGATGAGATGGTTAGGGATTGATATCCCCATGTTAATGATATATGATGTAAACTTGATACAATGAGTAATTTTCTTTATAGTAATTGTTTTAATGGTTTATGATTGAAAACATGCCTGATGCTAAAAGAATGTCATAATGTACTTAAATAATCAAGTATAATGATATCATGTAGAGCCCTGACCATAGATCCATCATTGTCAGAAGTTAAATGATGGTGAAACAGGTTTTCCTAAGGGAACTCCTGGAGAGCATACTTTTGAGTATGCGGGGGTTATAGACGCGAATATCCTTACATCCTAATGGGCGAATTGATGTGAGATGTACTTTAATCTCTCATTCCTTCATTATATGTTTTTTCCGAGATGATGTATCACTAATCTCCCGATGATGTTGTTAATGCCGCATCGATGTGAGATAAACAAGAAATCCCTCGATGGCGAAGAGAGTACATCATGCCACTATAACTCTAATAGTGAAGTTGCCAGGATACCCTGGAAAGCTATTATAGCAGAGACACAAGATGTCCTACATGTTGTTCCTCATACTGACTGAGGAGGATGAGGTCATAGGAATCCGACTCTTCTGATGACCTATGTATGGTACCGATTGCGATTTCGTAATGGTCGGTTGGAGTATGAGAGGTGTAACTCATCTCCTCAGGGCATAAATATGTTTGTAAAATGTAATCAGTCGTGTAGCATATTTGCATAGGTTGATTTACGAGAAACAATGATTGATGTTACATTGTTTATAGTGCTCTAGTTGAATAGCTAGTATACATGATCTTCATATTCCTTATTGTTATATGTCTTGTCATTCGATTAAGTTATAATTGCAATGATTGCTTAAAAGAATGTTGCTTTACTTAGTTTATACAATATTTTACCTGTTGTTGAATGTTATAGTTTTACTGCTTAATGTTATTCCATTATTGCAATAACAAAGCTTCTGGCGGAGAGTTATAACTCTCGCTGGGACAATTATTCAAATTTTCTCACCCGCGTGGGATTTGACTTTTTAGGTAGACGCCGAGGATGAAGGAACACATCAGTGGGTGAGCAACAACATCAGCAGCAGCAACACCAGGGACAGTAGTGATCCTCAGGTGGAGACACTGTTTGTCAAGTCTTATAGATAGCATGTCCTATGTGTCATCTCTGTACTCTCAGGTCCTAGGAGTCTTTAGATGTTCTAAATAGATCTGAGATTTTGGCTTAATGCCTCGAGATGTGATTATTATAGAGATGTAATGATGGATCAGTTGTAAATAACTTATCTTGTTCTTTTATGAAAAAGTCTTACAGGTTGTGGACCTTTGTGCAAAAAGTTTTAAAATTTTGTGATTTATAGTAATTCCACTGCTAGTTAATCGCTTCCGCATTCGTTAATCTTGTTTCCGTAATTCGATCTCCACAATTAAGTGGTATCAGAGCTCTAGGTTCGCTGAGTCTACAGAGACATAGGACTTAGGATGTTGAGTCTGTTCTAGTGTTTTCCAGTATATCTGATAGTGTCTTCTGCTCCTCAGGAGAAGAAGATAAAACTAAGGATGTATGGACCACACGAAGAACACGAGGAACACGTTGTAGAAAGTAGTGTCGCTGCACCCCGAGGAGGTGCAAGAGACCAAGAAAGAGAAGAACATGTGCTTGAACCACCCCAGTTCAACCCAACTGACATGAGAAACCCAGTCGTCCAAGCCATGTTTGGACAGTTTATGACTGCCATGACACACATGACTGATAGGATGCCTATACCTGCACCTAGAGCACCTACCCACTCTGAAGGACAAGGAATCGGCAAGACGTTTGAACGAATTCGCCGAGTTGGAGCCACAGAGTATGTTGGAACAGCTGACCCAGCAGATGATGACTTGTGGTTAACTGAACTAGAGAAGGACTTTAGAATCCTAAACATCCCAAAAGCTGAGAAGGTTAGACATACTGTATATCTTCTCAAGGGGAGTGCTGGTCATTGGTGGACCATGGAAGAACAGAAGAGGCCAGGTGTAGAGGTTGCATGGGAAGTTTTCCGACGGGAATTTATTAACAGATACTTCCCTAAGACGTTCTTGGATGAGAAAATCTCTCAGTTTGAGAGGTTAAGGCAGGGTCTGATGAACATTAGCGAGTACGAGGCTAAGTTTATGGAGATGTTGCGGTTCTATCCGCACATGGCAGCTACAGATGAAGAAAGGATTAGGCATTTTGAGAAAGGGTTAAATGTTGAGTTGACTACTCCTGTGTCTGCTCTAGAGAACAGACAAAGGTTTGCTACCTTTGTTGAGTCTGTCAGAAGAATAGAAAGGTCTGTAGTAGAGAAGAGATAGACCCAGAACAAGAGGATGTATCCCCAATTCCAAGGATCTTCATCTAAAGGTTTCAAGAAACCTAGGTTTTCTACACCTACACTACCACCTAGATTCAGTACCCAGACGTAGTGGATGTCAAATAGGGGTAGAGGACGAAGCCTACCACTAGAAGGAGCTCACAGTTCAGCATCTATGTCGGTTATAGGACCACCCAGACCACAACAACTGAACAGAAGTTGTTATATATGTGGAAAGATGGGACATCTGATGAATGATTGTAGAGCTAGAGAAGTGAGTGTGACTCAACCCCAGAGGCAAAGTCAGCAAGGATCTCAAAGAAGATAGTTTCCAGGAAGTGCAAGAGGACGTGGACAAGCATCCCAAGCTGGATCATCGACACCAGGTCAGCGAGCAACGAATCAACCACAAGCAACGGCAAGATTCTACGTAATGAATCCACCTGATGCAGTAATCAACCCTCAGGTTGTGGCAGGTCAGATGGAATTGTTATATTCTGATAAGTCTACATCTTGCGTTGTACCTGTTTTAATTGATCTGGGTGCTACACACTCCTTTATCACTCGAAGAGTGATTCTTGAGTGCAACCTGACTATAAGTCATAGAGTAGATAGTTTGTTGTTAGAAACTCCATTGATGGGATCTGCTGTGTTGTAGGAGGTATGTTCTCCCTGCATCCTCTTCTTTTCTGAACATCGCATTCAAGTGGATCTTGTACCACTTGAGGTGCATGGATTTGATATAATCCTTGGGATGGATACCTTAGAAAGGTATAAGGTTGTTTTGGATTGTGAATCCAAGCAAGTTGTGTTCACTGATGATAGTGACACATGGATCTTTCAAGGAGAGAGAAAGATTCTACCCACCTGTCTTGTGTCAGCTATGGTTGCTAAGAAGCTGATGAGGCAAGGATGTTATGCATTCTTGGCCCATGTAGTAGATACTACCATGGATAGTCCTAATCCTGCCGAAGTTCTTATAGTCAGGGAATTCGAAGATGTATTTCCTGAAGAACTTCCAGGTGTACCACCGCCTCGGGAAATTGATTTTGAAATCAATTTAATCCCAGACACGCAACCTATAGCACAAACACCGTATAGGATGGCGCCTACTGAAATGGCAGAACTCAAGAAACAACTGCAAGAGTTGCTTGAGAAGGGTTTCATCCGACTGAGTACTTCACCCTGGGGTGCTTCAGTCCTTTTTGTTAAAAAGAAAGACGGTTCAATGTGGTTGTGCATTGATTACAGACAGTTAAATAAAGTAACAATAAAGAATAAGTATCCTCTGCCTAGTATCGATGATCTTTTTGACCAGTTGCGTGGTGCAACCGTCTTCTCAAAGATAGATTTGAGATCAGGATATCGCCAACTACGTATTAAGGATAGTGACATACCAAAGTCTTCTTTTAGAACAAGGTATGGTCACTATGAGTTCACAGTTATGTCGTTTGGGCTAACTAATGTACCAGCTGCATTTATGGAACTCATGAATAGAATCTTCTGACCTTTTCTCAATCAGAGTGTTGTTGTCTTTATAGATGACATCCTGATCTATAGTAGAGATGCTCAGCAGCATGAACAGCATCTTCTTTAGGCTCTAACTTAGCTAAGAGAACATAAGCTATACGCTAAGTTTAGCAAGTGCAAGTTCTGGTTACCAGAAGTATCTTTCCTTGGACACGTAATATCTGCCTCGGGTATTCGTGTTGACCCTAAAAAGGTAGAATCTTTCCTGCTATGGGAGCAGCTAAAGACACCAATCGAGATCTGTAGTTTCTTAGGGTTGGCAGGCTATTACCGGAGGTTCATTAAGAACCTCAGTTCTATAGCTTTACCCTTGACTAAGTTGACCAGGAAGGATGTTCCTTTTGCCTGGAGTGATAAGTGTCAAAAATCTATCCAGTTGTTAAAGGAAAGGTTGAAAAGTGCACTTGTACTTGTGTTACCTAAACAAGGAAATGGATATATAGTTTTCTATGATGCCTCTAAGAATGGACTAGGATGTGTGTTGATGTAGGATAAACAAGTGATTTCTTTTGCTTCCCGACAGCTTAAGAAACACGAGGAGAATTATCCGACACACAATTTAGAACTAGTTGTTGTAGTTCACGCCTTGAAGATCTGGAGGCATTATCTTTATGGAGAGACATTCCAGATTTTCACAGACCATGAGAACCTTAAGTATATCTTTTCTCAGCATGAGCTTAATATGAGGCAACGCCGATGGATGGAGTTAATCAAGGACTACGATTGTACAGTTGATTACCATCCGAGGAAGGCCAATGTGGTTGCTAATGCTTTGAGTAGGAAATCAGCAACACCAGCCTTGGATAGAGCACAACTAAATTCCTTAGTGTGCTCAAGGAGAGATATGCTTATCTCCTTAAGACAAGACAATGTACAGTTGAGAGTATCATTGTTAGCCGGGTTGTTAGCTGAGATGCATATAAAACCTACTCTGAGAGAGCATATCAAGGAGGCACAGCAAGTTGATGCTGCAGTCCAACAGATCAGATCGGAGTATGGTAATGAGAAACGAGATGGTTTCCATGACTTAGATGATAAAGTAGCCTGTTATCATGGTAGGGTGATAATACCTGATGTGGATAACTTGAGAAAGTTAGTCCTGGAAGAAGCTCATTCTTCAATGTATGCTATGCATCCAGGATGAACCAAGATGTATCGAAATTTAAAAGATATGTATTGGTGGCCTGGTTTGAAGAAAGACGTTGTTGAGTTTGTTATGCGGTTTCCTATGTGTCAGCAAGTTAAAGTTGAACACCAGAAGCCTGCAGGAACAATGCAACCATTACCCATACCGCAGTGGAAGTGGGATCATGTAACCATGGACTTTGTTGTTGGCCTACCCAGGACAAACAAAGAACATGATTCCATCTGGGTAATAGTTGATAGGTTGACAAAGACAGCACATTTCTTACCTGTCAAAACAACCTATTCTGCTGAGAAGCTAGCACAGTTGTATGTAGATGAGATAATGTGGTTGCATGGAGTCCCAGCTACCATTGTTTCTGACAGAGGTCCCCAGTTTACAAGTCATTTTTGGGAGCGACTTCATAAAGCTTTAGGCACACAGTTAAGGTTTAGTACAGCCTTTCATCCCCAGACAGATGGACAGTCAGAAAGAACTATACAGACCTTGGAGGACTTGCTTAGAGCATGTGTTCTTCAATTTACAGGGAGTTGGGATCTACACCTATGTAAAGAGTGAGACCCGATAGGGGGTCCACTCTTCACTGAAATTGAAGAATAAGTCCATCCAATCCCAAACATACCAAAAAGGTAAGAAGGAAAGGTGGAATTTCATTCATTTCTCAAATGGTACATATTACAGAGCATGATAATGAATAAGTAGCGGAAACAAAACTATTACACAGTTACAAAATTTTCATTGTACAATTGTTCCTCACCATAAAAGGTGGCATGACACAAACAAAAATATACACTTGAGGCGAGTTGCATAGGGCAACCCAACTAATCCAAGCTATCCTTAATGTCAAAGTCCATGCATACGATCTTTTAACAACTTTGTCTTCTAATGTACCTAAACCTGGGTGGAAGGGAACATCACCCAGAACATAGGAAACAAGATAGAGGTCAGCAAAGAGATGAGTATCTACACATAATAATCACTTTGGGCATTATATATGGTTATAAGTGCAAAAAGAGATGTTCCCACAAGAAAAGAGGGCTATTTGCAATTAGGTATGTTCAAGAGAAAAGTAACAAAAGAAATGAAGCAAAAGAAATGAGGCATATTAAATTCATATTACAAGCATGATAATAAAAGAGTGTCTTGCCATAACATTCATCCACAGATTCTTTTTAAAACAAGAATATTTGCATGCATAACAATGTAGACTAAATATACCTAAAACAGGACCATAACACCATAGGATCATGGCCTAAAAATAAACAAGGGTGGAAACGCACACCCCGGGCGGAATACGCACGCCCTAACTAAATATGGTTGTACATAAGTACTGCTATTCTAGATATCCTAGTCATACAAGCAGCATGCTATAATAGAGTGGCAAGACTTATTATTTTAGTCATTTCCAATGAAGGCAACATGGCAGGAGGGGTCCAATAACCCAAATGAGCATAACAATATAAATATCACAGAAACAAAAGGAATTCATATCAGGAGCAATAAATGTCCAAGTATTTGGATTTTAAAAGGGATTTACAATTCAAGAGATGCCTCATTAAAAGATATATGGATTTCAGTCAGTTAATGCCCAAAATAAAAATAGAGAGTGCACATACCTTACGATCAGTCCTAGATATTCATTAACACCTCCTAAGTTCAGGTTCAGGGTTGTCTCAACCTAATCACAATATATGTGCATACCATTAATATAATATTCATAAAATCCCTAGCTTAAAAATTGACCCTACTGTCAGTTGGAAATCTGGTTGCGAAACCTATCCCAATAAATTAGGCATATTTTTTTATTTCAAAAACATATTTATTTGTATTTTTCTGCTGAACGAATGATTAGTTATGATTTTTATAAGATAAAATTGATTACTGATTAAAAAGGAAAATACGACGTGAAATGACCATATTGCCCCTGAATATATCACGAGTATATGGGACATGATGTCACAGAACTTTAGGAAATTAAATGGAATCAGGGTCCGGGTCAACATGGTCAAACAAAAATGATGTTACCTATAATGCCCTCATGGGCGTGACATGATTTATCTGGGCACCATGGGCAAGACTGGGCTTTCGCCCCAGGGATTCATCTCCTTGTGTCTCGCGCCATTGGCCACCTCGAGAAGCTCCGACTAGAAGTGAGCGGCTGAGGTTGGCTTCCTCATGGGTGGGGACCCTTTCCAGTGGCCCCGACTGGTCAAGCCGAAGTCATTGACCCTCTATGCAGGCGCTGGGGTCACCGGAAGAACAACCGAACGGGAATAGATGAGGGAACAGCACTGGCGACAAGCAACGACGAGAATACTGTGTCGAAGGCATAGAATGGCAATCTGATAACGATTTGCGATCGGACATTCACTAGACCTTCGGCAAAACCTCACGACGTGTTTGGTCGGGGTTTTGGGGTAGGAACTGGCGGGTTCCCTTCGCATCATGGAGCCAAGAACAGAGGATGCCGACGGCCCTAGTCGACCGAGTAAACCAGGGAAGAATGCGACGAGATGAAATGATGAAAGGAAAGGGCAATGGCCCTAGGTGGTTACCTCGTGGTGGATTTGCCTGAGATGTCCCGAGTTGCTGGGACGACGAGGAGATTGCCAGAGAGGGGAGCTCGGTCTAGCAGAGAGAAATCTTGGGGTTTAGTTCCGATTGATTGGTATGGAGGGTGAAGGAGGGAGAGGCGGCGATTTTTGTGTGGTTAGAGTCTTCTTGGAGATTGATTAGGTGGGGTTTCGGGGTCACTGGTAATGGCAGCAGTGAAGAAAGGAGATGAGATTTTGGGCGTTTTCTACATAGGGTTAGAGAGAGTGTGGGCAAGGGTTTAATGGGTTCGGGAGAAGGAGACGGATCTGGTGGAGAAGAAATCGCGAACGATGGTTGAGGGAGGAGAGAAAACGGTGAGAAGATTCATCACTGGCTTGAGCCAGTCCTGCGCACGCGGAGACTTCAGAGGTGGAAGACAAAGTCTTCCACTCGATAACCGGGCCCAAAGGGAAAAATAAACCGGCCGTGACCCTGGTTCAAAGTGTGACAAAATTGGGAATCAAGGGTTAAATGATTTCTAACTTTGCTTAAAGTCTCCCAATTGGCCTTGGTGGTGTATTTGGTGTCCGATTAAGCCCAAAGTTGGTATCTTGCCTAATTAGGATATGAGGAACGTGAATTTGGGCTTAGTTTTGCCTTTTTGATATTACCTTTGTTACATTTATACCATTGCACTCTAGTCACTTAATTAAAGTAATTTATCTTAACCGAAAAGGCAAATAGGGTTAAACCCTACGAGTTATACCCCATACCACCTTATAAGATCCTAGGGTTAACTAGGATATTAAGTTATGGTCAAGACTGTAGTTTATTATCATTATTCACCAATTCTCATCATTCAAGTATTAGGGTTTTCACATTCAAAGATTTTATGTTCATGTGATTCCAAAGAGTCAATTAGGGTTAATAGATCCTAATATGGTTTGATCTATGCTATTACAACGAAATATAGACATTGAAAGGTAACCAAGTAAAGAAAAGGGACAAGGGATTTTGGATATCCATCTAATCAGTTAGGGGCCTAGAAGAATGGGAAATTAGCCTATGCGTATGGAATCGAGTATGTTACAACCTAAGCTTGATAGAGTTTTCCTACAAGAACAGCTATCAACATAGCATTGACATGGAACCTTATGAAGCTTTGTATGGTAGACGTTGTAGATCACCCCTATGTTGGTATGAAACTGGTGAATACCAACTGTTAGGTCCTGATCTTGTACAGCAAACCACCAAGAAGATTAAAATAATACAACAACAGATAAAGACTGCACAGGATAGGTAGAAATCTTACGCTGATAAACATCATAGACCCTTAGAATTCCAGGTTGGAGATAGAGTGTACCTCAAGGTCTCACCTTAGAAAGGAGTTCTGAGATTTGGAAGGAAAGGAAAGTTAGCTCCTAGGTTTATGGGGCCTTATCCAATCATTGAATGGATTGGGAAGGTAGCTTATAAGCTAGAGTTACCACCAGAGCTACAAAAGTTACACCATGTGTTCCACATTTCCATGCTTAGGAAATGTCACCCCAATACATAATCAGTTCTACAACCTTTGGAAGTAGAGTTGAATGATGATGTGTCTTATGAAGAAGGACCAATATCAATCCTTGATAAAAGAATTAAACAACTGAAAAAGAAAGACATAAGTCTTGTGAAAGTCCTCTAGAATCACCGTGGTGTTGAAGAAGCCACATGGGAACTAGAGGAAGAGATGAGAAGGAAATACCCTGCTCTTTTCTCTTAATATGTTTTGTTGATTTTGGGGATGAAATCCTTGTAAGGGGTGGATAATTTGTAACATCCCTGACCTAGGTTATGAATTAACCCAAGGTGTTTTGCTTATATATGTGATTAAATGTTTGTGGTTATCTTTTGATATGTAATTAAAGCTTCTGAGGAACATATATTTTCATTTCAGTCCTTTTTTAACAATGTTGTAATATTGTTTTGTTAAAAATGGACTAATGTGCAAATTACCCAAGTTGAGGGGTTAACTTGCAAATAACACATGTTAAGATGTTCCTATGATGTTGAGACATCATAAGAGTGAATATTATGTGGTGGTATGGATTCCACAGGTTTGAGCACCAAGATAAAGCTTGTAGAGCAATCCTTGTGCTTTAAAACCTAGTTTTGGTGTAATGTGCAAATTACCCAAAACCTAGGGTCCAATATGTAAAATGTATGTTCTAGAGTATCTTTAATGACTCTTGACATCAAGTAGATTAAGGATAATGAGGAGGGCACCTCATTTGATTGATCAAATAAGAAAGATAACCTTAATATTTAAATAACCAAGTTTTAAGCAAAATGGCCTTTTATACATGTATAACTTAGTAAGGTGTTTGGTTTCTTTTCCTTGTAATCTTGGATAAGGGAGGAGTTGCATGTGATGAGAAAGAAACGTGGCCAAGAATGGGACAAGGACTTGGTGGATATGTTTGAGAAATAAAAGAGATAATCCTCTTTGCCTTGAAAATATCCCAAAAATATATAAGTACACCCTTTTTCTCAAAGCAAGGGATCGTTTCCCTTAGTCTTTTTCTCATCTCCTTGCTTTGGACCGACCAAGAGGAATCTCAGGAGCAGAGTAGGACGACCAAGCTGGTTTGGGTAAGCTTTTATCATCACCTAGCTCGAATTCATGGTGGAAATCCAAATACAAGGTTGGTTTGTTAGTCTTCCTTATACAATTCTTCTTTCTAGCCTTCTTCTCCATCCAAACCTTGAAGAACGGACCTTGGGAAACCTTTGGAGATTCATCCACCATTAAATCTACGAAGCTTGGAGCTCTGGATCAGTCCTAGAGGTGGGTTTTATAACTTTAAACCTTTAACTTTGTTAAGTGCATCTTTTTCTCCTAGAATCGTTGCTTGTTCTTATTCTTTAGACACTTCTGAGTGTTCTTGCTAGCAATTCCGTGAATAACAGCCCATGTTCTTGAGATAGAAGATTATTACGTTATTTACAAAGTTCATCCTAATCTCACTTTAGCAAATGGTCCTCCACCTCTTGCTCAAATGGTTTCCCAAACCATTTGGGAGCAAACGGTTTCAAACCGTTTGAATGCAAACGATTTTCAACCAAGAACGCATGGAGCAAATGGTCCAAGACCGTTTGGATGAGTTGACCAGGCATTGACCATTTGGAGGTCTTTTGTATATAATGTGTACTAATCATCTACCAAAAATCATCATCTAATTCCAAGAAAATCACCATTTGAAGGCACATCAACTACCTAAACCCTAATCGGGTTAAGTGATGATTTCAATAAGTTTATCATGTTGAAGTTTGGGTTGAGTGGCCCAAACGGTTTCAAAACCATTTGGGAATCACCCAAACGGTCTCTAGACCGTTTAGTGATCACCCAAGACCGTTTGGAAGTCTAGGGTTAATAAGGGTTGACCATTTGAGGGTCCAATACTATTGAATTGTTAAACAACTAAGTGCTGATTTTTGTGACCAAATTTAGGGTTCAACCTTTAAGTGATTGGCTTGGTTTTTGATGAAATAATGGGCAAACGGTCTCAAGACCGTTTGGAGGATGTCCAAATGATCCAAAGACCGTTTGGGGGACACCCAAGACCGTTTGTAGGTCTAGGGTTGACCATGGTTAAGTGGTTGAAGATTGAAGGGCAACAAGTTGAAGTATAATCGATTAGTGACCTAATGATCAAATCAATGAACCAAACCTTAATAGGTGGAGTTAGTTTTTGATGTTGACTTGAGAAAACGGTCACAAGACCATTTGGAGGTCATCCAAATGATCCCAAGACCGTTTGGGGTCAGGTCATGACCAAATTGATTGATGGTCCCATGGATTCAATTCAATTAGACTCATTTTGAAACATGTTGAAGGGTGATCGATTCCAAACCCTAATTTAATTGACCCAAGCCCTAATTGGTGATCAATTGAGGGTCAATTGAGTGTCAAATCAGTATAGGGTTGACCTAATTAACTCAATTGATAAGTGGCTAACAAGTACATGATGGATTGAGGGGTTCAACATTGGAAACCCTAACTCAATTGGAATGGTTGAGATACTTTTTGGTCCATGCGGTTTTGAGATGGTTTGGACCAAACAATCTCAAGACCATTTGGGACCAAACGATCCCAAACCATTTGGTGCTCATGCGGTTTCAAGATTGATTTGCCCATGCGGTTTCAAAGTCAAAGATGGCCAAATGGTCAACAAGACCAAACGGACTTCACCTCACTTTGGGCAAACGGTCTTAAGTGTGTACTTGGCCAAACGGTTTCAAAAGTCAACAAACGCTCAACACCACCAAACGGTTTCAAAACCGTTTGGGGGTTGAAAGTGCAAAACCGTTTGAGGTTTAAAAAGGTTAAGAACGTTTGATGCTTTAGAGGTTAAGATGGTTTAGTGGTTGATTAACCTAAACCTTAATGATACCTAAAGTAATTAAGGGATCAAGTAATTAGTGGTTTGATGCATGATAAGGTCAATGGAAAACATTACAAAAGTACCCTTGAAGGGATAGTGTGACTAGTACCCCTTGATCAAGTAAACCCTAGTGACCATAATGGTGATGACATAACTTATGTTACCAAGATTGATTGGACCTAACCTAATCAAGAGTGATGTAAACGTCATTTAATAGAAAGAGGAGAGAGAAGACTCCTAATATGAATGAGAATCAAGTAATATACTCCCATTACATATGAATGTATCTATTTAGGGTATTATCCTCTATAGTGAGATCATGAAAACCCTAATTATGATGGTTAGTGAAACTTAATCTAATTTGAGGGCATCAATGGAAGTAATCCTCATACATGATGATAGTATGATCTAAATTCATTGTAATGTGAATAGTAAACCCTAATCTAGGGTAATATGATATAATGTGAATAGTAAACCCTAATCTAGGGAAATGAGATGATATGAGCAATAAAACTCTAGTTGAATAACTAGTATACATGATCTTCATATTCCTTATTGTTATATGTCTTGTCATTCGATTAAGTTATAATTGAAATGATTGCTTAAAAGAATGTTGCTTTACTTAGTTTATACAATATTTTACCTACTGTTGAATGTTATAGTTTTACTGCTTAATGTTATTCCATTATTGCAATAACAAAGCTTCTGGCGGAGAGTTATAACTCTCGCTGGGACAATTATTCAAATTGTCTCACCCCCGTGGGATTCAACTTTTTAGGTAGACGCCGAGGACGAAGGAACACATCAGTGGGTGAGCAACAGCATCAGCAGCAGCAACACCAGGGATAGCAGTGATCCTCAGGTGGAGACACTGTTTGTCAAGTCTTGTAGATAGCATGTCCTATGTGTCGTCTCTGTACTCTCAGGTCCTAGGAGTCTTTAGATGTTCTAAATAGATCTGAGATTTTGGCTTAATGCCTCGAGATGTGATTATTATAGAGATGTAATGATGGATCAGTTGTAAATAACTTATCTTGTTCTTTTATGAAAAAGTCTTACAGGTTGTGGACCTTTGTGCAAAAAGTTTTAAAATTTGTGATTTTCAGTAATTCCGCTGCTAGTTAATCACTTCCGCATTCGTTAATTTTGTTTCTGCGATTCGATCTCCACATATTTGGTCCTCCAAACTACCGGAGTGTGTGCGCATATTCCTTTGGCTCTTCCAACATAGAGCTCATCTCGCAAACACTGAAAAATGACGTCGCCACATTGACGTTGATGATATTTGCAGCATCTACAACAATGCCAATGACTCTCTCTTACATGCACTCCGTGATTGCCCCCCCAACAGAGAAGTATAGGACCTTGTTCCTATAGACAAACACCACCTTACTCTGAATGAAGACGCATGGATTGCGTACTGTATCAGGCCAAGTGATAACCTCCAGGCCATAGGTATTTTGACGGTTGTTACTTGCTGGCACATTTGGACTTCCATATGTGAGTTCATCCATAAACGTAAGCCCATGCGGGCAATCAACCAGTACTCTTTCATCAAGAACCGCACTGAAACCATTCTTAGATTCCCAACAGAACCCCTAGGCAGCAAGGTGCAGTTCTGTCCTGCGGAACGAGGGTTCTCAAAACAAGACTACTACATCTTTGTGGATGCTGCTTTCAACCACCACACTGATCATGCCGCGTTGGGCATTCACACTTTAGGAGCTAATGGTGAGTCTCTGTTAGGTAAAGGCCATTGCACTACAGCCTCATCCGCTCTGGAAGCAGAGGTGCAGTCTTGCCTCCTTGGTATGCAAACCTATAAGGACATGGAGTGGACCTCGTTGTACATCCTCTCCGACTCAAAGAAGACTCTATCACTCCTCAACAACTGCCAGAAGGCCCCGACTAAATTCATACCACATGCCTGATTGGTGAGCACCATATAGGAGGTCGTTAATTCGTTAACACTACATCATGTGCCACACACTCAGAATGCCTCTGCAGACCTGATTGCGAAAAGAGTTCTCGCTTCTGAAGTTTCCTGTAATTTTCATTCTGTTATGCCTGATTGGCTTACTGCCTTCAAGACAGTAGATGTAAACACCTTCCTATCCGCACTAGAGAGCGGAATGAATAAAAGTTGATCTCTAGTTACCTTAAAAAAAGGAAACAAATTAGTGGAATAGCAATAAAAATGATTTTTATGTTTGCCTATCTTTCCGACTGGGGATGGTTGTGGTTATTCTCGTCATTGTCCCAAAGATCCTATTTTTTCATATGTGGGGAGCTAAGAATCTCCCACAATGAAGATCCATCCCCAGTGGTTAGGGTATATGTGTAAAAACAAGAGTGTAAATAATATGAAAAGAAATCAGTTAACAATAAGATTTGATTCTAGTTGAGCAATTTGATCAAATAATATGAATGAATCATATAACATTATAGCAGTTTAGATATATAGGTAGATAAATAATTATGAACAGTTTAGAGTAGTTGTGAGATGAGCAAATTAGATATGCAAGATTAATGTTATTCAAGCTAACAATGCTTAGAAAATTGTTGCCATAGAGGAATGAACATCTGAACACATGTGAAATAGAAAGTAAAGAGGGGTAGCTTTATAAGAATCAAGAAGGGTCCTAGAATACGATGAATATCAAGGTCTACTTATAGGGTAGAATTTGATTCCAAGATTCATATTAAAAGACTCTAGAAGTGGCAGCAGATTGTGACGACGTGCCATATGGGGAAGACCTATACGAATCATGTCTATTTTCCATGTGTCACACAGTGTATGGTTGTGATTCACTGCGTATCCCAAAGTATGATAAACTTTGACTTTTTTATTCTAATTTTTTGGATATTTTAGGAACATTATGGAGGGAAAATTGGATGAAATAAGTGGAAAGCATGGAACCAGATAAAATTCAATAAAATAATAAAGAAAGATGATGAGACATTAATTTTGGATTATCTTTGATCATTTATAAAAAAAGAAATGGATTTTTGTGAGGATAGAGAAAAATGAAATTCATGTAGTAGAAAAAGAATATTTTATTCAGGATAATCTAATAGGGCAACTTATAAAAAAGAATTATAAAATATCAAAGTTAAATGGAAAACTTCTTTTAAGTCCAAAGAAGTGAACTTTTTGTACATAACCCCCTAGACTAGGTAAAAATGAATGAATTACATTTGTGCAAAATGTGGAAAGGATGTAGAAAAATAGGGAAAAAATAAGAAATGAATTCCATCATTAGTCTGAGAATGAACGTTATCATGAAATTCTTATGAATGAGTGAAATGGGGTGTCAACGTTCTCCTCCACTTAAAACCTATATAGATCCATTTATACATGATGTTA
Organism: Alisma plantago-aquatica; assembly: GCA_963693085.1. Lineage (NCBI taxonomy): Eukaryota > Viridiplantae > Streptophyta > Magnoliopsida > Alismatales > Alismataceae > Alisma > Alisma plantago-aquatica. The sequence continues at coordinate 427,983,488 of OY856411.1, forward strand.
TGGTTAAAAGTTTCTAAAGTAGGAAGGTGGGTGTGAATTTTGATGATTGACATTGTAGATATTTGTTCCATTTATTTTAAACCTCTCATGCCTCTCTCTTTTGATAGATCAATTTCTCCTTCCCTAGTTGCACCTCCATTTTCTCCAAGACCGTGTCATCATTTCGACTTAATTTATTGAAGAGATCATACCCAAACTTTATCGATAAATTTGAGTTATGATCTTCAACCTCATGTCATTGTGAAGGCAAATGGCATATATCATCATTGTCTATGTTGGGTACAAGTTGGTGATTCTTTTATCTAGCCTCTTTTCTCCATTTTAAGGCATCGCTTCTCTCTCTTTCTCTCTTTCTCTCTCTATCACACACAGACATATATATACATAACACAGGGAGAGAGATAGAGAAAGAAGATAATGGGTGATCCATATATTTCAAAATTATATATACAAACCATTCTATATATACAAATCACTCATATAAGAGAACGTATATTTTTATTTTACTTCCTATTATAAATTCTTATTTATATTTGGAGAACAAAGTTCATGATTATCTGGAACATACAAAGCTACTTGCTTTTATGTGAGGTATGACATCCTGTGTTATAACTAAGGGTTTCCCTCTTGCTCAAATTTGTATATTATTGCCCCATTATATATGTTTATATTGGTAATTATATCATGCATTATTGATTTGGCACATAAAAATGTATAATTTGTTCCTTGCACATTTAGCATCCTTTTGGCTTGAGGTACATTGGAAAATTATTAGTTGTTTTATTACTAGACTCCTATTGGAATGTTCTAGTTAAAACTAGATTGAGCCTAATAGTGCACGAGTCACATTTCCAAATACTTAGAATCATTCATAAAATTATAACATACTCAATATTGGTAAAACAATCATACTTTCATTTTTATACATCTTGATTGATCTATTTGAAACCTATATGCAATAAAACCCTATCACTGTCATAAATACTATTATGTTTGAGACTTGTTCTAAAAATACCATCAATGTGTACTCACATACTGAGTGGTTCCTTAGTTCTTGAAGTTTATTTTTCTCTTATAACAATAACTAGACCAGACCCCACCACTTGATTATATACTTATAATGTATTTACATGGCTCTTCAATCATCTAGAAAACCCTAAAGGTTGATTTTTAACTAAATTAAGAAGTTATAAATGATTTATTAAAAAGACTAAACTTCACATGTTATTTGTGTTGAATACTGTATGATAAGCACAATGTTGTTAAGGCATAATGTTAGAAATGGGTTTGACCCATTCTATATAACTTGAGTCTATTAAAAAGATTACAATATATTGTGTGATTATGTTCATTACAACAAGTTAGAGCATGTTGTGTAATTTTAGTCTGTTATAACCATTTACACCTATTGTAGTCTCACATAATTAAAATAGGTTTAGGCTATTGTATATAACTAGAATTTATACAACATACTAGATCATGTTGTTTTTATATGTACAATTACAATGCATCAAAGCATGTTGTTGTGTTAAAGCCTATTATAACAATTGTAGTTGTTGTAGTCTGACATATACTAAAACTTGTGCAGCCCATTATATGTAACTTATGTTGTATTAAATTTATAATTAATAGAACTTCAATAGACATATTGTATTACATAGTCTAACTACAACACCACTAACCATATATGTTGTATTCTTCCCGTTATAATTTCTTACTTTTGTGATAGTGTTAGGTAAAGTTGATATGTTCCTATGAAAATGTTGCAATTAATTCTCTTCTCATGGAGTACATCTCTAGTTTACAGTCCAATAAATGGATAGAGGGGAGAGAAACTATTACCCCTACCTCATGTCACTACCACTATAAACATAATGTGGGGAAACAAATTTCATCCATGTTTATATATTATTTCCAAACATGTATGTGCCTAAAATTTTGGCATTCTATCTTTTACCCCAACCACCGCTTCATGGGGGCTTCTTAGAACTGTAGCCCTCTGCTCTTCTCCCCATCTGTTGTCCTCCTTTTCTGATGCGACCAATGACTGCTCCACATGGGTCTCCTACAATCTTAACCCTCTCCTCTTATCCCTATACATTGCCCTCCTTTTGCAATGCCAACTACAAGGGATGTAAAGCCCTTCACACTCTACCACTTATCCCCATTAGTGCCCAAAGTTTAGCGTATACACCAACAATACAGTGTTACCATCATCTCCTCTTTCATTCTCCTTCTAACTCCAACACTCAAAATTCCTCCCCAAAAAACTCCATCAAATTATATCTAGTTGCTACATCCTGTCTTCTTATGTCACTCTCGTGTGCTTCATACAAATTAGAAAGCCCTATGACACCTCATCTTGAATCTTTGAGACAAGGAGCAATGCTCCACCACCTATTGGTTGACCCATTGCCACATCTAGGCTAAGTGGTACAATAGTGGATTTTGACTACTTTCTAAATTGTAAATGATGTTGCACAAAATGAAAAAAAAAGGATAAAGTACCCATTTGATGTCTTATGAGGTAGGTCCCCTCACTTTTGCTACAAATTCAATCTAGTGTAGGTGCGGAGCCAGGAAGATTTCAAGGAGGGAACAAATAAAATTAATAATTAACTAAATTTTTAAATAGTCTAATTAATATCTAAGGCACACTCAAACTAATAATTTTTCTATATACTAATACATTAAATAATGAAAAATACACTCTCATTTTACATAGTTAGAATTTTTATTATAGTTTTCATCTCATGAAATCAGTTCATTATTACTTATTACTAAGGCTATGTTTGGTACACGGTGATAGATATATAGGGATGGTGACAGTGACCATGAAGGAAAAACTATTAAAGATTGTTGTTTGTTAGAACTTGCATGGTGAAGGAGAAAAAGATGGAGAAATACTTAAAAAGTATTTCTTGTTACATGGGTATGAGGATAGGAATAGGGATTTTTTTTACAAAAACACCTTATACATGTATGAATCTTACTTATTTGAAAGATCTTTTTTTTTATTTATGTATAAATAAGTTGTGGAGTATTAACAAAAAAAATATTTGTGATTCACCATGCTTTCTATGGGACAAAAATAGACCAAATTTCTCGATAGAATCACCATAGAATATTTCTAATTCCTTATCACCATATCAAACAAACAACACTTTTCATTTCCCACCATTACCCTCCATAAGATCCACCATGTAAAAACACATCATAATGGTGTCAAACATGTCTTTTTAATGTACACAACCATTGCATAATTGAGCCACTTATCGATGTGCACAAATCATATCATATTTTCATGCCTTTTTAGTTGCACACTTCACTCAATTTAACCATATTTCTACTCTTATTCATTCTAGGATGGTTGTTTTTCATTGATCTTACTCGTATCATGGTTTGAATTGTAGGTAGCCTACATTCCACTCTTAATGTATACAAAATGCCCAAAATCTGATCTTTTTGGCATTTCAAAAGTATCCCCAATTCTTGAGTTCAATATTCAACATACAAACAACAAAATAAGTGAGACTTAGACAACCAACTCCTCAATCGAGCCTAGCTACGTTGTATGTCCCAACTACACATCATGGCTCAGAAAATCCCAAATTTGATAGGAAATCCTCCTTACACCATATGGTCAATCCATACGGTGTGTCATTTGCAATCATGGCCTGAATCAAGCAAAAACTGAATCTCACACGATGTGTTGACTAATAAACACACTGTGTGGGTCATATTTTCTATACATTTTAGAAATAACTGCTCATTTTCATATTACATAATGAGCCACTTCCCTTAGGAAGTGCACCACATATCATTTGGAGTGGTCAGAGACCAGAGATGAGGTAAGAGCTTTGGAGAGGTGATTTTGGAGAGAAAGATAGCATTTCTCGAGAAATAACCCATTCTTGTCTCCATTTCTCTTCTCTATTCCTTCCCAAAGTTGTAGACAGTATGTTGCTGAAGGACAGAGCATTTTTAGAGGCAGATCTCCACCTCTTGGATGAAGATCTCCATTTGTTCTTCACTCCCACGGATTTATTTGTTATTCCTCTCTCTCTACTCATGTTTCTTACAATGATTTATCATTTGTTCATGTATTTCCTCACCATGAGTGAGTAAACACTTTTTCTTGGACATGGGAGAGTCACTCCCATGTTATAACTCACTATGACTCAAATTTCATGTTTGATATTAGTTAATATTCTGCTTAGAAATGAGTTAAGATGTTTATCTTCTTGTATGCATGGTTGTCCATCATGTTTACATGATTTATGCCTCTTATTATTTCTGGAAAGATATGTTAAGAGGTAGGGAATAGTCATTTTGACAACATGTCTTGACCATGGGAATCTCTAGGATTGTGTTGAGGATTCTAGGTTGTAGTTTGAATTCGTGTATATGCATGGTAATTCTATACAAGGCTAGGACTATCTTATATCACTGGGAGGTGTATTTAGATAACATCAACCTACATTCTGAAGATTGATAAATATAAATGGAATTCATGGTTATTTATTGGGTTATGATGTGGAAGTGAAATCCCATGTCCAAGATTCTCATGATCTAATTTTAATCCTTCTCCAAGTGATTAATGCTTTTACTTTCTTTGTTTCATATTTGGAATTAATTTGATTCAAACCAACCTTTTAATTGAAATTGGCTTAGATTGTAGAAAGTTAACAGTTTTGCACCTAGCAAGCCTAGCTCCCTATGGTTTGACATTGACTAAAATTGATCCCATATACTTTTGGGTGATTGACGAGTTGAGATAATTGATAATTTAAAATTCACTTGCCTTGGGCAATCAACAAGTTTTGGGCATCATTGTTGGGGAGTTATGATAATTTTTAGTTAGAGTAAAAGTGTTAATTAGTTTTCGAGACTGCTCACCATTTTCCATTATTCATTTTTTTGTTACCTTCTAGTTTTTTTATTCTCACTTAACTATTAATTTTTTTAGGTTGAATGTGTTGTTCTAAGAGTGGTCTTGACTCTTGAGACATCCATTTTCTTAGACCCAGAGATTGATCGAACTTTTTATAGCTGAAGGAGAGAAAATAAAGGTGATGACTCTTTGGGCTTAGAGGAATCACAACCATCATCACCCCATTCAACACCTTCACCACCACCTTCACTTGATCACCATCAAGAGCCTAACATGGAGGACAATCACTTGTTACATGAATTTCCTGTATCGGATGCCATCAACATTAGTGGAGCCATTGAACATCTACATATTGAGGGTAATAATTTCTCTATCATCCCCACCATTATGTAGATGGTCCAGAAAAATAGATTTGGAAGAACTCCTATGGAAGATATGAAACTCAACATAGATGAGTTTTTATAGTACATGAACACCTTCAAGATAAATGTCATCTCAACTGAAGGAGTACATCTTCTTCTATTTCCATTCACTCTGCGAGACTGAGCCAAGGTGTGGCTCTCCTTCTTGCCTAAGTGATCCATCAAAAGCGGGGATCAACTTCTCAATGTTTTCTTTGCTAAGTGTTTTCCTCCTCGCAAGACCGCTCAACTGAAGAGCCAGCTCACCAATTTCAAGCAACGGGAAGGTGAAGCACTTTATGATACATAGGAGAGATTTAAGGATCAGCAACACCTTTTTCCTCACCATGGTTTGAGCAACTGGCTACTTCTAGAAACCTTCTACAATGGGTTATTCTAAAAATTGTGGATGTCGCTACAAATGGAGCCCTTATGAACAAATACTATAGGGAGGCGTATGAAATCACAGAAGATATGACACCCAAACATTGTCGGTGGAGCTCAGAAAGGAACAACCAACCCTTCTCATCAAGTGGCTCTACTGAGAAGTCAAGTGGAAAGAACACCGTTGACACTGTTGATCTAATTGTAGTCAAACTTGATGCTTTGTCACAGAATTTTAAAAAGCTGAGTACACACTCCATCCAAGCAGTTGAGAAAGTGTGTGATGCATGTGGATCCCTAGGGCATAATTATTCTTCTTTCTTTACCCCACATATAAATATTGGGGAGGTGTCAGAGCAAGATAATGTAGTAGGGAGCTTTCCAAACAAGCAGCTCTACAATCCTTACTCGAACACCTATAACCCAAGATGGAGAGATCGCCCAAATTTTCTGCAAGAACAACAATCCTTAGAATCAACAATCATCAAATCAACATCTATAGAACCAAGGACAAAATTAGCAACAACAAGTGGGCAACCGACAGTCCATGAACAATAACCAACCACCGGGATTCAACAATAATAGAAACTACAACTCAAGTTTAGAGAGCATGCTCAAGACTTTTGTGTTAATATAAATCTAGAAAAATGATGAATTCCATGCACATGGGTTACTTCTAAAATATGTTATCACTCAACTTTCTTTCAAGGTAGACAACATTTCTACTCATGCAAAGATGCTAGAAAATTAGATTACCCAGCAAGCTCTTGCAAATCAAAGAGCCTCTTCTCGTTCACTACCAAAGCAAGCAGAGATGAATCCACGTGAATGTAGTCCATTCTTTAAGGAGTGAAAACACTATTGAAAGATCTTTGCCGACAAATGAAAAGAAAGTTGTTGATGATAAAGAAGATGATGTTGAAGAAAAGAAAAGGAAGAAAAATACATCTAAAGAACAACCATCCTACAAGCCTAATGTTCCTTTTCCCCAAAGGTTTTCACACAAGAAAGAGGATGTTAAATTTCACATATTTATGGATATTCTCAATAAACTATATGCCAACTTTCCTTTGGCTGAATGCATTGCCGAAATGCCTACCTATGCAAAGTTTCTGAAAGACCTCTCAACTAAGAGAAGGAGGACCAATCAAGTGGAAATTGTTATGCTATCTGAAAGGATGAAGTCCATCATTCAAAATAGATTACCTAAGAAACTTGATTATTAAGGTGCCTTCACACTATCGTGCAAGATCGATGATACAAAATTTGATAAAGGTTTAGTTGACCTTGGTGCCAGCATAAGCCTTATTTTGTTTACATTGTGGGAGTAGCTTGACATTGGAGATGTGAAGCCAACCAAGACGGTCATTCAAGTGGTGGATCACACCATCAAGTATCTGAGAGGAATCTTTTAAGATGTACATGTTCAAGTGGGCAAGTTCTCTGTCCCTTGTGATTTTGTTGTGTTAGATACGAATGAAGTCCCATCCAATCATATCCTTTTTGGAAGACCCTTCTTATGCACAACTGATTGCATAGTTTATGTACGATAAGGAAAGATCACTCTTAGAGTGGGAGGGGAAATAATGGAATTTTATATTCTAGACATAATGAAATCTCCAAACAAAATGGACAATATCTTCCTAATTGAAAGTATTGGCAAGTTTCTAGAGGAAGACAAAGATTTTTTTGATTTCGTTGTTGACTACTGTGAGGAAAGTGAATTGCACACCTCCATGTATACATAAATTTCAGGCGATGTCTCCAATTCTAGTCAACATTTGTTCCATGAAGACGTTCCACCATTGAAAGGTGACTCTTGCAAGTCAACCAAGGAGAATAAGGTAGAACTCAAACCCCTTCCACCTGGGCTAAGGTATGTTTTTCTTGACCCTGATTCTACACCTCCTGTTATCATAAATGATGATTTAACTGATGAACAAGAAATCAAATTGCTAACTAAATCGCATTTTCATAAAGAAGTAATCATCTATTCGATCAACAATTTGAAAGGCGTAAACCCCTCCATTTGTATGCATAGTATTAATTTAGAGGAGGAAGCCAAGCCTTGTGTAGAACCTCCTAGGCATTTAAATGAAAATATGCTTGAGTTTATTAAAAAGTAAATTTTTAAGTTGAAAGATGTAGGGATTATTTACCCTATAAGTGACATCCCCTAGGTGAGTGTTATTCATGTAGTATCCAAAAAAGGGGGTGAAACTATTATCAAAGGGGATAATGATGAATTGCTTCAAATATGTGTAGCCATAGGAGGGCACATGTGTATAGACTATAGACGGATGAACAAAGCAACCCGTACATGCCATTTTCCAATGTTGTTCATTGATTTAATGCTTAAGCGATTAGCCAATACCTCAATGAATATTTTGGATTCTTTCAAATATCGATTTATCCAATGGACTAGGAAAAGACAACATTCACATGCACCTATGACACATATGCTTATAGACACATGTTGTTTGGTCTTTGTAATGCACCAACAACTTTTTAGCATTGCATGATGGCTATGCTCTTGGATTTCATCGAATGTACAATGGAGGTTTTAATGGATGATTTAGCATGTATGGGAATTCTTTTGATGATTATTTGTCTAATTTATCTAAATTCCTAGAGTTTTGTAATAAGGTTAACCTAGTAGTAAACTGGGAGAAGTACCATTTCATAGTACAATCTGGAGTAGTACTAGGCCATGCGATTTCTAACAAAGGTATTGAAGTTGACAGGGAGAAGGTGGAAGCAATAGAGAAGTGTCTACCCCATCAAATGTTAAATATGTGTAAAGCTTTCTTGGCCATGCATGATTTTACTAGAGGTTTATCAAGGATTTTTCCAAGATAGCTAAACCCTTGTGCTCGTTACTTGCAAATGATGTTGATTGTGTGTTCAATGATGAATGTTAAGATGTCCTCAAAAGGCTTCAGGATCCTCTCATTTCAACCTCAATCATTCAACCACCAGACCGAGATGTGTCCTTTAACTGATGTGTGACGCAAGCGACTATGCCATTGGCATTGTACTTGGTCAAAGAAAGGACAACAAGCTACATGTTATCCACTACGCTAGTAAGACACTTGATGAAGCCCACTTAAACTATGCCACAACTGAGAAGGAGATTCTAGCCATAGTATATGCCTTAAAAAAAAATTTGTCAGTATCTAGTGGGATCTAAAGTTGTAGTCTATATTGACCATCCAACCATCAATTATTTGTTGAACAATAAGGACACCAAAACCACGCCCGATTCACTAGATTTTGCTACTTCAAGAATTGATCTCGAGATCAAGGATGAGAAGGGAACCAAAAACAATGTCGATGATCACCTTTTTTGAGTGACTATAGATGCAAAGGATACACTACCTATTAATGATTACCTTCCCATAGAAAGAGACAATATGTAGTTGGCATACCACAAGCACCATGGTTTGCAGAAAATGCCAACTTACTTTCCACATGGCATCTTCCACCTGATCTTACATGTCAGCAAAAGAAGAAATTCTTACGTGATGTCAAATTTTATTATTGGGACGACCCAATGTTGTTCAAATAAGGAACCGTCTGACCGATCCAGTGATGTGTAGTTGAGGAGGAGATATCAAGCATTATTTATGGATGCCACTCTTATTCATACATAGGTCACTTTTGAGGAGAGAAGATAGCTACAAAGATCCTTCAAGCTGGATTTTATTAGCCAACCTTGTTTTGAGTTGTCCATGCTTATGTCAAAGGATGTGACAAGTACCAAAGAACCGACAGGATTTCAAAATGAGGCAAAATGTCTCTCAACTCCATTCTGGAGATTGAGGTGTTTGACGTATGGGGTGTCGGGTACATGGCCCCCTTCTCATCCTCCCATGGTTACAAATGCATATCGGTCGTCTGTGATTATGTCTCAAAGTGGGTAGAGACCATCCCTAATCATACTCATGTTGCTAAGTTGGTGCTTAAGTTGTTTAAGAAAGTTATCTTTCCTTGTTTTAGAGTTCCAAGAGCCATGATTTCAGATGGAGGGACACATTTCAGTGAGAAATAGTTTAACAATCTTCTCATCAAGTAAGAAGTGACCATAAAATCTCTACTCCATATCACCCCCAAACAACTGGACAAGTTGAAGTGTCCAACGGACAACTGAAGAGCATCCTTGAGAAGACAATTTCAAGATCAAGGAAAGATTGGGCACTCAAGCTAGATCATGGTCTTTGGGCATTCTGAACTGCATACAAGATTGTCATCGAAACCACACCGTTCAAGCTCATTATGGCAAATCTTGCCATCTTCCTTTGAAACTGGAGCATAAAGCCCTATGTACCATTAAGTTCCTTACTTTTGATATGATCAAAGTAGGTGAGAAATGATTGTTACATCTTAAAGAGCTTGAAGAGCTCAGGCTTTATGCATATGAAAATGTGAATATCTATAAGGAGCAGACAAAAGCATGGCATGACAAGAAGATCGGAAGAAGAGACTTTGTTGAAGGAGACTAGGTGTTGTTGTTCAATTCAAGATTGAAACTTCTTCTAGGAAAGCTTAGATCCAAGTGGTATGGACCTTTCTTGTTCTTGAAAGTTTATCCATATGGGATAATAGAGTTGTAAGTCAAGCAATCGACATTCAAGGTCAATGGACAACACTACAAGCTTTACACCAAAGGAGAGAATATAGAATTGGGAGCCTCAAGCTCCCTCATAGAACTTTTCTAATGAGAATCAAGTCTACTTCCGGACTCTAAATGGAAGGCCTTTGTGGGAGACGTCCTTACATTTAGATAGTTTCTTTTGTGTTATTTCATTTAGTGTTGTTTATTTAGTCATTTACTTCCAAATAAGACCTCATGGTGTTACATTAGTGGATTTCTATGGGAACATTAAGTAATCACTTATATTTTACAGGTGATGACTGTTTACATCGGAAAGAACAAGGAGGACCAAGATATGCAAAACTCATCTCCAACACAGCATGTAGAAAATTCCACATTGTGCGTATGGTATTTTTTAAATTCCAAAAGTTCACATGAATTGCCAGTTATGTCGTGTGCATCGATAACATGGCGTGGTCAAGATCGAAGAGATTCAATGCTAAAATAACTTCAACAGCACGACATGTGAACCACTTCACATGACGTGTAGAGTTATTTGATGAAGATTTAATTTCTACATAAGTCCACCCTTACGTCGTGTGTGCTTCACATTACCGCATGTGTATTTTGCAAAGAATTTTGCCAAGTTTTACAGAAACCACACCTTACGCCATCTGGTTCTCATCCACGGCGTGTGAAGGCCTTTAACAAAATTCAACAAATTAAGGTTCTCGTGAAGAATGGTTGAAGATTTTGGTAGTTTCACGCCCTTACGGCATGTGTACTAATCCTTACAACGTGTGAAGCTTGAGAAAGAAATTTGAAATATCAGCATCAAGCTCTTATTGGGGGTATCATTCCCTCACGGTGTGTACGTTTTGTGGAATTGGGAAGTTTTCATGTACATTACGGCGTAACACCCCACGCTACGCCATGTCTCGTCATGGCTTATAAGGGGTCCAAATCCTAAAATCATTTCATTTCACATTGCAATTATGTCATGCAGCCGACTCCAAGCCCCACTCGCAATTCTGACCACCACATCATGGACCTACGCTGTCGCACATTGTGGTACCTCCTTCTCCACCCAACCGCACCAATCTCCATGCTCCCGCATCGCCAATAGCAACAACAGTTGCAACTGCCGCATCACCAACAGCAGAAGCAGTTGCAACCACCACATCCCCAGCAGCAACATGCCCAAAACCCGCTTCGCCACACGGTCACGTGCAACTACATCCTCTACTCCCACCGTCGATTTGTGCCAAGGAGAGGAGATCGAACCCGAAGGCCCTTGCCCAAGTTCCCCCATCATCATCGACAGAAATCGCATGTAGGATCAGCAGCGTCTACAACCAACACGTCGTAACGCCTCCAGCTACGTCGCGTTTGTCTCAAAGTTGTGTCGAAGAAGAAAGACATTCACTTGTTGTGTGACTAATTCCTTACGTCATGTGGATTATTCCAGCAACTATCATAATGCAGAGAACAAAGATTTTGTAAAGAGAGCCTACTCAGAGCCTGATCCATCATCCTCTAATGTATCCTATGTCTCCATGATGCACTTCACACTGAATGTAGAGGAGGACGTCATATTCTGCCACATTGCCTCTCATCGGGTAGTCCCAACCAGGTTTGCACACGCCAATGATATGGACAGACTTAGCATTCTCAATGAAGCTAAGGAATACATTATTTTTCTTGGCATGGGCTTATGTTGTTTAAATTGTGATGCTACTTGCCCCTCGCCTGAATGGCCTTCAAAGTAGCAGAGGACCCATCTAATAAGCATGAACCCTTTGGACTGATTTCATTTCGTTTGATGAACAAACCATTCAAAATAGCTTTCAAACAATTTTGCATGTTGTTGGAATTTGACTATGACGGTAGTATTATCATGCTAGAACAATATGAGCCCACCACTTTCTAGGACTAGATTACTAACGAAACCTCCAATGTTACTACAAACGCTAGAGTGTCACATGTTCACAACCTGATTCTTCGCTACGTTCACTGCCATTTCAGCACAAGTGTTTTCGCACAGAAGGAAACATAGGGTGTAGTTGGTAAACTTGATCTGTTTTTCTTGTGGGCTATGTTACACAACTATGATGTGAACATTGGGTACCATTTCCTTTCACTAGTTGTAAAGATCCAGAAAGAAACAGAAGGAGATATCATGATAGGGAGCATTATCACCAAACTTGTTATTGCCTTGAAGGTTGATCTATCTATTGTTGATCCCCTAGATGGAGGGGAATATGTAGATTGTGATTCTCTCATTTCCTCTGGATTGTTGAGAAAATTTTAATAATGGAAAGATATTCCACAAGGTTCACAACAAATCCCCTATCATCTAGTTGTCAAATCCTACCCTCATCACTCTCAAAGACAAATCCAATTAGAAGTATTTTCATAATGAAGAACCCTCTACAGGTGTGTAGGCTCAATCATCCTCTGCAAGGGCTGACATTATCTCCTTCTACAGGTACACAGCCAGACTTCACTTGGAGGTACCCAAATATGATGTAGCTCTATGGGTGTGTTCAACACAAATTTGATGACCAGGATACTTGCATCTCTCATCTCTCTCAGCAGTACACCGGCCTATCCCAAAATGTTGTTGACATCCACACCATCGTAACCAGGATGGATTCCTAGCACATCTCTCGGGGTCATTATGGCTATCCTCCACAACCATCTCTATATGCAAGACCCTCCTCCATGGACATCATTGACCCCAACTTACTCTCGGAGCACCTCCATCCTTCCCCAAGAGGGTTTCGACCCCCTTTCTGATGCTCCTGAGGTATCCAGTTGTACGACTCTAGAGTTTATTATGAGCAGTGAGGACACTACAAATTCAAAGCTTAGGGAGTGTAAAACTGACCGGTAGTTTTAGTTTTACTTTTCATGCTATTTGCTTCAGTCATTTGCTTATATCATTTAGTTTGTTGTTTGCATGTTTTGCATTTCTTCTCACATCCTTGCATGATAATTGAGTGAAAAGTTTTGATGAATTTTTCTTACTGCTTGAACCATCAGATCGCATTAAAATTATGGCTATATGATGACAAATTGGGCATAAATCATCCTAATTGATTTTTTTTAATTTTGTCTATTCATCTCCATATTTTGGTATTTAGCTAGACATGATTCAAAATGGTTTGATTTCTCAACTTTGTAGTTTTGAGTAGCAATAAGATGACTTTACCATTCCTATAATGTATCTTTCAAATTGTGGTACATCTTAGTGCTACTTGGATGCATAGCATACATCAAAGAGTGAGCCTCTTCCAGAACCAACTCCCTTAGATCATCTACATCATGTACCACTTCTCTACCATGATAACGTATTATCCCATCCTCTAACTTGTGGAAGCCTTCATGCTTCTCCCTACCAAACTCTACTAAGATATGTTGAATCACGGTATCATCATGTTGTGCATCTTTGATCTGCTGCCTTAACATAGTCTTTACCTGTAACTGGGCCAACAAGCCTATCAGCAAGGAGACTTCCAACTTCACATTCATTTGATGCAAGGACACCAAAATATCTCTCTTATGGCACACTAAAGAACATAATTGTGCCTTTTCAATAGATGATAACGAATAAGACTTCCTGCTCAAAGCATCTTCCACCATGATCGCCTTCCCTAGATGGTAGCCTATGGTGCAATCATAGTCTTTTATTAGCTCCATCCAGTGATGTTGTCACATATTCAACTCCTACTTTGAGAAGATGTACTGTAGGTTCTTGTGGATGGTGAAGATATGACACTTCTCTCCATAAAGGTGGTATCTCCATATCTACAAAGCATGGACCACTATTGTAAGCTCCAGATCATGTGTTGGGTAGCTCTTCTCATGTTTCTTAAGTTGTCATGAAGCAAAAGAAATCATGTTCTTATCTTCCATAAGCACGCAACCCAAGCCATTCTTCAACCCATCACAGAAGACTATATAATCTTTCCCTTGCTCATGCAACACTAACATTTGTGCACTAGTCAGCTTCTCCTTCAAAAGTTGGAAATAACATTGACACTTGTCATCCCATACAAACTGTATACCTTTCCTCGTCAACTTTGTTAGGGGTAACGCTACTGAGCAGAAGTTCTTGATAAACCTCCTATAATATCCTGCTAACCCAAGGAAATTGTGAACCTCTGTCAGTGTCTTCATTTGCTCCCACTCTAACATAGACTAACCTTCTAGGGATCCACAGATACGCCCTCAGTACATATGACGTATCCCTGGAAAAGACACCTCCTTCAGCCAAAACTCACACTTGCTGAACTTAGCATATAGCTTGGGTTGTCTCAACAAAATCAACGCCTGGTACAAATGTTGCTCATGTTGTTGGCTATCTCGAGAGTAGATCAGGATATCGTTGATGAACGCAACCACAAACTGGTTAAGATATGGCATGAGCACCATGTTCATCAGGTCCATGAATGTTGTTGGTGCATTGGTTAACCCAAACGACATAACTGCAAACTCATAGTGACCATACCTAGTCCTAAAAGATGACTTGGGTATGTCATCTGCCTTGATACATAATTGATGGTATCTTGACCTGAAACTTATCCTCAAGAACACTACAAAATCCCTCAACTGATCAAACAGATCATATATCCACGGTAAAGGATACTTGTTCTTGATCGTCACCTTGTTCAGTTGTCGGTAATTGATGCACAACCTCATGGATCTGTCCTTCTTCTTCACGAACAACACTAGAGAACCAAAAGGGGACATGCTTGATCTATAAAGTCCATCTCAAGCAATTCCTACAACTACTTCTTTAGCTCTTGCATCTCAGCTGGTGCCATCTTGTACGGTGTTTGCGCTATTGGTTGTGTACCAGACACTAGATTGATCTCAAAGACAATCTCTGTAGGAGGGAGAACACCTGGGAACTCATCAGAAAACACATCCTCAAACTCACAAACAATTGGAACTTCTTGGATACTAGGACTCATCACCTTGGTATCCATGACATGTGCCAAAAATGCCTCACAACCTTGCCTCATCAGTCTCTTCGATGTCATAGCTGACACCAGGCACGTCAGAAGAATATTCCTATCTCCTTGGAAGACCCATGGAGAATCACTATCAAAGAACATCACCACTTTGGCACTACAGTCCAAGACCACATGTTACTTCTCCAAAGTATCCATTCCAAGGATCACATCGAATCCATGTTGTCAAGTGGTATAAGATCCACTTGAATGTTACATCCTGAGAAAGAAAGAACATAGGATGGACACACCTCCCGCAACTCAGAGGAACCAAGCAAAGGGGTTTCTAAGTAAAGACTATCACATCTATGACTAATAGGCAAAGAACACCTAGCTATCACTTCTCTAGTGATAAAAGAATGTGTCGCACCCGGGACAACCAAAATTGATATAAAGTAGGAAGAAGACAAATCAAAATGAAATAACTCCATATGACCTGTCACAACTCAAGGGTTGACTACTCCTTCTGATTGACTCATAGCATAGAATTGAGTCATTATCTATTGTCGGTCCCATCCTCTGCTAGCCTATCCAGAAGAACCAGCTTGTGATGCCTAACTTTGTCATCTACCACCACCATTATTGAACTGATGTTGTTGTGACCCTTGCTGACTTTGTCTTGGCTATTGTGTCACCTCATCATCCTTCACAGGACATGCCCACCTCAAATGGAATACTTGTCCACAGTTGTCGCAACATATGATCTTGTACTATGGCCTAGATGGCCTCGTCACTGACACTAATGCCGCACTGTGAGCTCTTATCGGTGGAAAATAGTGGCCTCTGACCTTACTTGGTGTAACATACTGAAATCCACTATGTATCTCTTTGTACTCTTTTCTATAAGATTTGTCCTTTATTTCCGTCCCATATGTCTTTGGAATTTATTTAGTGGAATTATGATGGTTATTGGATAAATATTTCCCATATATTCTTAATATAGGGTTATATGCACAAATACCTCAGTTGGGTTTTAATTAATGGGCTTGAAGTTCAAATTGTACACTAAGTAATAAAAAACTAAGATATTTCGTCCTAGAACTTTCTAGTACTTTTTAGAATAGGAAAAAGAAGAGAAAATCCAAATTATAAATAAATGAGATGATAAATGCAATAATTGGAGGTAATATGGGATTCAATGGATAAAAGAAGATAATGAGGAATATATTGTTCTAAAAATCATAAACGAAAATCCACAAGGATAATTTGACACTCAGTTTCGTTTTCTTGACTTAAAAGTAACTTAAGGGGCAAGTATCATTTAATTTGGAAGATAAATGTATATATATTAATGTCCTTATCAAAAGAAAATAGGAAATATGCCAATAAAGTGAAATAAAATATTTAATGCCCTCAAATTAGAAAACTAACTTCAAATTCGTAATCTAAACACAAAAATAAGCCTTTGGGCAAATTTACAACTAATTTGGATAATGTTTGAATAAAGAGAAAAATAGGAGAGAGAAAGTGTGTAGAATCTTCTAATTATTTAATAAATAAGTAAATAATCTCAACTTGTGAAATTAATGACAAAATCATGTCCTAGTCCCTTAGGAAGACTTATGGGTGAAGTTTCACAAATTTTAAGGAATATTATCACCTCTTTTGAAGGAGGAAAGAGAAAATGACATTTTAATTATTCAACCTATTAAAATTCCTTAAAAGGAAAAACTAATTCCATATTTGGATTCTATGCATCAAAATCAGTTTGAATATAAATTTTGGGCAATTTTGGATAACGTTTGGGCCTCCAAACAAGGAGAGAGAAAAACATTTAAATTTAATAAGACACTTTGGTCGTATTTTAATACAAACATAGTTCTAATGTAACAAGGACTCTCCCCAACTACGAGATCGGATGGCTCATGGTCCTCCATGGACCCGGGTCCATTGATCCGATGACTGGCAAGTCGTCTTCTTCCTCTAACCGAAAAGGAAACAGGTAGTTCCTCTCTAAAATTTCAAATTCGATTATCTCGAGTTATACTCAATGAAATTCGATGATTTTTGGTTCTACGAATTCCTCGAGAGATTCTACACAGCTTTATCTGAAGATTTTTGTATTTTTATGATAATTCGAGAAATACCCAAAATGAGCGGGACTCTTCTCTCACCCCACCTTGCTAAACCCTAGCCTAGGCCTCCTTGTCTATAAATATTCATTCCCCTAGGTCCGCCGTCAGCCCTTGATTTTGTGTTTGGTGGACATTTTCACCCTTGACTAGCCGCCGAAGATGTCCAGCTTGTGGCGCTTCCCTCTACCCCATCTCTTCGTCTCTGTTCAAATAAAAGGTACCAACAGATTCATCTCGCTCTCTTCTTTCTTTTGCATACTTGTGTGTTGAATTTGGTTGAGTATTTCATGTTTTTCCAAAATCACATGTTAACAGCAGTGGCTGCTCACCGGTCATGGTGTCGAGCGCTTTGGGGAAGAAAGCCCCATGTGATTTTACCATTTTGCCCCTATCTTCTCTTCGTGCATCTTATTTCGCAAGTAGGGTATTTGGTCTTTTGTTTATGATTGACCGTGTTGACCCCAGGTGGGCCACTAATGAGAGGACAATAGGTGTGCGGGCCCCACCCCATGGCCACTCTGCTCTTTCTCTCTTCTCTTTCTCGATATTCAAATTTTTGAATTTTCTGATTGGCTGATCTTTGAAAGTTTGTATCTTTTTATCCGTTGGTCAAAAATTAAAAATAAATAGTGTTTTGAAATCAGGAGAACGAGATCAATCCACTAAAATATTTTTGAGGTTTGATTCTGATGTTTGCGAAAAAGTGTTTTTAGAATGATTTAATTAACTAAAAATCACCAAAAATAACCCGAAAAATCCTTACCTTCAAAATACTTAATATTATATGTCATTTTGATTAGAAAACCCTAATGAAGACAATGGTGATATTTTTAGAGTCTAATTTGAAGGTTTGTGCAAAAAGTTAGTAAATTTAGGGTTTTGACCTTCTAAGAAATGAACTTATCATTAATGCATGTATATGATTATGTAATAGGGGAAAGTGGACTCTAATCTTGGCTAGGGGTCTAAAAGTGAGTTCTAGGGTTTAGAGGATCAAGGTATGTACATCTACCCCATCAGTTGGGAAATTTATTATACCATTACCCATGCTCCCTAATGAGGCTTAACCTGACTTAATCCATTATTCTAATTTATTTATGCCTCAAAATTAGTTGTAGTATTAGCTTGCTTGGGTTTTATACCCCACTGCCATGTTATATAAATCCTTTGATTAATATTGCCATAACTCTTTTGCTAGCATGTAGTTATATGTTCTATTTAATTGTAAAGTAGAGGTACTTATGTACAACTACCCACAGAGGGCATGTATATAATCACCCTAGGGGAATGTGTGTATTTCTCCCCATAATATTATAGGTGATTGGGAATGTCTTATTCTCCCCTCACCTAAGGTTAGAGGTCTGGTAGGTGCCTCAACCCTACTTAGTTAGGTAGACATATTAATTTACATGCAACTCCTTTATTTTTATTTGTTATTGGCAAGTTTCCTTAATTAAAGCCGCATACTCTTGATGTCTCGTATGTTGATGATTCCCTGGCCTATTTTACTTGTTACAATTATATTTCCACCTTTAGAATACTTTCGTAGCACATACTTTTTATTCTTTTCCTCTTGCTAGGTGCTTTCCCAACCACCCAGGTGCTGGTGTTGTGCAAGGAGAAGGACAAGTTTGAAGGAGGTCTTTCTCGGGAGTTGATCTCAAGCTTTTGGAAAGGATGACTAGGTTGCTATAGCTAGATCCTATTTTTCTTATCTTTTCTCTTAGAAATCAATCTTGTAGTAAACAATAAAAGCCATGAGAAGGCTTAGTATTTCTTTGTTTCCGCTGCTATTGACATTTTATGATGTATCTGGAATCATGCTTATTTACTTGGAATATTATGCAATCATCCTCAAAGTCTCTATTTTTGTTAAAATTGTGGATGTTTTGTATTTCCTATAAATTTTAGTAAATATGTGATCTCTCCTCTTTACATTATGGTATCAGAGCCTTTAGGCAACTATTAGGGCGTGAAGTTGAAGCAAGGGTGTCTAGAAAGGATCAGGGTTTCGGTGGCTGGAAAAATTTTCCTCCGCACCACTATCTTCGTATACGAGGACTCCCATACCCATATGATACCGACCTGGCCTGCGCTGATACGAATTGACCAAAATAGTATGCTTTTAGGCAATATCATTCTAGATATCCTTTTCTCATCTCTATTTCTATTCTCTTCTCATTAATGAATCTATACTCCCGAAAACCTAATATGATAACCCTACTTTTCAGGAGAGGTGACTTGTTCGACAGCGTGAACTAGGAGTTGACCCAACATGACCTCAACACTCATGTGACTCCTGCGATCAACCATACTACTTCGGGTACCCATGCCTTCACACCTGAGCAAGAACTAGCGATGTTGCATTAGTTGCTAACCTCCACCATGATGGGGCAACTCAACACTATGGCCGCTAATGTCAACAAGCCGAGGGAGTTCACCCTCACTGACTTCATCAAGATGCAGCTGCCCTACTTCAAGGGTGAAAGTAAACCTAACATGGTGGACAAAGCTGACGACTGGGTGTTAGCCATGGATCGGACCTTCGAGGGTATGGTGTGCCCTCCTCACCAGAAGGTTTGGTTTGTGACATATGTGCTGGATGGACCGACACGTGTTTGGTGGAATGGTGTTTCTCGCACTCGGGACACCTTTTCTATGGAGTGGGGGCCAGTTTCTGAAGCTTTTCAGGGAGAAATACATCTGCCCTGCTTTCCTGAGGAAGAAGGAGGCTTAGTTTTATAGCCTCAAGCAAGGAAGCATGAGTGTGGCCGACTACATTTAGAAATTTCTATTGCTAGAGCATTACGCCATCGACCTTGGAGCTGATAGAAGAGCAACCATGTTCTTAGAGGGCTTGAACTATCAAGTGGGCCAGAGCCTCATCTCATAGCTTCCACTTAATTTTCAACAGATGGTGGACAAGGCCCTAGCCATTGAGTCATACCCAGGGTTTCAAGCTTCTATTGGCTACAACAACAAAAGGAAGATCAGAACCAGAATGAGAACTGCGGACATGATCGCTGCAACAGGTGCAATCGCCACCATCCTCCTAGCAGATGCCCTGCCAATAACGCACCTTCTCATAGATACAACCATCCTCCACCAACCTGCCATGAGTGTGGCCAGGTTGGGCACATCCGACCCAACTTCCCTCATTTCCAGCAAGGGTAGAATAATGCCCAGCAACCACAGCAGCCAAAGCAAAACCCGCCTCCATAGAACAACAACAACAACAACCAGAACCCGAGGCATCCACCGGTGGAGAGGCGGAATGGAAGAGTGTTCACTCTCGATGCTGAGGAAGAAGAAGGGGGTAATGAAGTGATTGAAGGTACACTACACCTTAACATGCATCCTTTAAAAGCATTGTTTGATTCCGGTTCCTCCAATACCTTCATATCTTGTCAGTTTGCCTCTATGCTAGAAATAGAATCTGAGTTTATGGATCATGTGTTAGACGTAAAAATCCCTAGTGGTAAGATCTTCTCCTCGTACCTCCAGACTCCTACCATGGACCCCCTATATATCCAGAATAATGTTTTCCCATGGATTTTGTCTTACTTGATATGACCGTCTTTGACGTCATCCTGGGTATGGATTGGTTAAAGAGGTACAAAGTAGTTTTGTATTGTGAGGAATCCAAGGTTAGATTGGTTCATCCTGTTGAAGGGAAGATGTGTATCAAGGGTAAGAAGTGAGAAGAGCGACAATTTGTCATCTCTGCCATTAAAGCTGAAAAGCTTGTCTCGCAAGGGTGTAGAGCTTTCCTAGCCTCCATATTTCTCGATGCTACACCTCCTGTGCTAGATCACATTGATGTGGTAAAGGACTTCCCGGATGTCTTTCCCGAAGAGTTACCTGGGTTTCCACCAACTCGTGAGGTGGAATTCTCCATCCAACTTATACCTGGAACTTCACCGATTTCAAAGCCACCCTACCGATTGGCCCCTGCCAAGCTGGTTGAGTTGAAGAAGCAGCTTGAAGAGATTCTCGACATGGGCTTCATCCGCCCCAGTGTTTTTCCATGGGGAGCCTATGTCCTATTCATGAAGAAGAAGGATGGATCAATGCAGATGTGCATGGACTACCACATGCTTAACCAAGTGACGGTGAAGAACTGTTATCCTTTGTCATGCATTGGCGACCTATCCGATCAGTTGAAGTCAGCCACCATCTTCTCCAAGATGTATCTGCAAAGTGGTTACTACCAGATGCATGTGAAGGATGATGATGTCCTGAAAACAGCATTCAGAACTCATTATGGTCATTATGAATTCATGGTCATGCCTTTTGGTTTGACAAATGCCCCTGCTGCATTCATGGACCTGATGAACTGAGTATTCCGCCCATACCTTGACAAGTTCATAGTGGTGTTTATCGACGACGTTTTGGTTTATTCTAAGATGTTAGAACAACATTGCGAGCACCTACGGATTGTACTCAACACGCTGCGAGAAAACCAACTCTATGCAAAATTCTCAAAGTGTGAGTTCTGGATAAGGGAAGTTATGTTTCTTGGTCACGTGATTTCTACTGGTCATATAGTTGTTGATCCTGCAAAGGTAGAAGGTGTGATAAAGTGGAATGCTCCAAAAAACCCATCTGAAATATGTATCCTTAGACTATCTGGTTACTATTGGAAGTTTATCAAAGGCTTCTCTGAGTTTGCCTTACCTTTGACCAAGCTGACTCAAAAGGAGGTCAAGTTCTCATGGACCCCTGAATGTGAGAACAGTTTTCAGAAGCTGAAGAAGAGCCTGACTTCTGCTCCCGTGCTTGCTTTTCCTGTCGAAGGCATACCCTATGTCATCTACACCAACGCATCCAAATAAGGCTTAGGGTGTGTTTTGATGCAAGACGGAAAGGTGATCGCCTATGCTTCTCGACAGTTGAAACCTAATGAAGCTAATTGGCCTACACATGATTTGGAGCTTGCCACCATAGTTCATGCTTTGAAGATCTAGCGACACTATCTCTATGGTGAAAAGTTTGAAGTCTTTTCTGATCACAAGAGTCTGTGATATTTGTTGACTCAGAAGGATCTAAACTTGCGACAACGTAGGTGGATGGAATACCTTAAAGATTATGACTTCACCATTACCTATAATCTTGGTAAGGCGAATGTCGTAGTCGATGCTCTAAGTTGCAAGAAGGATGTTGTTTGTGCTGCTCTGAGATGTTCATTATGGGAAAATCTTGAACATGTGGCTAGTTGGAGACCTCAGCCTATTGATTCAGTGGATAAAGACAAGTTGTGTGTTCATATGGCCAGCTTGATCGTTACACCAACCTGGATCTCAGAAGTCATGGTTGCACAGTTAGAGAGTTCCGAGCTTGAGGAGATGAAAGCTTTAACTGAGAAACCACAATCTGACTTCTCTATCGGAGTGGATGGTGTTGTCCACTTCAGACAAAGGTTGTGGATTCCTAATGTTGGTAATCTGAGATAGAAGGTTCTAAGTGAAGCTCATGGGTCCAAGTACACTATTCATCCTGGCACAACAAAGATGTATAAGGACTTACAGTGAAACTTCTGGTAGAAGAACATGAAGAATGATATAACTTTGTTCGTGGTAAAGTGCTTGACATGTCAACAAGTTAAGATTGAACATCAATGACCCAGTGGTCTTCTTCATCCTCTTGAGATTCCAGAATGGAAGTGGGAGAAGATCAAAATGGACTTTGTTACTGGTTTTCCTAAGTCCAAGAAAGGTTATGATGTTGTTTGGGTGGTGATTGATCGGCTTACAAAATCTGCTCATTTCTTGCCTTTCAAGACCACGTATAAAGTTGCTGAGATGGCTCAGTTATATGTGGAGTGGATAGCTCGTATGCATGGTGTGCCTACTGTGATAGTTTCTGATCGAAACCCAAAATTCACTTCTCTCTTATGGGGTCAGATTCAAGAAGAAATGGGTATTGATCTACATTTCAGTACTGCATACCACCCGCAAACTGATGGTCAGTCTGAGAGAACAGTTTAGATTCTGGAGGACTTGTTATGTGCTTGTGTAATGGATTGGGGTGGTTCCTAGGATCGGTATCTACCATTAGTAGAGTTTGCTTACAACAACAGCTACCAAGCTAGTATTGGTATGCCACCTTTTGAAGCTCTCTATGGTAGACCTTGTCGCTCACCTTTGCATTGGGATGATGTTGGTGAACAAACCCTAGTGAAGACCGATGACATACCGATGATGCTCGAGAAGGTACAGTTGATAAAGAAATAGATGAAAGTTGCTCAAGACCAATAGAAGATGTATGTTGATAAGAGGAGGTCTGCTGTAAGCTTCTTAGTGGGAGACTATGCTATTCTGAATATTAAGCTTATACGTTCTATTGCAAGATCTAAAGTAAAAGGCAAGTTGAGTCCTCGCTATATTGGACCATTTGAAGTCTTAGATAAAGTGGGAGACTATTCATATTGCTTAGCTTTACCTCCTGCTTATGACAAGATTCACAATGTGTTCCATGTCTCTGTGTTGAGGAAGTATGAAAGGATCCGTCTCATGTACTCACGATTGAACCTGTAGAAATTCATGAGAATCTGACCTATGAAGAACTTCCTGTGAGAATCCTTGACTCCCGAGTAAAGCAGCTGAAGAATAAGGAGATAGAGCTAGTGAAGGTTTTGTGGAGATATCATGGTTTATAAGAAACCACTTGGGAGTTGAAAGACAAAATGTTACGTACTCACCCTTCCCTCTTTGTATGAGATTTCGGGGATGAAATCCTTTTTAAGGGGTGGAGTGTTGTAACATACTGAAATCCACTATGTATCTCTTTGTACTCTTTTATATAAGATTTGTCCTTTGTTTCCATCCCATATGTCTTTGGAATTTATTTAGTGGAATTATGATTGTTATTGGATAAATATTTCCCATATATTCTTAATATAGGGTTATATGCACAAATACCTCAGTTGGGTTTTAATTAATGGGCTTGAAGTGCAAATTGTACACAAAGTAATAAAAATATTAAGATATTTCATCCTAGAACTTTCTATTACTTTTTGGAATAGGAAAAAGAAAAGAAAATCCAAATTATAAATAAAGGAGATGATAAATGCAATAATTGGAGGTAATATGGGATTTAATGGATAAAAGAAGATAATGAGGAATATATTGTTCTAAAAATCATAAATAGAAATCCACAAGGATAATTTGACACACAATTTCGTTTTCTTGACATAAAAGTAACTTAAGGGCCAAGTATCATTTAATTTGGAAGATAAATGTATATATATTAATGTCATTATCAAAAGAAAATAGGAAATATGACAATAAAGTGAAATAAAATATTTAATGCCCTCAAATTAGAAAACTAACTTCAAATTCGTAATCTAAACACAAAAATAAGCCTTTGGGCAAATTTGCAACTAATTTGGATAATGTTTGAATAAAGAGAAAAATAGGAGAGAGAAAGTGTGTAGAATCTTCTAATTATTTAATAAATAAGTAAATAATCTCAACTTGTGAAATTAATGACAAAATCATGTCCTAGTCCCTTAGGAAGACTTATGGGTGAAGTTTCACAAATTGTAAGGAATATTATCACCTCTTTTGAAGGAGGAAAGAGAAAATGACATTTTAATTATTCCACCAATTAAAATTCCCCAAAAGGAAAAACTAATTCCATTTTTAGATTCTACGCATCAAAATCAGTCAGAATATAAATTTTGGGTAATTTTGGATAACGTTTGGGCCTCCAAATGAGGAGAGAGAAAAACATTTAAATTTAATAAGACACTTTGGTCGCATTTTAATACAAACATAGTTCTAATGTAACAATGACTCTCCCCATCCAAGATATTGGATGGCTCGTGGTCCTCTGTGGACCTAGGTCCATTTATCTGATGACTGGCAAGTCATCTTCTTCCTCTAACTGAAAAGGAAACATGTAGTTGCTTTCCGAAATTTCAAATTTGATTATCTCGAGTTATACTCGATGAAATTCGATGATTTTTGGTTCTACGAATTCCTCGAGAGATTCCGCACAGCTTTATCCCAAGATTTTTTTTGTTTTGACAATAATTCAAGAAATACCCAAAATGAGCAGGACTCTTCTCTCACCCCACCTAGCTAAACCCTAGCCTAGGCCTCCTTGTCTATAAATATCCATAACCCTAGGTCCGCCGTCACCCTAGCAACTCAACTCTGCCCTTGATTTCATGTTTCATGGACATTTGGACCCTTGACTAGCCGTCGAAGATATCCAGCTTGCGGTGCTTCCCTCTACCCCATCTCTTCATCTCTGTTCAAATAAAAGGTACCAACATATTCGTCTCGCTCTCGTATTTCTTTTGCATACTTGTGCGTTGAATTTGGTTGAGTATTT
Organism: Alisma plantago-aquatica; assembly: GCA_963693085.1. NCBI lineage: Eukaryota > Viridiplantae > Streptophyta > Magnoliopsida > Alismatales > Alismataceae > Alisma > Alisma plantago-aquatica. The sequence goes on from OY856411.1 coordinate 428,009,194, forward strand.
CATTTTTTCCAAAATCACAATATTAGCAGTAGAGGCTGCTCACCGGTCATGGTGTCGAGTGCTTTGGGGAAGAAAGCCCCATGAGATTTTACCATTTTTCCCCTATCTTCTCTTTGTGCATCTTGTTTCGCGAGTAGGGTATTTGGTCTTTTGTTTCTGATTGACCGCGTTGACCCCAGGTGGTCTGTGGTCTCTCGGCCACTAACGAGAGGACAAAAGGTGTGCAAGCCCCACCACTTGGCCCCACTCTACTCTCTCTCTCTTATCTTTCTCGATATTCAAATTTTTGAATTTTCTGATTGGCTGATCTTTGAAAATTTGTATCTTTTTATCCGTTGGTCAAAATTAAAAATAAATAGTGTTTTGAAATCAGGAGAACGAGATCTATCCATTAAAAATATTTTTGAGGTTTGATTCTAATGTTTGTGAAAAAGTGTTTTTAGAATGATTTTTAAAAAGAATTAGTGATTCATTCATCCTGTCACCTGGGTTTGAACTCATGACCTCTCGGTCTTACATCATCAATTTTAGAATGATTTAATTACTAAAAATCACCAAAAATAACCCGAAAATGCATATCTTCAAAATACTTAATATTATATGTCATTTTGATCAAAAAACCCTAATGAAGACAATGGTAATATTTTTGGAGTCTAATTTTAAGTTTTGCACAAAAAGTTAGTAACTTTAGGGTTTTGGCCTTCTAAGGAATGAACTTATCATTAATGCATGTATATGATTATGTAATAGGGGAAAGTGGACTCTAATATTGGCTAGGGATCTGAAAGTGAGTTCTAGGCTTGGAGGATCGAGGTATGTGCATCTAACCCATCAGTTGGAAAATTTATTATACCATTACCCATGTTCCCTAATGAGGCTTAACCTGACTTAATCCATTATTCTTGAAACCTAATTTATTAATGCCTCAAAATCAGTTGTAGTATTATCTTGCTTGGGTTTTATACCCCACTGCCATGTTATATATATCCTTTGATTAATCTTACCATAATTCTTTTGCTAGCATGTAGTTATATGTTATATTTAATTGTAAAGTAGAGGTACTTGTGTACAACCACCCACAGAGGGCATGTATATAATCGCCCTAGGGGAATGTGTGTATATCTCCCCATAATATTATAGGTGACTGGGAATGTCTTATTCTCCCCTCGCCTAAGGTTAGAGGTCCAGTAGGTGCCTCAACCCTACTTAGTTAGGTAGACATATTAATTTACATGCAATTCCTTTATTTTTATTTGTTATTGGCAAGTTTCCTTAATTAAAGCCTCATACTCTTGATGTCTCATCTATTGATGATTCCCTGGCATGTTTTACTTGTTACAATTATATTGTCACCTTTAGAATAGTTTCATAACACATACTTTTTCTTCTTTTCCTCTTGCTGGGTTCTTTCCCAACCACCCAGGTGCTGGTGTTGTGCAAGGAGAAGGACAAGCTTGAAGGAGGTCTTTCTTGGGAGTTGATCTCAAGCTTTTGGAAAGGATGACTAGGTTGCTATAGCTAGATCCTATTTTTCTTATCTTTACTCTTAGAAATCAATCTTGTAGTAAACAATAAAAGCCATGAGAAGGCTTATTATTTCTTTGTTTCCACTGCTATTGACATTTTACAATGTATCTAGAATCATGCTTATTTACTTGGAATATTATGCAATCATCCTCAAAGTCTCTATTTTTGTTAAAATTGCAGATGTTTTGTATTTCCTATAAATTTTAGTAAAGAGGTGATCTCACCTCTTTACACTTGGTGACCACTCACACTGGAACACCGACCTCTGTTGTGACTGAGGTGTTAAAAACCTAGGCTTCTTAAAGCCTCTAAAAGACTGTCCTTGATATTGTGCCAATCTCTTCTTAGCATTCGCCTCACGCTTCTCCATAACTGATCGCTCTATCTGCCTCATGGACTCCACAAATGTGGCAAACCGCTCCTTGTTCTCTAAAGTTGACACCATCATAATCAACTCGGAACTCAAACCTTTCTCAAAGTGTTTGATCCTCTCATTATCAATTGCATCCATATGCGAGAAAAACCTCAAAACTTTCATGAACTTTGCCTCATACTCATTGATCATCATAGATCCCTGTCAGATCTTCTCGAACTAAAAGATCTTCTCATCTAGATATGTCTCTGGTAAGTATCGGCTCACAATCTCCTACCGAAAATATTCATAACTAATCACCACTCCATGCCTCTTCTCCTCCTCGATGGCCCACCAATGGTGAGTGATGCCCTTCAACAAGCACACTGCATGCTTCACCTTATCCTCCTCGGGGATATTGAGGATCTTGAAAGCCTTCTCCAACTTGGTCAACCACATGTCCACATTTGTTAGTTCCGTCGTACCCACATACTCCAATGATCCAACAAGTCGAAGCCTCTCGAAGGTCTTCCCAAAACTCTGGGATACCGCAATGGGGACTGCTGCCCTAGCTTGGGGTATGAGCATTCTATCTGCCATATGCATCATTGTGGTCATGAACTGTCCAAACATGGTCTGGAAAGCAAGGTTTTCCATGACTGTTGGGTCAAACTGTTGCACTTTAGGCATTGTCTACTCTTGATTGCCTCCTATCACCACCTCTTAGTGCAATAACACTGCTCTCAGGATGTTCTTCATGTTCTCTAGACATATCTTTTCCCTTCTCTTTCTTCTTTTGTATAAGCAAATGTTACCATCAAATATGTTGGACACACAAGAATAGACACAAACTCTAGTCCTATGTCCCTATAGACTCAGCGAATCTAAAGCTCTAATACCAACCTTTTCATGTGACAACCTAATGCGACACGAGTGATATTACTCAAAACAAAGCATGAAACTAATATTAAACATCCAAATTATGATAAAACATGGTAAACTAAAATTGATTTCATATAACCATAAAAGCGAAAACATATTACATATGAGTCCACAATATTGTACCACATGTATTGCATAGCATGCCAAAAGATATTACATATCATTGTTCAGTTACCATCTCGTCACAACCTGTTGCATATGATAACATGTTCTCATATACAAGCCATATATGTACAACCATGGCATACTGCCAAAACTCGTATTGATAAGCAACGACTACAAACACCCCCAAGGACTTGAGAGTACATGTATGACACACATGACTCTACTACAAATACTAGAAGCATGTACAACCCTCAACAGTTACTGCTCCTCTTATTTCTCAACCTCAACTGCACGATCTCTAGCTCGTCGTGTACGACCATCTAAAAGATGTGGAAACCCATGGGTGATACCAACGTCCCACCAAGAGATATAACTCTCTGCCAATAGCTATTATAAGAACATATATAATAAAGCAGGAAGACAACATTCTTACCAAGATGAGCATATTTAGTTAAATGATATATGTAAAGCTAATAACAAAGATTGGGCAGTTTAAGAATCTACAATTGAGCAGAAGAACATCTTATTCTTTTAGAAGAAATATGAAGAACATGTATAACTATTCACAAACTAAATAGTATAAGAAATAAGGCAAGTAGTCATCCAATGTGAATTGTGTTTGACCCTAAGTAAATATACTACATGGATGTGTTACGTATTTTATTATGCCTTGAGGAGATGAGTATACCTATCATGCTCCAACTGACCACTGCTAAGTCAAAATCAGTGTCATACAAGATCTAGGAGGAGCTATACTCCTATGATCTCCCACACCCTCAGTCATTTTGAGTCCTCCATAGTGAAATATAGAGTCCAACTACAAAACAACCTAGTCCACCTTGGTATATAGGCACAACATTAGTGAAAACTGAGTTACGGTCGCATCCTCACTCCTACCAAGGTATGACCACAACCATTCTCAAAATATATCATATATATATTGAATCACATTATTTGAGATACAACGTCGACCATTCTCCTTCCAGGGTATGACTACGGCCATTCCTATGAACATGCATAAACTCAACAATATATGACTCTGAGCTTCCAATGAGGGAGAACCCGTTTCACCATCCAGCAAATACCGATGCTGAAAATGGATCTATGGCACAGGGAAACTACATGATTAGGGTTTCACTTGATTAGTTAATCCAATTGGGTGTCTTTTAGCATTAATCAAGTTACAATGTACAAACCCTAAAGAAACTCTACAAAGATAAGGGTATGTTGCAATGTCAGAAGATATAAAACATATTGCAAATAAAGATAGTCATACAACTATGTGGTACTAATACTATCTCACTGCCTTATACCAGGCCATCATAATTATCATATCACAATGGGATAACCATCCCTCGTCTCATTATTAGAGGATATCACCTCAACTAGGCATAAAGCCTCTGCTAGGTCATAAGACCCAATCACAGTTCCTGTATAACATCACATTCTCATCACGCCTTATGAGGGCTCATAATCATCACCTTGAGTCATATCACATACCCATAGTAGCCACTAGCTATGATATTTATTCCACCTACAAGGTTAGGGTTACACAAGTAGGAGAGAGAAAACACCATCACATGATAATCACTTCAAGCAGGATAAGCATTACATTCATACACCAAACTAGGGTTAGGGTTTCTCATATAGCATGTCGTATTGTACTCCATGGTACATCATTCCCACATTCTTGGATCACATTAGGGTTAAGCATCATTGCCATCATGGTCAACTAATCATTCCAAATAGCATCAAGTATCGACCATACAGGAAATCAAGGTGAGAGATCAACCTTCATAACGCATCTAGTGACCACAAGGATTACACTTGTCTATCGACTACTAAGGTCACACCATGTATAGCAACCATTAGGGTGTAGCGACCATCAAGCCATGTACAAAGTGTAGCGACCTAAACCATGTAGCGACCAAACAATAGAACCAAGGGTAGCGACCAACACACATAGTATATGTAGTAACCGGTATAAGATCTCATATGTAGCGACCAAAACATAGAGACCATCAACTTGGTCAAAGGTAACGACCCAACACAAGCTCAAGCCTTGCGATAGAAACAAGGATTCAAGAGTAGCGACCAAGGTGATTTAGGGTTAGGGTTAGGGTTTGGTAGTGACCAACCTACCCTAGCGACTGTAGGTCAGAAAACATTGGGACCAGAAGCAATGTCAAAATAGATAGCGGTCACTAACGTATGTAGCAGCCTAAAATAGGTGGTTAACACCAAGAGAACCAAAAGGTAACCATAAGAAAACCTTTTGGAAAGATGATCATCAAACCCTAAAATAAGCAACACAAGGGTAAACATGTAAAACCATGATAAGAGAAGGAAAATCATGCATCCAACTAATGCAGCCAAAGATCAAAACCTCTAACATCATGTAAAATTGAACCAAGACATGGTATTAAAACCAACAATCAAAATGCATGTGAAAAAGATTAACATCCATCATCACTAAGAATTCGAATGCAGAATTAGGGTTTAGGAGAAAGAGTAATCTATACAAGAAAGCTTCCAAATCTAAAACCCTAGATCAAGATAACATCATTTAACATATTATGCTTGCATTTTAGAGATGAGTACAATAGCATGCAAGCAAGAATATGGTGTAATAATAGAAGAGGGGAAAGTTATATAACCTGCCTTAAGATGAAGATCAAGCTCCAAAGCCATGAGCTCTAAGAGAGAGAAGGAACTCCAAACATGAATCAACTCCATGACTAATAAGGCCACCTCAAGGAGAGAGGAATACACCAAGGTCAAATGAAATCTCAAGGGAAAAGAGGGTGTAAACCCTAGGCCAAAAAAGAAAGGGAAAAGAGGGAAACTTCATCTCACTCAGGTATTACCATGGTCAAACCATAGTCTCGACCTCTCTAGAGAGAAGCTCCTCAAGATATCCACCATAGAAGAAACATAGTCTATGACCAAGAAAAAGAAAAGGGGGTAGAGTTCAAAAGAAATGAGATCAAGGGTAGGAAACCACTTACCAAGAAGGAAGATCACCAAGAACCATCACAAAGGAGATGATAAAGCCCTAGATCACCACATGAAAAGGTGACCGGACACCAAGACTCCAAGATTAGCACCTCCTCAAGCACCACCGAGATCAAGGCCAAACACAAGGGAGAAGAGAGGAAGAAGAGAGTATAAGGAGATACTTGCATGTGAAATAAGAAGCATATATACTCAAGGGTAGGAGGGAGGTAAGGATCATGAGGTGTAAAGATATGAAGGAACCAAAAGGACACATGTCTACAAAGCCACATCCATGCAAGCACTCACAACAAGCATGCATCAAAAGAAGATAAGAACAAAGCTTGGTAGCAACCACTAGGTCCAATACCTAACTTCATTCGAAGCAAAACCTTAGGGTATCGGCCGCAACACAACCAACCAAGGTATATGTCACAACACATCTCAACACATGCAAACCCTAGTGACCAAAACCAATGCTAGGGCACCAAGGTCGCTACAAACCACAACCAAGGAAGAGCTTTGGTTGAAGCATAATAAGAAGACACACCCAAAGATCGCTACACTTAAGAAACACCCCAAACATTTGGTGACATTTGAGGTTATCTCAATTCTTAAACTGATTGATTAACTCACCCTTCTAGGGGTGATCAATCATCCATATACAACAATTGAGTGACAATCAAGCAACATTTACAACATTGTTCAACATTGCATGGCATCAATATCAATTTTTTCATGGTATTCATGGTTGATAAATGATCTAGGCCTAGGTCTTCCCAGGAAATTGACCACTAACTATAGTCAACATCATCCTACTTTACAAATCATCATCAAATCAATATTGAAGATTGAGTATCAAAATCATCATGGATTTGACCTATTAGAGACTCAGGTTAAGAAATCAAAATCTAGTGGAAGGGGTTACCTTCTCATAATCTAAATATTCAACAAGATGAAAATTTAGAGGAGTCATAATAGAGATGTGACCTAGGTTAAGGGGGTCATAAGTCAACTACCACCCTAATATAGCACATTAGTCCACTTTAATCACGAGTCGTCAACCATATCCATATAGATGGAGTATCCATTATCAAATATTATTCCATAAGTTCACAAGATAAAAGATCAATATCATACTAGGGGAATCATATTTCAATATTTTTCAAGCTCAAGATCATAATTTCAGTTCCTTCCTTTTAAAATCAAGGTAAAGGGTAGTATCTGGTAATTGAGAAGTCAACTTGAGAACTCAAGGGTTTGAGTACAATAGTACAAGATTTGAGATCTAGGTCCATCATATTTATTCAAAATAGAGCTTGCAAAGAGGCATAGTGGTCAAAAGGAAATTCCTCTTGTGTCTAAGTCGTCACATCATGATCTAGGGATCTAAAGATGTAGTCATATAAAGGTATATGACATGCTATATATCAAACGAGTGAGTTTTGCTTATATATGCTTGATGTTTTATCAAAATAGTGACAACATAGGTTAACCTTATAGGGACCTCATCAAACATGAGGTGTACAACTTGATTTCCACCTTATTTCACCACATTAACATTTACCTCAAACATAGAAAGCACTTATATCTGATTTGGTAACATTGAGTATGCATGAGTAAATCACTATCCAGAGTACTTTATTACATCAAATAGGGTTTTCAAATTAATGTCAGATCATGGCATTATCATCTTAATCATATCCCATCATTTTAAATGAATTTTAGTTTTTCCCATGCATAATCTAGCCATAATCAAGAAATCATGAGATTGATAGTGGTGGCTTAGGTGATCCTTAAAGAAGAGAGGAGATGCTAGAAGACTCTCTAAACTTGATGGAAAGGATTTTAGTCCTCCCTAGGTTCTTAATATGTGTTAGCCTTAAACATATATCGAGGCCTATGTGTTTAGCACTAATACTATTTGTCACGGAACTATTTATTAATCTAAGTCCACACTCCCAATTCTATAAAGCCAAAGGTGAGTGAACCCGGGCGTCCGTCCCTAGAATGGCACATAGTTTCACACAAGCAATATATATGAAAAAGTCAGTAACAACACAAATAGATAACAAGATACTAAAGGAGATAGAGACATGTACCCGTTCCATTTCTACCACCCCATTTGTGTTTCATTCATAGATAGAGCCTTGAGCGCAGTGAGTCTTCATTTGCAAACTAAAATTTTGATAAATAGAACATATTATTTTGATAAATAGAACATATTAATGCTAAAGCATTAAGTACGCTATGAAAAGGTATGTAACTAGTTTAAGATTAATACAAAACTTGCTTGTCTATAAACATGATCATAGTCAAGAAGAAGAAACAGAGTGAGAACACTTAACGGTATAATTTTACACAAGCATGTTTTAGGTTCCTTTGTCCATTATGTTAACATTAGGCTGCATAATAGATTTCTATATATTATAGTCAAGCTTTGTCAACTTAGAATAATTAAACATGAAAGTAGTAATCATAGGTATAGTAGATCAACCAAGTAAGTAAGTATCCAAGCATTCATATGAACATACATACAAGCAAACCAATATCATAGTAGGATCATTAGGAAAACATACCTTAAGAGTTCTGGTTCTTGAGTAAGATATCTAGAGAAGGCCCAAGCCACCATGGACCTAGGATGTAAACATAAGTATAGTTTCTTAGAACACCAGGTTTGATCAAGATAAACATATTATAAACTATGTGGATGTTCCCCAACAACTAGGTTTCAAAAAGATCAACTTAGGTCTAAAGTTCCATGCGTGCTGTGACGACACCCGCTATCATTAAGATAACAAATGTCATCAACAATAAAACATGTGGAAGCAAACATCATTAACAGCTAGTTACTGAAAATTACTGAAAATTAAAACCATTTACAAAGAGATCCATTCTCAGGAAAACTCTTTTAACAAGAACCATTGTATTTCAATTACATCCTGGTTCATAATGTACATGTCATGTACCATCTCTTCTCGAGGATTACATACAACAGCTACTCTATTAAATTTGTACATAGGCAACTTAAAACCTCGAGGCATCAAGCCAAAACCTCAGATCGATTATAAAATCACAAACTACGGACTCCTAGGACCTGAGAGTACAGAGACGACACATAGGACTCTTGACTACAAGACTCAACAGATAGTATCTCCACCTGAGATATTACTGTTGTCCCTGATGCTGCTGCTGTTCTTTCTCTGCTATGGGATTTCTGACTCTTCGTCCGCGTCCACCTAAAAATGTTGGTTCCCATGGGGGTGAGACAATTGTAAATTGCCCCAGTGAGAGATATAACTCTCTCCCAGAAACATCATTATTGCAGTTTATTAAATTAAAACTGAGTAGAGGAATCTTATATATTTAATAGTAGATAAATCATTGTATGAATAGAATCAAATAATCTTCTTTCCTAAGGAGAACATTGCATCTACTCATGGTAGAGTTGTAAATCATCTATCCACCTTGTAAGAAATGTAAAGAGACATAATTCACATCTATCAACTAAAGATGCATAAAAGAAATGTAACATCAGCCAATGAATTTTCGTATTCAATCCCTAAGAAAACATGCAATATGGCTGATTATATTTTACAATCACACTTATGCGCTGAGGAGATGAGGTATACCGCTCATACTTCAACCGACCACTGCGAAGTTGAAATCGATACCATACATAGGTTAATGGAAGAGTCGGATTCCCATGACCTCCCACATCCCGGTCAGTGTGGGACCACAAGCAGGACTTATGTCAACTGCTCAATATAGCTTTCCAGGGTATACTGGCAACTTCACTATAGAGTTACAGCGTCAACTGCACTCTCATCGGTAATTGAGAGATTTAATGTTTATCTCCATCGACCCGACATTAAGTATTATTGGGAGATGTGTACGACATCTATCCCAATCATCGGGAGATTTGTGATACATCCATCCTCACACATACAATGAAGGATTGAGAGGTTTAATGTTTACCTTCCATCAATCCCCTCATCAGGACGTAAGGATATGTTCGCCCATTAACCCCCACATATTCAAAAATATGCATTCCGCGGAGCAACCTATTTCACCATCACCTATTACTGACGATGATGGATCTATGGCCAGGGCTCTACATAATATGATTTCACTTGATTAATAAGGTACATTATCATATTCTTTTAGCATCAGTCAAGTTCTTAAACATAACTTATTATGACAAATGCTACAAAGAACCATGTACTGTTTCATCAATCACTTCTCAGTCTTTATAAGACATTGGGATCTCAGTCCCTCATTTAAATACTGGGAATTCTCATCCCTCCACCACATTATTACCATGCCTATCAAATGTGGGTATTTAAACCCTAGGTTCATCACTGAATATGCATTGTTACCACTTATTAGGTAACTATTACCTCTAGGTCCTCAGACCAAGGTATACATGATACTTGTTACACAAGCATTACACATGGCTCACAAGGCCCATTATTTGTCTTGTCACCTTTTACTAGGCAACAACTTGGTCACATGGCTTTCAATGCCACTGTGCATTTTGTTACTTCTCATTAAGCAAAATATAATATAATGGAACACCAGGTCAATGCATATCTTGTTACTTCTCAGTAAGAAACAAAAGCATATCACAGCATATGATACAATAGTAATGCCACTAATTCCATTACCAGGATTAGGGTTTACCATCAAATAGGGTTTTTCATCCTATTACCCAAAATTAGGGTTAGGATTTCCCATTACACATTAATTAGGGCTTATGTTCATTTTATGAATCAAACCCTAATTAATTGCTCCACACCTCTAAGAGCCTCTTTTAATATCACAAGCATTCACACATGCTTATTGCTCTCATCACATATCATTAAATATTATTAATGAAAGGTATGAGTTTAATTATCATCCTTGCCAGGGTATGATTACATCATACTCATTAGTTTGGCTTAACCCCTTTCTCAATGTATGTTAGCCTATACTTATCAAAATGTATCAAACTCCTTACATTTCATTGTATCAGTTTATATAACACATTTCATGTGTTTCTTATCCAACTAAATTGGATTTAAAGTGTATCAAGGTGTATCAATCCTGAAGTGCTAAATGTGATATCTATCATGTCTTGATGTATCACTTTTCTTATCACTTCTAACTCACTTGAATTTACCAACTTATCTTGTATTAAAGTATTTCCCTCTTAATACTTTTAACCACTCACTAATCACCTTTATCATATAGTTCATAGGTCACACACTAGATTTGTCCAGCTATCTTTAATGATATGGACTTGTCTAATGGTTAGGCATCGTTGATATCATTATCAACCACTTTAGGTATCTCAACTCTCAAAATACTATCCACACCATTATTTAGTGTTGCATACATCACTCCTAAGAGTGTCCTATCCTCATCTTTGTAAGGTGTATAGGGTTGATACATGTATGTCAAGTTAATCACATGTATAGAGTTGGATGTATAATGATCTAGGCATCACCTTGTCCCTTATACCCTTACATATTAAAGTATCAATATTACCATTCATATGGTTTATCAATTTCACCCTTCATGGTGTAACATTCTCATCTTACTTGATTATGTCAGCCACACTCTACTTTAGTGTATTGGGTTTCATATATCATTACATGGCATCATCCCAGATTTGAATTTCACATCACATCATTACATCAGGGTTCCACATAACATTATTCTAATTCAGGGTTTCACATGGCATTACCCTAGACTGGATTTCCCATGGCATCACCCTCAACTAGGGTTTCACATGGAATCATTCTCATTTAGGGTTTCACATAGAATCACCCTTAATTAGGGTTTCATATGGCATCACCCTCAATAAGGGTTTCACATGGAATCACCCTTAATTAGGGTTTCACATGGAATCATCCTCAATTAGGGTTTCATATGGCATCACCCTCAATTAGGGTTTCACATGGAATCACCCTTAATTAGGGTTTCACATGGAATCACCCTTAATTAGGGTTTCACATGGAATCATCCTCAATTAGGATTTCCACTTTAATTACCCACAATTAGGGTTTACTATTCATCCCAATTAGGATTCCTATTCAAGTATCCATAATCGGGGTTTACTATTCATCCCAATTTAGGGTTTTACATCACATTACCCTAAATTAAGTTTACACATATCATCACCCTAGATTAGGGTTACATCCTTACCCTAGATTAGGGTTTCTCTCAAAATTGCCCTGAAATAGGGTTAGGGTTCAATAATCTTGTCAATTAGGGTTTTATGCTCATGATTAGGGTTTTATGATCTCTTTACTAAGGATCATACCCTTAATCACCACATGAATCATACTCAAGTATGAATTCCCTTCTATCATCCTCTCAACTTGATTAGGTTATATCAACCCTTCAATCAAGTACATACAGCTATGATTAACATAGTGTACTAAGTTATTGTTCTTATAAGCAATTAGGGTTTATCCCTTTAATGGTACTAATCATTTAGGTACTTTTAGGATTTCAACCTTTATACCTATCATTGATTATCATTGCTATCAATCATTGGATCAATGGAACAATCATCACCTTCAATTTTCAAATGATTGAATCACATTTGACCTCCATTCGGTTTTGGGGATTCATCACCAAACGGTTTTGAAACAGTTTGACTCCAAACAGTTTTGAAACCATTTGACCCCAAACGGTTTCAAGACCGTTTGGACCCAAATGGTCTCAAGACCGTTTGGGCCAAATCAGTCTCAAAACCGCAAGGGTTCATTAGGTACATTCATCAATCAAATTGAATGTAATTTGCACTATTGAACTGACCATTGATTAGGCAATTGAAGGATTCATCAATCAATACCATTAGATCTTTATCCAATAATCCAGGATCAACCATTAACCCTCCAAATGGTTTTGAAACCGTTTGGTCCCAAACAGTTTCAAGAATGTTTGGGCTCAAATGGTTTCAAAACCGTTTGACCCAAATTATCTTGAAATCGTTAGGATCAATCATGGATTCTTCAATCAACTCGATTAGGGTTTCCAATTGAAGGATTGTACATACATTGAATCAATCAATTGGATCCATTGGATCATCATCCAACATGTACTTGGGTTCAGACCTCAAATGGTCAACCTAATGAAACGGTCAACCCTCTCTTGCGGTTTGGAGTCTAAGTTTCCAAATGGTATGCAAGTCGTTTGGTCTCCAAACGGTTTGGTGAAACCATTTGGACCAAAAGTCCAAAACCGTTTGCAACTCAAATTTGTTGAGATGTGTGCTTGTGATGATTTCATCACCATCAACCTTCATCCCCACGAAATCTACTGCCATACCCATGGAAGTTGCATCAATTAATAAAAGGTATTGTAAGAAGAACAATTGAATCAATTGAATTGAGAAATTGAGTTCAATAACAATGATTAAGGGTTCAAGTTATATAACCTGCCTCCAAATGAGCTTCAAAGCTTGGAGATTCACGTAAAAAATGGTGGATGAAGATTTTGCAACTCCCCCTAGGCTCGTCCTCAAGCTTTTGGGTGAAAATATTGGCTAGGGTTGAAGATGGAGTGAAGAAAAGAAGAAATCAATGATTTATTTTCAATTTCCACCATGAAATCATGGTTGAAAGTGATCAAGAAGCTTACCAACAGGTTGGGGGTCGTTCTCCTATTGATCAAAGCTCCCTTGGTCGTTTTTTGCAAGCAAGGAATGAAAGTGGATTCGAAATTACCCATCCAAGCTATGGATAAGGGAGCATATATGCATTTTATTAAAAATTCATTTAGGAGAGAGAAAGTAGGAATTATCTCCTCCATATCCTTGCCATTTGCCCCCTTCCCTTCCTTGGTTACGAGGCTATCTTCCTTGACTCTTATTCCTCTCAATTATCAAAGAAATAAAGAAAAGCAAATTAAGCACCTTAACCCTTATAATAATAATATCCTAAAGTGAGTGGATATTTCTTTTTCTTATAATAATGTGAGTGAGTTATCCACTTCCTTTGGATATTTTCGTGCCTTTGAAAGGAACAAGGACGTCCATATGTATGGATTTCAACCAAAAAAATATTGGTTGAAGAGCACTTCAATTAATATATTTATTTTTGCATTAAATTGAGGTAAGGTTCCAATTATGCTTAAATCTTGATTATTTTAATATCAAGATTCTCTCTCCTCCAAAGTGATTCAAATGAGACACCCCTCTCATTTTATTTGCTCTACATGATTCCAAGAAACATTATGGACTATTTTTAAGTGGTAATTTGCATATTGAACCCTGGGTTTTGGGTAAATTGCATAATATACCAAAACTAGGTTTTAATGCACAAACATTGCTTTATCATCTCTTTCTTGGTACTCAGGCTTTTCCCAAGCCATACCTCTACATCATCTTCATTATCATGATGCTTCAACACATGAGGAACATTTAATCATGTAACATTTGCAAGTTAACCCCTCAACTTGGGTAATTTGCACTTTAGTCCAAAATACGCAAACATTGCTTCAACATTATCAAAACAGGACCAAAATTGAAACATAAGTTCCTCTTGGCCTTAATTACTTTTCACAAGATAAAATTAAGGATCTAATTATCTTGCTTAAGCAAAACTTCTAGGGTTAAGGCATAACCCAGTTTAGGGATGTTACAAATTATAAACCCCTAACAAGGATTTCATCCCCGAAATCCCAGATAAAAGGGAGATAGATATTATTCATGCATCATATCATCATGTCTTCACATAACATCTCATTATTATGGAGACACCATAGATATTTGATCAACACAAAGTTCTTCCACACAAGATTCTCATAGAATCTTTTACACAGGACACATACTCCACTGTCTTTCTTATTATTGATTGTAGAGTTAATTCTGTGCCAGGTAACATCTTTCTTATTCAAAGAAACATCATACATTCTTTATTAATATCCTGTTTATGCAAAGCACAAACCCCTAACATATGATGTTCATACTATTTTATAGTCAAACTGATTTCTTGGTTGACCATTCCAGGTAGCCAACATAAATCATCTATTATTTCTTTAGATACCAAGATCTTTTACCTTGGTATCTGTCACATGTGTTGAAAACACATCACATATTTATCTTCCTTTCATCTTGGAACATTACTTGTTACATATATCCTCACCTTGGAACCAAAGTCCAAGATAAACTAATACTTTTCTAAGTATCCATCACATTAACATTTTTATCTTATGCACATCAAGTGTCCTAAGACCCACTTGATTGCCATGTCTCCGAAAGGAAAGAAGACAAGGAATCATATCCCTCTTATTATTTCATGAGTTTTCAACTATTCAAGAATCATTTACTCTTTGCCTCATCCTAGTTTCCTTGCCTTCAGCATAGGAATTTATAAGGATGTTTACATAATATCATTCCTTTCTTTGTTATTATCTAACATGTTCATGAGCATCTTATGATCTTATCATATTTCCCATTTCCACATTATGGGAAAAGATCTTTATTATACACAAACCTTTTTTTAACAGGGATCACCTCCTTTGTTCTCATTATTATCTTATGAGGAGTATACTTTTTACTTCCTCATACACACATACTCATCTGAGATTATCTCATATTTTTATTTCTTATAATTAGGATATGAAACATTTATCCATACCATATTTCAAATTTCATGATACTCATTAGATTGTCTCAGAATGACTACTTGATCAGAGCAATCAAAAAGATAACAATCTAAGAGTTTCCATACTTACTTTATCATCAATAGTTGTATACATGGCCAGGGTATATAAATACTGAGATTAAGTAGTATGCACTTTGTATACTATCATATTCCTTTCTTTTCTTATCATCATGAGCATAAGATTCATCATTCTTGGATTTTATCCCGGCATCTTTTCTATACCTCGTCTTCTCTCATAGAGGTAAGAGCAATAAATATAAAACATCCATAATGTTTACTATGCAAAATGTAAGTCCTTATAGGACTAATCAAAGAAAGCTATATCAATTACTTTCTCAATTAAGCTCAGGGAATCATAAAATGACATTATTAGAATGACATTATTTTGTCTAACATGTCATGATTCATGGATGGTTCACTACCTCAGGCTGATTCTGCCTCAGAGGTTGATTCACCATAACATTTCTGGCTGAGCAATCTCTTGTCAGATGTCCTACCTGTCTACATTGGTAGCAAGTTCTGAGCTTTATATGTGGTCTAAAAGGTTCTTTACCCTTTCTGGGTAGCCATTGCCTTGGTGTATTAGACATTCGTTGTACTAGTGGTGCCAAGAAATTTCTCTTTTTGGGACTACTAGGCCTCTGTTCCTAAGTTTGGATAGGCCTTTTCTCAATTCTTCTTTTATTTTTCCTTTTTGGACAGTGTTTAATAATATGTCCAGGTTGTCTACACCCATAGAAAACCCTAGTTTCAGGTTGTAACCTATTCTTTTTACCATTATTTATTGCTCCAACATGTTGTTGTTGAGCAAGAATCATATTGGAGTTCCAAACTTCATCATTGGATATTGGTAGTCTAGGTTGCATTGACAATGCACGATCTACTATATGCATCATAGTTGTACTAGATTGCTCAAGCAGAATAGGGATAGATGGGCTCTCTATCATGGCTAGGTAAAACTGGGGATGTGCATGTATATGTTCTTCTCTGCTCTGATCCCCTATACCTCTTCCTGGTGCAGCAGTGCTGCTCTCAGCATCATGTTCTCTGTGTGATCCTGACATCTTCTAGTTCTTCTTCTCCTATATGAGTAGAAGACACTATCAGATACACTGGAAGACACTAGAACAGACTCAACAACCTTAATCCTATGTCTCTATAAACTCAGCGAACCTAGAGCTCTAATACCACTTAACTTGTGACGACACCCTCTATCATTAAGATAACAAATGCCATCAACAATAAAACATGCGGAAGCAAACATCATTAACAGTAGATTACTGAAAATTACTGAAAATTAAAACCATTTGCAAAGAGATCCATTCTCAATGAAAACTCTTTTAACAAGAACCATTATATTTCAATTACATCCTGGTTCATAATGTACATGTCATGTACCATCTCTTCTCGAGGATTACATACAACAACTGCTCTATTAAATTTGTACATAGGAAACTTAAAACCTCGAGGCATCAAGCCAAAACCTCAGATCGATTATAAAATCACAAACTACTGACTCCTAGGACCTGAGAGTACAGAGATGACACATAGGACTCTTGACTACAAGACTCGACAGACAGTATCTCTACCTGAGATATTACTGTTGTCCCTGATGATGCTGTTGTTCTTTCTCTACTATGGGATTTCCGACTCTTTGTCCGTGTCCACCTAAAAATGTTGGTTCCCACGGGGGTGAGACAATTGTAAATTGCCCCAGCGAGAGATATAACTCTCCTCCAGAAACATCATTATTGCAGTTTATTAAATTAAAACTGAGCAGAGGAATCTTATATATTTAACCGTAGATAAATCGTTGTATGAACAGAATCAAGTAATCTCCTTTCCTAAGGAGAACATTGCATCTACTCATGGTAGAGTTGTAAATCATCTATCCACCTTGCAAGGGATGTAAAGAGACATAATTCACATCTATCAACTAAAGATGCATAAAAGAAATGTAACATCAGCCAATGAATTTCCGTATTCAATCCCTAAGAAAACATGCTATATGGCTGATTATATTTTACAATCACACTTATGCCCTGAGGAGATGAGGTATACCGCTCATACTCCAACCGACCACTGCGAAGTTGAAATCGATACCATACATAGGTCAATGGAAGAGTCGGATTCCCATGACCTCCCACATCCCGGTCAGTGCGGGACCACAAGCAGGACTTATGTCAACTGCTCAATATAGCTTTCCAGGGTATACTGGCAACTTCACTATAGAGTTATAGTGTCAACTGCACTCTCATCAGAAATCGAGAGATTTAATGTTTATCTCCATCGACCCGGCATTAAGTATTATTAGGAGATGTGTACGACATCTATCCCAATCATCAAGAGATTTGTTATACATCCATCCCGACACATACAATGAAGGATTGAGAGGTTTAATGTTTACCTTCCATCAATCTCCTCATCAGAATGTAAGGATATGTTCGCCCATTAACCCCCACATATTCAAAAATATGCATTTCAGGTTTTTTCCGCAGAGCAACCCGTTTCACCATCACCTATTACTGACGATGATGGATCTATGGCCAGGGCTCTACATAATATGATTTCACTTGATTAATTAGGTACATTATCATATTCTTTTAGCATCAGCCAAGTTCTCAAACATAACTTATTATGACAAATGCTACAAAGAACCATGTACTATTTCATCAATCACTTCTCAGTCTTTATAAGACATTGGGATCGCAGTCCCTCATTTAAATACTAGGAATTCTCATCCCTCCACCACATTATTACCATGCTTATCAAATTTGGGTATTTAAACCCTAGGTTCATCACTGAACATGCATTGTTACCACTTATTAGGTAACTATTACCTCTAGGTCCTCAAACCAAGGTATACATGATACTTGCTACACAAGCATTACACATGGCTCACAAGGCCCATTATTTGTCTTGTCACCTTTTACTAGGAAACAACTCGATCACATGGCTTTCAATGCCACTGCGCATTTTGGTACTTCTCATTAAGCAAAATATAATATAATGGCACACCATGCCAATGCATATCTTGTTACTTCTCAGTAAGCAACAAAAGCATATCACAGCATACAATACAATAGTAACGCCACTAATTCCATTACCAGGATTAGGGTTTACCATCAAATAGGCTTTTTCATCCTATTACCCAAAATTAAGGTTAGGATTTCCCATTACACATTAATTAGGGCTTATGTTCATTTTATGAATCCAACCCTAATTAATTGCTCCACAACTCTAAGAGCCTCTTTTAATATCACAAGCATTCACACATGCTTATTTCTCTCATCACATATCATTAAATATTATTAATGTAAGGTATGAGTTTAATTCTCATCCTTGCCAAGGTATGATTACATCATACTCATTAGTTTGGCTTAACCCCTTTCTCAAGGTATGTTAGCCTATACTTATCAAAATGTATTAAACTCCTTACATTTCATTGTATCAGTTTATATAACACATTTCATGTGTTTCTTATCCAACTAAATTGGATTTAAAGTGTATCAAGGTGTATCAATCCTGAAGTGCTGGATGTGATATCTATCATGTCTTGATGTATCACTTTTCTTATCACTTCTAACTCACTTGAATTTACCAACTTATCTTGTATTAAAGTATTTCCCTCTTAATACTTTTAACCACTCACCTATCACCTTTATGATATAGTGCATAGGTCACATACTAGATTTTTCCAGCTATCTTCAATGATATGGACTTGTCTAATGGTTAGGCATCGTTGATATCATTATCAACCACTTTAGGTATCTCAACTCTCAAATTACTATCCACACCATTATTTAGTGTTGCATACGTCACTCCTAAGAGTGTCCTGTCCTCATCTTTGTAAGGTGTATAGGGTTGATACATGTATGTCAAGTTAATCACATGTATAGAGTTGGATGTATAATGATCTAGGCATCACCTTGTCCCTTATACCCTTACATATTAAAGTATCAATATTACCATTCATATGGTTTATCATTTTCACCCTTCATGGTGTAACATTCTCATCTTACTTGATTATGTCAGCCACACTCTACTTTAGTGTATTGGTCATTATACCCTCATTAGGGTTTCATATACCATTACATGTGTTCACCCCGGATTTGAATTTCACATCACATCATTACAACAGGGTTCCACATAACAATATTCTAATTCAGGGTTTCACATGGCATTACCCTAGATTAGGATTTCCCATGGCATCACCCTCAACTAGGGTTTCACATGGCATAATCCCCATTTAGGGTTTCGCATGGAATCACCCTTAATTAGGGTTTCATATGGCATCACCCTCAATTAGGGTTTCACATGGAATCACCCTTAATTAGGGTTTCACATGGAATCATCCTCAATTAGGGTTTCATATGGCATCACCCTCAATTAGGGTTTCACATGGAATCACCCTTAATTAGAGTTTCACATGGAATCACCCTTAATTAGGGTTTCACATTGAATCATCCTCAATTAGGATTTCCACTTTAATTACCCACAATTAGGGTTTACTATTCATCCCAATTAGGATTCCTATTAAGGTATCCATAATCGGGGTTTACTATTCATACCAATTTAGGGTTTTACATCACATTACCCTAAATTAGGTTTACACATATCGTCACCCTGGATTAGGGTTACATCCTTACCCTAGATTAGGGTTTCTTTCAAAATTGCCCTGAAATAGGGTTAGGGTTCAATAACCTTGTCTATTTGGGTTTTATGCTCATGATTAGGGTTTTATGATCTCTTTACTAAGGATCATGCCCTTAATCACCACATGAATCATACTCAAGTATGAATTCCCTTCTATCATCCTCTCAACTTGATTAGGTTATATCAACCCTTCAATCAAGTACATACAGCTATGATTAACATAGTGTACTAGGTTATTGTTCTTATAAGCAATTAGGGTTTATCCCTTTAATGGTACTAATCATTTAGGTACTTTTAGGATTTCAACCTTTATACCTATCATTGATTATCACTGCTATCAACCATTGGATCAATGGAACAATCATCACCTTCAATTTCCAAATGATTGAATCACATTTGACCTCCATTCGGTTTTGGGGTTTCATCCCCAAACGGTTTTGAAACCGTTTGACTCCAAACGGTTTTGAAACCATTTTACCCCAAACGGTTTCAAGACCATTTGGACTCAAATTGTCTCAAGACCATTTGGGCCAAATCAGTCTCAAAACTGCAAGGGTTCATTAGGTACATTCATCAATCAAATTGAATGTAATTTGCACCATTGAAATGACCATTGATTAGGCAATTGAAGGATTCATCAATCAATACCATTAGATCTTTATTCAATAATCAAGGATCAACCATTAACCCTCCAAACAGTTTTGAAACCATTTGGTCCCAAACGGCTTCAAGACCATTTGGGCTCAAACGGTTTCAAAACCGTTTGACCCAAATTATCTTGAAATCGTTAGGATCAATCATGGATTCTTCAATCAACTCGATTTGGGTTTCCAATTGAAGGATTGTACATACATTGAATCAATCAATTGGATCCATTGGATCATCATCCAACATGTACTTGGGTTCAAACCTCAAATGGTCAGCGTAACCAAACGGTCAACCCTCTCTTGCGGTTTGGAGTCCAAGTCATCAAACGGTTTGCAAGTCGTTTGATCTCTAAATAGTTTGGTGAAACCGTTTGGACCAAAAGTCCAAAACTGTTTGCAACTCAAATTTGTTGAGATGTGTGCTTGTGATGATGTCATCACCATAAACCTTCATCCCCACGAAATCTACTACCATACCCATGGAAGTTGCATCAATTAATCAAAGGTATTGTAAGAAGAATAATTGAATCAATTGAATTGAGAAATTGAGTTCAATAACAATGATTAAGGGTTCAAGTTATATAACCTACCTCCAAATGAGATTCAAAGCTTGGAGATTCACGTCAACAATGGTGTATTAAGCTTTTGCAACTCCCCCTATGCTCGTCCTCAAGCTTTTGGGTGAAAAGATTGGCTAGGGTTGAAGATGGAGTGAAGAAAAGAAGAAATCAATGATTTATTATCAATTTCCACCATGAAATCATGGTTGAAAGTGATCAAGAAGCTTACCAATAGGTTTGGGGTCGTCCTCCTGTTTGTCCAAGCTCCCTTGGTCGTTTTTTGCAAGCAAGGCATGAAAGTGGATTCGAAATTACCCATCCAAGCTATGGATAAGGGAGCATATATGCATTTTATTAAAAAATCATTTAAGAGAGAGAAAGTAGGAATTATCTCCTTCATATCCTTGCCATTTGCCCCCTTACCTTCCTTGGTTACGAGGATATCTTCCTTGCCTCTTATTCCTCTCAATTTTCCAAGAAATAAAGAAAATCAAATTAAGCACCTTAACCCTTATAATAATAATATCCTAAAGTGAGTGGATATTTCTTTTTCTTATAATAATGTGAATGAGTTATCCACTTCCTTTGGATATTTTCGTGCCTTTGCAAGGCACAAGGACTTACATATGTATGGATTTCAACCAACAAAATTTTGGTTGAAGAGCACTTCAATTAATATATTTATTTTTGCATTAAATTGAGGTAAGGTTCCAATTATGCTTAAATCTTGATTATTTTAATATCAAGATTCTCTCTCCTCCAAAGTGATTCAAATGAGACGCCCCTCTCATTTTATTTTCTCTACATGATGCCAAGAAACATTAGGGAATATTTTGCAGTGGTAATTTTCATATTGAACCCTGGGTTTTGGGTAAATTGCATAATATACCAAAACTAGGTTTTAATGCACAAACATTGCTTTATCATCTCTTTCTTGGTACTCAGGCTTTTACCAAGCCATACTTCTACATCATCTTCATTCTCATGATGCTTCAACACATGAGGAACATTTAATCATGTAAAATTTGCAAGTTAACCCCTCAACTTGGGTAATTTGCACTTTAGTCCAAAATAAGCAAACATTGCTTCAACATTATCAAAACAGGACCAAAATTGAAACATAAGTTCCTCTTGGCCTTAATTACTTTTCACAAGATAAAATTAAGGATCTAATTATCTTTCTTAAGCAAAACTTCTAGGGTTAAGGCATAACCCAGGTCAGGGATGTTACACGTGCATCCAATCCATCAATAATAGTTCAAAGGTCACATGAACACCTTAGGTCTAGGTGATACATCCATATCATGAGTAATACTAGATAAGGATAAAGTCTGATTTAGGAGTAAAGTAAGCATGAGGTTTATATTATCATCATGGTCTACTCATGCAAGATCATAATTAGTCATATTAGGTCAATCACATGCAATATGGTCATTCTTCCATGTCATAGGAACATTAGGTTCATAGCATAGATGAAGTCAAGATCAAGGGTTATAGTATGATAATTCACTAATTTGGAGTCATTAAGATGGCATGGATAACATTTTGGATCGCATTTGTATAAAGATTTAGATATTCAAACACTTAAGTAATCACACATCGTACTTTAGGGCATATCAAGGTTCAAAAGTAAGAAATTAGGGTCATAATGGTTACATCTAGGCAAACATGCATAGAGTCTCAGTCCCACACACAACAAAACATCACAAAGTTTGGTGGCTTGTAAGATTAATTGATTATATGGTGAGAATCTAAGCCAAAGTCATAAACTTGATCATATATACACACAAATCAGCCATTTTTAGATAAAGGATAGCCATATGAGGTCATGATGGTCATTAGGGTGCACTTAGAAGGTCTAAGACACCGAAAACACTAAAGGAGCACTAATATTATGGATTTAGAGGAGTATGGTATCTAGGGATCATAATTGATATGCAAAATACATGGTTGAAGTTTATTACAAATCAAAAGATTACAAAGGCATCAAATTCACTTGAAATAGGGGTGAAACATGCAAAGCTAGAAAGAGACATTAGTATCATAAGAAATGTGGCATTTTTCTAATCAAAATGGTATATAATATCATGGTATTTGGTTAAGGGACATAGAAGATACAAGGGTTCAAAATTAAGTACATGAGGATGAGATTTAGGGTGATTGTACCTTAATTTGGAGGCCGAAACAAGACTGGGGGACATCCCTGGGACCCCGCAGAGGTGAAGAGGGAAAAAGGGAACCACAAAAGCCATTAGAGATCAAAGTCTTGAGTGGTGGAGGTAGTCACCACCATTGGTGGCTGGAGGTATTGAAGGAAGAAGAAAGGGGTGTAGGGTTTCTGAAATACAAGTGAAAGGGGGTGAAGGTGTTCGGATTGAAGTTTTATAGGTGGAGGTAATATCATTTTGTGCCAAAGTTGTGGGAAGGAGGCTAGAAGAGGGATCTGGCCCCACCCAAAGTCGATGACACGGTGCACTTTGCATAGTGTATGACTTGGGGAAGAAGATGGGTCCCAAGCCGTCAAGTCGAGAAGCGCGATCCACTTGACAAGATCTAAGGGCCAAAAATGTTTGCTCCCAAAGTGAGAGGGGAAGGAGCCACATATTTGTAATTGGGCCACACAATTGATTTTGGGCCCATATAAGGCTAAAACCAAATAAAAGGGTTAAAATAAGGTTAGAAGTAAGTGATAATCAAATGGGCATTTCTGCCTCATACTAACTCAAAATTAGATGAAATTTGATGCCTTGGAAATGAGAGAGAGCGATCTAAAACATTACTAGAATAGGTCACAAATGTTTACGAATATATGATCAAAATTCAAGGCAAAGGTGATAAGGTGTGATATGTATTCAAGTTAGATATTTATCAACTTTAGTATCACCAAGGTGATACACACACACTAGATAGATCAAATGTGCATCAATGCACATACCAAAAGAAATTGGCTTTGAGAACAAGAGCTAGGTCAAAACTAGAATTTATAATCAACGTGTGAATTTCCAGGTTACC
Source organism: Alisma plantago-aquatica (assembly GCA_963693085.1). NCBI lineage: Eukaryota > Viridiplantae > Streptophyta > Magnoliopsida > Alismatales > Alismataceae > Alisma > Alisma plantago-aquatica. The sequence continues at coordinate 428,033,648 of OY856411.1, forward strand.
ACAATACCACACATCAATACAAGCATCCATGTAACCCTAGCTCAACACACATGATGCCACCTCATCAACCAAGGTCCAAACAAGGTGCCCCTATGCATCATTCTCTCTCATGATGTTAAGCCACAAAAGGCACAACCTACAAGTGACAAATTGCAAGATATACCCTCAACATGGGTAGATTGCAACTTGATCCAAGACAAGCATAATTAGCTCAAACATCAACCAAACAGGACCAAACTGAAAACATAAACTTGTCACATGTTATTAAGGTGAATCATATGATTAGATTGCTATTTAAGCACCTTAGTAAGCAAATCAAACACAAGCAAGCACTAAAATAGGTCAAGAGTCTTACAACCATAAACCCCTAGCAAGGATTTCTCCCCTAAAATCCTATGCAAAAAGAGATGGGTACTTCCTATGCATCTCATCCTTAAGCTTCCACGTGGCTTCCTCCACACTAAGGCAATGCCACAAAACCTTAACCAAAATGATATCCTTCTTCTTCAACTTCTTCACTCTTCTGTCAAGGATTAGCACAGGACCCTCCACATGCGACACATCCTCATCCATATCAACCTCAACGGGTTGAAAAACTAGCTCAGTGTCGGGGTGACACTTCCTCATCATCAAGACATAAGACATGGAACATCGGACACAACCTGTCTAACGCATGTGGCAACTCCAACTTATAAGCCACCTTCCCAACATGGCCACTACATGGTAATGTCCCATAAACTTGGGATCCAACTTACCCTTCTTCCCAAACCTCAACACACCTTTCCAAGGAGAGACTTTGAGATACACATTGTCTCCCTATTGGAACTCTAAAGGCCTATGATGATAATCAACATAATATTTTTGCTTATATTGAGCTGCCCTTAGTTGTTGTTGGATCACTTTGATCTTCTCTGTCATCTGTTGTACAAGCTCAGGACTCAGAAGCTGATATTCATTGGTCTCATACCAACACAATGGAGATCTGCAATGTCTCCCATACAAAGCCTCATAAGATGCCATATCAATGCTCCTCAGATAAATGTTGTTGTATGCAAACTCTATCAAACTGAGGTGCACATGCCAACTTCTCATAAACTATAAGACACATGCTCTCAACAGATCTTCCAAAGTCTGTATAGTCCTCTTAGTCTGTCCATATGTCTGTGGGTGAAATGTTGTATTAAACCTCAACTGCGTACCCATGGTTGTATGTAGACGCTCCCAACAATAATTGGTTAACTAAGGACCTCTATCGGACACGATGGTAGCTGGAATACCATGCAAACGTACTATCTCATCCACATATATCTAAGCAAGCTTCTCTACTAAATAGGATGTCTTCAATGGAGGAAAATGTGTTGACTTGGTCAACCTATCAACTATCACCCAAATGGAATCATATCCTTTGTCTATCCTTGGACGTCCAACCATAAAGCCCATCATGATATGATCCCATTTCCACTACGGCGTAGGAAATGGTTGCAAAGTCCCTACAGTCTTTTGATGTTCTACCTTTACTTGCTGACACATAGGGCACTACGCCACAAACTCAGCTATGTCATGCTTCAAACCAGGTCACCAATACAAATCTTTCAAATTGTGGTACATCTTGGTGCTACCTAGATGCATAGCGCACATCAAAGAGTGAGCCTCTTCCAGAACCAACTTCCTTAGATCATCTACATCAGGTACCACTACTCTACTGTGGTAACATACTATCACATCCTCTGACTCGTGGATGCCTTCACACTTCTCGCTGCCAAACTCTGCTTGGATCTGTTGAATCACAATATCATCATGATGTGCATCTCTGATCTGCTGCCTTAACGTAGGCTTAACTTGTAATTGGGACAACAAGCCTGCCAACAAGGAGACTTCCAACTTCATATTAATCTAATGTAAGGAGACCAACATGTCTCTCTTATGGCATACCAAAGAGCATAACTACACCTTTTCAGCAGATGATGACGAAGAAGACTTCCTGTTCAAAGCATTTGCTACCATGTTTGCCTTCCCTGGATGGTAGCCTCTGGTGCAATTAGTCTTTGATTAGCTCCATCCAGCGATGTTTTCATATATTCATCTCTTACTTCTAGAAGATGTACTGTAGGTTCTTGTGATTGGTGAAGATCTGACACTTCTCGCCATAAAGGTAGTGACTCCATATCTTCAAAGTATGGACCATCACTACAAGCTTGAGATCATGCATTGTGTAGCTCTCCTCATATTTCTTAAGTTGTCGCGAAGCAAAGAAATCACGTTCTTATATTGCATCAGCACACAACCCAAGACATTCTTTGACACATCATTGAAAACTATATAACATTTCCCTTACTCAAGGAACACTTGATGCGGCCTAAATCACACATCTTGAAAAGAGGCGGACTCAGAAGGATCGAACTATGAACTTATAACCAAAACCTTCGAGGACCCCCACAACTTTAATACGGGGCCAAAGTAGATATACGGGGTTGAAAATGTGGATGTGGGGACATTTAGGAATCTTAAGACCTCGCTCTTAAGTCAGTTAATCCAATCTGATAGTTGATAAAAGTATGGAACTAGAAAAAGTCTAGAAAAATGTCACGAAGTAAAACAAAACAAAGAAAAGAAAAAAAATAGAGTATGTCGGATTCTACTAACTAGAGAGAAGGAATTCTTGGCTAGGTAACCACAAGTTGGGAAGTCTATGCACCCGTTCTCAGGCATAGACAACCCTCTAACACCTCAATAAGCAACCTACATCAAACATAGTACGTACTGGTGGTATCTGTTCCTGTGGGGGGTCATCCCACTCACTTTTGCATAGCATGACTATAACCCATCAATGATATGAGACCTCTCTCGAGGATGACAAATCAACACCCTGGAATATTCTAGATGCCCTCTCAAGTCTAGAATATTCTAAGATGTAAGGGACAGGTGTGATATGGGTAGAACCTGGTAGTGGGCCTGACCATGTCGGGCTGGGCCTAGTCATGTCCTGGTCTACGGTTCTGCATAGATCACCTTAAACCGTCCTCTTTTCAAATTATGATCCAAACTACATTCTCTTATCTATTTCTACAGTGAATTTCTTGATATAGGTAGAAATCGAAGTTCAAGAAAGAAAGAGATCAACCAAACTAGCAATTATAGCTAGAAAGAAAAGATAGAATAGAAAATGTACTAGATCTGAAATAAAATTGCTTGCTTAAGGTAAAAATACATAAACATGCCCAAAAAGGGCTACATAGCCAAGAATGAGCTCAACTAGCCATGGACAAGCATAGTTGCACCTAACTAAGATGGAAGAACATCATTTGTATAGAAACTAAAGACAACAACAGAAGAAAGGAGGGTAAGAAGAGATTTAGCCCATAGAGGAGAGGTGTATCTCGCTGCTTAGCCTCTGTATGGTCTGGATCTCGTCGGTCATCTTCCTTGGTCTTCTGAACTCCTTGGCCTCCTTTCCCCTTGATTCCCCCCCCCCCAAATAGCAGCTTGGAGGGTGTATGGAGGTGGAAGATGGCTGGGAATGGTAGGAAATGGGTGAATGGTGGTGGAAAATGATGGTAGATGGAAGAAAACTAAAGAGACGGGTGTACAAGGAGCACTTTAGCCTTTTCGGACTTTAGCACTCTCTCACGGGGTTATGGGAACTGAGAAGAGGTGGAACCACAATGTGGAACTAAAAAAATCTATGAACCCCTCTCCAGGTAGCGAAGGGTGGGTATTTATAGGCAAAGGCAGAGTGTATGTAATGAGTGATTGTGACACATGTCTCAAACGCTACACTTGTCTCTGTGAGAACCCGTTACAGTAAACAAGATTACTCAAAACATAAAAAACAATCAATCACTAATTAATCACGTACCCAAAAATATGGGTAAATTATAACCGATTTCAACGTCAGCACCCGCTCGGAAACATTTGCATAAGAGCCCAAAATATTTCTTATATCCATACTATGCTAAGAATTTCATATAGATTGTTCTATCGTCTTAGCCATCACATATATACACAGGAGAACAATATTCATATATGCCACACAAACAAGCATTAATATGCTAACAAAAGTCTGATTCGTTTGAAATATCATATACAATTTTTTTCTCGCCCGGACCTGAGAGTGCAAGGACGACTCTAGGACACACTAGACATCTAAACAACTTTCTTATAGATTCATTACTATACCTCCTCTTTGCTGCCACAGGTTTGTTTTCATCACTTTAGATTACCTAAAAAGATGTGGCGAACCACAAGGGTGAGACCCATGTCCCAGCAAGAGATATAACCTCCAACAACATTTATTGATTATAACATTTTTAAGTAATTAAATAGTTAAATAGTTTAATCAGATATAACAAATAAGCTCAGTAGCACTAATGATTAAAAAAATACATAAAGGAGCAGATAATAACTATCATCATTAGCCAGGCTATCATCCTTTATCTTGTTGACAATATAAGCAATTCAGTAGCATATGCATATCTAGCATCATGAGCAAGTCTAGTAACATAGAATCTCTATCATTATGAATAAGTCTAGCCACATAAGCATATATAAAAACATTAGTATGTATAATAGGTTGAACATATCAACATCATAAAAAGAGCTAACAACATAAGCACAACTATCTGGATAAGCATGAGTAGCAGTATATGCATCTCTAGTTACAAACCATGGCCAGCAATATTAAACATAGCTAGCAACAACATTTTAACCATCAATGTCAGTATATGTGACAACATAAGCATGTTTATGACATGAGAATAACTACAACATAAGCATATCCATTATCTCTTATTGTACTATATATGATCTCAGTGAAAAGAAAGCAAACAAGGGTTTTCATCCAATATGAAGTGTTGTGTATAACCCTAAACAGATATGCTACACGACTATCTTACATCTTTTATTATGCCCTGAGGAAATTGAGGATACCACTCAAAATCCAACTGACCACTGCTAAGTCAAAATCAGTGCCATACAAGATCTAGGAAGAGTCGGACTCCTAAGATCTTCTCCGCCCCTGGTCAGTACGGGTCTGCCACAGCGATACATAAGGTCAAGCTACTAACAGCCTAGTCCGTCCTTGGTACAGGTCACAGAACTAGTGAAAGGAGGTGGGTATGCATACCCTACCATCCGAGGTAAGACCGCAGTTGTCCTCCAATCTTGTCATATATATAATCACCGAGACACAACTGCAGCCGTTCTCAATCACATCAGATGTATGAGGCATGACCATAGCCAACCTCCACAATTTGCATTGTGGATGACAAGGATATATCCTCAACTTTCCACCCCCACATACTCAATAGTATGCGCTCCGAGTTTCCCTTAACAATACTCATTTCATCATCTGGCAAGTTCTGACACTCAGATGGATCTATGGCACAGGACACTACATGATTAGAGTTGTACTTGATTAGTTATGCCAATTGTGTGAATTAAGGCTGCATCAAACAAGTGGACATACAAACCCTGATTCACTTCTAGCAAGCATATAAATATCACAACTTTTAAAAGATATAAAACGTGTGAAACATAATTTCTCATATCATCATCACATGGTACTATTCACTTGCCATTCATGAGACCACACTAGTCATCATACTATCACAAGATAATAATCTTTTTTGCAATATCACAGGGTATCAACCCTTATCAACATAAGAGGATTACACCTCATTCAGGTCTCAACCATGCCCAAAGGTCATTAAGACCATCATACTATCACAAGATATAAATCCTTTTCACAATATCATAGGGTATCAATGTTGGTATATATATGCCCATAGACCCATCCCGAGCTATTGCATGGAGTCAGATATTAATTAATCAATTAATGTGATTATTTGGTTAATTAATTAATTCCATAATATTCTAATTAATCCATGAGCATTTTAATTAACGTAGTTTTTCTATTTACCGATGGGTTTAGGAAACCCTACTTCCTCTCATCTCCTATTTAAAGGGGCTTGACGGCCGATATCTATATAAGATATTGAGAGAGGATTTTTAGTTTACGCTCACATACGTAAACCCTAGCTGTCACCATCCTCAAGAGAGAGAGGAGAGCATCGCAACGCTAGCACGCCACCACACAGAGATGACTCCTTCCTGCCAGCTTAGGAAGCACAATGCGGAGTTCCAGTCCATCCGCGTAGATGAAGTAGAGACGCAGACGTTGAGACGCCTATGTACGGAGGACATCTACGACCATCCATACGAGCTACAAGTGGTGTACATTACCATACGAAAGAAGTGCCACTAGATCTTCCTGTGACGCACTCAGCAAACAGGAGAGAAGTTCTGACCGTGTAGGCCAGCCAGCAACGTTGCACACCATCGTGCAATGGGACATCGCCAGACTTGATCTGTGATAAGGTATATCCCACAAACACTCTTTCTAAATACGCAGTTGTCGACGAGATCCTATTTTGGGTTGCGTGGAATTTTTTTGTTGCTTCTGCCGTGCATGTTTTCTCCACAAAACCCAACAATCAACCCTTATCAACACAAGAGGATTACACCTCATTGAGGACATTAAGACCATCATTCTATTCCCTGCAAGATCATCATTATCTTTTCATGCCTTACAACAAGGTTTGACAACATCACTTACATATAATACACCAGATCAGCACAATATTGCATTAATGAGCTAGGAGATATTCATAAACAATCATGGCAAGGTTATATCAACATTAAGAACATTCCTTTATTACATCAACATGCAAGGAATCTATATATGATTAACACTCATCATATTCATAATGCACATGTTTAGCATAAGAAAGTATCAACCATGTAGCTAATGATAACCACCAATTAACACATTAAGGTTATGATCACGTTAAGGAGGTTATTCCACCATCATTCCATCATATAAGAATGTTAAACATGAATACTCATCTTTATCTATTTGAATTAGAGTTAGGTTCAACATGATAAATTATATCAATGTTACTAATCAACACTTATACCCAAACCCTAACTCACGACATCCCCATTGGATCATGGATGCATAAGGTGAAGCATCACCATCACATTCCATACTATTCTCAAGTATGAACCCACACATAAATCAAGGTGTAACCATCGGGTTATAGCATACTAGGGTTTCAACAACAGTAACAGAGTACTCCATGATTACATTAGTCATTCAAGGACTATTCATACCCAATTACCATCATTTAGTTATATTAAATCTAGGTATAACAAGCTATACCTCTTTACGGTTACATATCAACACAATATGATTATCATCCCTTCTATTCATATGAGTGAATAGGTAAGAATTCCTTATTAAGGGTAACCCTCCATTTGTTCCATCATCATTCAACCCATATCACCATACCATAATGTCACCCAGGACCATTAGATGTTTAAAAGGTAATACCATTGGTTGTTTACATAAGTAAACACCTTGGATAAACCACCACGGAAGTCCTTGATTGGTGTTCTAGAAAGAGTCACCATCTAACCCTAGACATCCCTTGATTAACAATGCAAAAATTTCCATTAAGAATAGGGTAAAACCCACAATCGAATGTTCAGTTAAAACAAGCCATCCATTGTCAACAAGTAAGCTCCTTAAGTTGATCATATAAAGGAAACCATATAAATCACATTACTAGGACCAACATATTACATTATCCATTATTTCACTTTATTGGAGGAATAAACATTAGATCTTGACCATTGGGTCAAGTTCATATGTTAAAACCGTCAATTACAGTATAGGTTTGACCATTACATCATGTGACCCAAGAAACCATTGATCTAAGGCTTAATTGATGCTACAACTATATGATTGACTCACCATAGATTTTTGAAGATCTGATACACCATCATTAGTGACCATTAAGTCACCATAGGTTGTTAGATCAGCACTATATTCATTAATCAGCATCAAATATTAAGCTAATGCCATCATTGATTGATAACATCAGTAGGGTACTTAATGGTTGGTCATTAAACTTCTAATTGATCCAAAACCTGACCTAAAGGGGTGACCATAGGTTGTCACCATCATATGACACCTTTGATCACGACCATAAATTGTCATGAAGATAACACCATAGGGTTGTTGCAATGGTACCATCATCGGGTCATGGGTTATAGAAGAAATCAACTTAAAACCCTAAAATTGACCATTGGTTGATAGGTGCTTAGCACCATAGATTGTCAAACCAACCTGATCCAAGTCATATTATACCTTAGGTATAACATACACATGATCACATGTTCATATATAACTGACATCAGAATAGGGAACATTATAAAAATTGAAATCCAAGTCAAGCATAGCTTTTTAGTGCATGGATCATCATTTTCAAGCAAGAACATGATCTAGAAAGCTTATGGTAAGCAATAAATATGGAGAAAGTTATAAAATTTGCCTCTAATGAGAAGATGAAACCCCACATAGAAGAAATATTGAGCAGTTAGGGTATAAATCCAAGAATAATCTATGAATTTGTCCATCTAGCACCTTTCTTCATCAAATGAGCAAACCCTAAGCATAAGGAGCAAGAAAGGTAGGGTTTTAGAGCTTTAGAGCAATTTCTACCATGGAAAAGCAAGGTTCTGACCTGGAGAAAGCTAGGAGGAAGGATAACAAAGAAATAAATGGAGGAAAGAAGGGAATTCTTACTCTTTTAGGTCAAGATCACTAGAAGGAAGCCTTTTCAACCCTAAAATGAAGTCAATTGCAACCCTAGATCCTTTTTCCAAGAAGATCCCCACTTTCTTCTTCCTTGGATAGAAAAATTCGCAGAAGCACAGAGGGAGAACAAGGTTGGGAGAAGGAGGGAAGTGGTGGAGAGAAAATGGCTCGTTTTGGTGATTGGGGACAAGTATATGAAAATTTAAGATAAAGAAAAAGAAAAAGTTGAAGTTCTAGTATCTATCCAAGTGTCCATGGCCTTAATTTATTAAGAATATACAAGAACACACACAAGAAGCTCCCCCACCATGTGTATAGACCTGCTTATCTTTCCTTTTTTGAATTTCCCTGACAATTAAATAATTCATTAGTTGATAGCTACTAAAGGTAGCTCATCTGTGAAGGGGTAAACCCTAAAATACCATTGGACAAAACACCTTCAAACCAAGGTTTAAATAGGCTCCCCATGACTCAAAAAGCTCAAGAATGATGAGATAGTATCCAAGGAACATAATTCAAGGATAAATTGAAAATAAAACCTCTCAATTGGGTAAATTATAGAAAAGTCCAAAATGTGCATAAAATTGCATAACTTGCTCAAACAGTGTCCAAATTGGGCCAAATTTGAAACTTAAGCTTGTATTATGATTTCAAAGAATATCACAAGGTTATATTAGGGTTATAAGAATTTAATTATGATACATAAGCTCATTCAAGTCATTAAGCAAGTTTAGGGCCCTTATAGTCTCGGCCTCACCGTGCTGGGGGTAGCGTTTGAGATATGTCATGGTCGAGATGGATTTCATGGGCACAAAGCTTGTAGCCATCCAGACATAAGTTGCAGTTGAGATGGTCATCGTGGTCAATACAATTGTCTTATTCGAGATGGATGTTGGCCCTTATCCTCAACCCGACCATGCCAAGTTTGGCACCGTTGTGTCGGGCATCTCAGTTGCGGCGTATGTAGCGATCACGATGAGTGTAGCGGTTGCAATAGTGTAGAGGTTGTGATAGTCTTGCCACAGTTGTGGTTGTAGTAGTTGTGAGCCCTATAGTGATCGAGTATAGAGGTTGCTACACCTTGACCTCATCCCGACCGTTTCGCACTGGGCCCGGTCGTGCCGAGTGTAGCGTTTGAGATCGTGTAGTAGTCGTAAAGGTGTAGTAGTCGCGACTTTCCCTTCTTGTACTAACCATGCCAGATTGGACCCGACCTTGCTGAGTGTTGTGGTCACTGTAGATGGATGCCTAGATACCACACAAACCATGTGTTTGGGAAGAATCTTGGAGAATAGATGTCTTTTCAAGTTCAGTGCCTGCAAGTCCCAAAATTGCCTACTTGAGAAACTCTATCTTTAAAATGATATAAATTACTAAAAGATAAGAATATAGTGTTATTTTGGGCATAGTAAGTGTTACACCCCGATCTCACAATTTCCTCAAATCATGAGATTAGGGCATAAGATAGGATTTATATGCAACACAAAGAACACCCTTAACTTTTTCTTTTCTTTTCTTTTCTTATTTCCCCACATTGAATCACATAACATATTAACAATGGAATCTGAACATTTCTTTTACTAATCAAACTTCAATAGTAAAGATACATGTATAAGCATTCACGATGTCTTTTACACATTATGCACATGAAACTTGCTAATTAGCATACATATCAAAGAGAAACAATATTACACATTGTAATTACAACTCTCTCTCTAAAACTCTTACTGAGGACCTAGAGTGACAAGGACCGACTGAATCAACTAATCTCATACTTGACTCCTGTGGCAAATCTACACTGATGCTCTGACCATCTTCAAGTCCACGCGGTTAACCCTAAAAATGTTTGAGTAGAGGGGTGAGCCTACTCGCTCAGTGAATGAGTACTTCATGGAAACAGACTAATGCACTAATGTGATTACAGATATAATTTGAGTAAACGATATGAAATTTAACAACAGTAAATACTACACTGAGCATATCGTTGGAGCGTCCCTACCTAGCGACGCGCTGCACCGGCACTCGGGTGCAGTGATAAATATGCAAGGGGTTTCGACACAACGACGCCCGGTTGTGTTGAAGGATAAACAAGGGTTTCCACATCTTGGACGGGTGTGGGTAAAGAAGCTAGTCCCGCTGCATCATCGCCCGGATGTAGTGAAAAATGTGCAAGGGTTTCCACATCTTGGACGGGTGTGGGTAAAGAAGCTAGTCCCGCCGCATCATTGCCCAGATGCAGTGAAAAATGTGCAGGGGAAACATTTTCGAAGAAGGCAAGTAAAGAAGCAAGTTCAACAAAAAAGGTTTAGAGTTGGATCTTGGAATATTGGCTCCTTAACAGGGAAATCTTTGGAGATAGTGGATACCATGATGAGAAGAAAAGTCAATATAGCTTGCTTGCAGGAAACCAAGTGGACAGGAGAACGCTGTAGAGAGATTGGAGACACAAGATACAAAATCTGGTATACAGGTATTGATAAACATAGAAATGGTGTAGGTATTATCGTTGATAAGATGTTGAAGGATGAGGTCGTCAAGATTACAAGGATGGGTGATAGAATCATAGCTATCAAGGTTGTTCTTGGGGGAAATATTTTTAACATTATTAGCGCTTATGCCCCCCAAGTTGGCCTTAACGAGGATGCGAAGAAGGATTTTTGGGATGACATGGATGAATTGATGCAAGGAATACCGATCGAGGAGAAGATTATTATTGGGAGTGATTTAAATGGCCATGTGGGGAGTGGTAATGCTGGATTTGAGAGAGTTCATGGTGGTTTTGGATATGGCAACAGGAACGGAGAAGAAGAGAGGATATTAGATTTTGCAGTTGCATATGATATGATTTTGGCAAACACCCATTTCGAGAAAAGAGAATCTCCTAAGATTACTTTTAAGAGTGGGCACAACTGTAGCCAAATTGATTACCTCCTTACAAGGCGGGTGGATCGTAACATATGCAAGGATTGTAAAGTGATTCCTGGCAAAGAACTCACGACCCAACATAGGTTGGTAGTTTTGGATATTAACATGAAGATCAATAAAGGCAAACATAACGGAAACCAAGATAGCAGGATCAAGTGGTGGAATCTTAAAGGAGAAAAGAAATTGACTTTTCATGATAAACTCATCAAGGAGGTGACTTGGAACTTGGAGTCTGATGTTAACACTATGTGGCATAACATGAGCTCCTGCATAACAAAAATTTCCAAAGAGGTTTTGGGGGAGTCTAAAGGTTGTGAACCTCCACAGAAGGAGACTTGGTGGTGGAATGATGAAGTACAAAAGGCTATTAAACTGAAAAGGGAGATCTATAGGAGCTTGCCCAAATCTGGAGATGATGCAACGTTCCAAAGATACAAGCAAGCAAAGAAAGAAGCTAAAAAGGTGGTTCGGGAGGCAAGGTCTAGATACTTTGATGATATGTATAAGAAGTTGGACACTAGAGAAGGGGAAAAAGATATATATAAAATGGCTCGTATAAGAGAAAGGAAAGGAAGAGACTTGAGTCAAGTAAAATGCATAAAGAATGAAGATGGTAGAGTATTGGTGAAGGACGATGATATCAAAAACCAGTGGAGAAATTACTTCCATAAGCTTTTCAATGGAGATACTGCATATAATGTTAGCGACTCGTGTGACATGAATACGAGAGATATCATTTACACACGACGAGTTTCACCATTTGAGGTCAAGAATGCTTTGAAAAAGATGAAAATGAGAAAGGCATGCGGACCAGACAATATTCCCATTGATGTATGGAAGAGTATGGGGGATGAGGGAGTTACATGGTTAACAAATTTCTTTAACAAGATTATGAAGACCAAGAAGATGCCGGATGAGTGGAGAAATAGTATTATAGTCCCAATCTACAAGAACAAAGGTGACGTTCAGAGTTGTACAAACTATAGAGGTATCAAGCTGATGAGTCACACGATGAAGCTTTGGGAGAGGATTATTGAGCAGAGGTTAAGATCTATAACACAGGTATCAAACAACCAATTTGGTTTCATGCCTGGAAGATCAACAACAGAGGCTATTTTTCTGATAAGAAGGCTTATGGAGAAGTATAGACAAAGCAAAAGAGATCTTCATATGGTGTTTATCGATCTAGAGAAGGCTTATGATCGAGTACCCAGAGAAGTGTTATGGATGGTTTTGAAGAAAAAGGGTGTGCCTATCCAATACATTGACTTGATCAAAGACATGTATGATAGCTCTACTGCAAGTGTCAAGACTCCTGGAGGAGAGACACCAACTTTTCCTATTACAGTTGGGGTACACCAAGGATCCACACTCAGCCCATATCTATTCGTTTTGGTTATGGATGAGTTAACAAAGAATGTTCAGGATGATATTCCTTGGTGTATGTTATTTGCTGATGATATTGTTTTGATTGACGAAACAAAAGATGGATTGAATGATAAAGTTGAATGTTGGAGAAAGGCATTGGAATCAAATGGATTGATGATTAGCAGGAGCAAAACTGAGTATATGCATTGCAATTTCAGCCAATCTCGCAGTGTGAATGATGGAGCCAAGTTGGACGGAGTAGATATACCAAAATGTGACAAATTTTGTTACTTAGGTTCTATTATTCAAACAGACGGGGATGTCCAAAATGATGTTTGTCATCGGATTACTGCAGGATGGTTGAAATGGAGGAGTGCAACTGGAGTTTTATGCGATCAGAAGATCCCTCTCAGGTTAAAAAGTAAGTTTTATAGAACAACTATACGACCAGCCATGCTCTATGGGAGTGAATGTTAGGCGGTGAAGAAACAAGGTCTCAACAAGATGAACGTGGCTGAAATGTGTATGCTGAGATGGATGTGTGGGAAGACAAGAAAAGATCGTTTGAGAAATGACTATATCAGGAATAAAGTGGGGGTGGCGAGCATTGAGGACAAGTTGCGTGAGGGCCGACTCAGATGGTACGGACATGTGCAACGCAGACCTACTAGTGCGCCTATACGAAGCAATGCTATTGAGCCAAACACTATAAATAGAAGAAGAGGAAGGCCTAAATTAACATGGGATGAGCTTATAAAGAGAGATTTTGAATATCTACATCTCAATCAGAATATGACCCATGATAGAGCTGAATGGAAATGAAGGATCCATGTAGCCGACCCCAACATAGTTGGGATTGAGGCTTAGATGATGATGATGATGAAATACTACACTGAGCAGTTCTAAAACAATATAATTGAAATAACAAAGAATGTAAATATTGCATCCAAAGAATAACTACAAGAAGACTATGCTTCTAGTCTTCCTTAACTCTTTCATTTATAAAGAACTTTGTGAACCTATATGATCATATTTTAACTTATGCCCTAATCATATGCAGTGTACTCTGCATATAAAGATCCGTAACAAGTTCATGCTACGATCCCACCGTACAAGACTTAGCGACACACCCGGGAAATGCTAAGTCTGACGCCAACCCTGCTCTGCTACAGGACCCCTGGCTCTCCGGCCAGAAACATAGGCTCTACGGCCTCAATGCACAACCACGTGTGCTCCAGACTCCTCCTTTAACCTGAGTACACCGGCGGAGGGTCTCACAGGGTTACCTTCGTGACACAAGCACGAATGGTGTTAGATAACCAAGTTTTCTTTTTCCCAGTGCCATCGTGACACAAGCACGATTGTTGTTGGACACTGCCTCTCTTTCCTCGTTTGTCCGTGACACAAGCACGGATGATGTTGCAACACGAGTTTCACCCCTAAGTAACAGACCTTCCTTTAGGGGTTCTACGGTGTTAGGGCACTTAGGTCTATTAATTAATTAACATATAAATATCATAGCTCATGTATTCAACATATACCATGTCTCAGTAACATCCCTTTCTAGGGCATGTCATATCTCATCACCTGCAATTTACGAGATATGTATTGAAATATAAGAAGCCCTGCAGTATGTAAATATCATTTCAGAGAGAACAAGCATATAAAGTTAAATGCACTAGAAACATACAACTCAACAATTAAGCATCACCACATCTCATATCGAGACCTTTCATATTACCATAGCATGATTCATTGAACACCCTATCCTTAGGGTTTCATTTGCCTTATTCATTCATCACATGCCAACACCCTACTCTTAGGGTTTCATTCGCCTCATTCACCTTTTCACATGGCTCTCATAATGATTTCATAGGATATAAGCATTCACTAAATAAAGATTGTTTCCAACAAATCATATGCAATCAATATATACATGAAACCATGGAAATTTAACTAAATTTAGGTTTTCCATATCATTCACTGCGATATCATGTATCCAGAATAAGATTCAATTAAGATAACCCATGAGGTACATCCTAACCACTTATAGGATTACTAGTCCTTTTCAATAAGGTTGAAGCACTAGTGATGTCTCAATTAGGTTAAACCCTAATTACCTCATTGGATATAAATCTAAAAAGCATTCTCACTAGGAAGTGTTGTATACGTTTCTGATATGAATCTACCATTTAGGAGTCATTCAAACAGAGAAGTAATCCACATCATATCAATTTGCAACAATCTTAAATCAAACGGACATTTCAGGTTTTAGAATCACATACTAAGCAATTAGGGATTTGGATGCTATAATCAAATTCGTGCATTACACTGTTTAGAGGAAGAACCCACTCACCCTAAGGTGTGAAAACACCTCACAACTGCAGCTCAACTCAGGGAATCTCGAATTCCTATCAAATCCCTAGCAAATCTCCCAATTCTTCTTCCATTCAACTCGGAAACCTTGAAAATGAGGGATTATGAAGAAAGGGTGAGAAAAGAGGGAATTTCGACATCATCTTGGATCAAATCATAGCATGGACGGAATCTTGACATGAGAGAGAAGATCCACCATAAAAGTCTATGCAAAGAATCCAAACTTACTTGATTTCACCCTTCCTGGAATCGCAAAACCCTAATTCAGCAATTCCCCCACTTTCTCCACTCAAGCCCTAACTCTCCCTCTCTCTCTAGGTTTTCGTTTCTCTGGAGTGAATGATGAATAATGAGAGCTGTGTGTGTGTGTGGTTGCTCATATAAGTCAATTGAGCTGCTTGGGTCAATTGCATATTGACCCAACGCTTAACTTTAATTATATTGGCTGAATATTCAGTTATACAAAAGTTACTGTAATTCGTTTATTTCAGAGATCAAACATTCTCCAACAATTATGGGAATTTAGCACGTTGTTTATAATCGATCTATAAAGCTTCAGTTAAAATTTGAGATCATTTGGAGTTACCAATAAATAATTAAAAATAGAACAGTGCACTGCTATATTGCAGTCTGCAGAATATTCGGCCGAGTTTGTCCTGCACAAACTCGACCGACACCCTTACTGTAGGGATTCAAAAGTCATCCAAAAATTATGCCAAATTAACAGAGTTTCTAAAACTGTGTTTTTCAATCACAGTTAAAATTTGAGATCAATTGGATATACCAATAAAAAGATAAAATTCAATTACCACACTGCTGTATAATTCTGGAAATGTGATCGGTCGAGTTTGAAACTCGGCCGATAAACAGGTCAGAACATTCTTCAAAAATTCTGATATTTTCCAATGTTGTTCACATTTTATATATCCAAATCATATCCAAATTTGAAGTAAATCAGAGTTACACATAAAATACTAAAAATCATTTAGTGAGACATTCTACTTATTAAATTCTGTATTCATGTATCATCAAAACCCTATTTGGGCCGATTAGGGTTTATGCTTCTCAAACTCTAATTTTCAAGACAAAAGAACATTTAGACTTCTTATCATAGTTAAAACATCCTGATTGTGTTATTGTCATTAATTAGATTTCAAGAATGATTATTCTAATTACTCTTTGCGATTGTCTAGATAAACCCTAGTTTACCAATTAAGCTCAGATGGGGTCGTAACAACTCTTCCCCCCTTAGAATGTTTCGTCCTCGAAACATAAACCCACAAGAAAGATACATTCAAGGTTATTCTAAGCTTCTAAAGCCTTCCATGTCATCATATTCTTGTATTTCATACCTGAATGTAGTTTTCAACATTAGATCTTTTAATTCTTTACTAAATCACAACATATTTCAAATAGTTATCAATGATATCAAGCAAATTCTTTATGCCACAGTCAAACATAGAATGCAAAGATAAACCACCACGCTTTCACTGCGCAACTCTGATACTCTGATACAACTATCTCAACTTACGCTGTTCAGAGAGTTCTATTGTTCTGTATCATCTTTAAGTGACAAGAGCAAGTTCACCATACTGTTTTAAACTTTAATCAAGTGCTATTCAAATAGCAAAACAGTCTTGAATTAAAAGACTAGATTCAACAATCAATTGCACAATACTACGCTTGGCATCCTCATTGGGTCATGGATGCATGAGGTGAAGCATTACCACCTCATTCCATACTATCCTGTTTCGATCCTGGGACCTGTGGGTTATGGGCCCACACACAATTCAAAGTGTAACCATCGCATTATATCATTTTAGGGTTTCAACAACAGTAATAAGGTAATCCACGATTGTATCAGTCATTCAAGCATTAATCATACTCAATTACCATCACTCAGTTATATTAGAGCTAGGTATAACAAGCTACACCTCATTAGGGTTACTTGTTCAAACAATATGATTATCAACCCTTTCTATTAATATGAGTGAATAAGTATGACTACCTTGTTCAGGGTATCTCTCCATGTGTTCTGACATCATCCAAACCGTATCACCATATCACAAATACACAATACTAGGATGCATATCTGGTATGAATTACTACTACTATCATACGCCTTTAATTTAACATATAGCTTGCACAAATATACTGAAATCATATGTAGAACCAACTTTCATACCTTAATATGCCTTCAACAAATCACACATGTAAAAACAAATTCACATATTACACAAAGCTAGTGTTTTCCCATATCTCTCTGCTCATTCATTACTTCTTTACTTTTTGCTACCTATCATTTTCATATGATTATATACAATAAACATTATTAACATTGAAGGATTTAAGATAGGAATAAATTATTCATCATTCTTGCTATCACGCAAGAACTTATTTCTTATCACACTTCATCATATTGTATGTCACTATTACATTCACTAGATGACCTCACCAAGGTAGTTATGCACCATATATGATTCATTTTCTCTTATCATTTCATTCCCACCTTGCTCTTATTAAGGAATATATGAAAGGGAAGATGATTTTAAGACTTGGAATACTTGTATTCAAACATTCCCTTAATACATTCTCGTATGTAGATTTACTTAGTTATCAACAGAGATATTTGATTAATTAGCACTTGCTTGAATCTCACAACCTCTTTATTTTATAACTTCTCCATCATATTTCAAACCCTTTCTTACGTTTCATAGTCCTCTTACTATATACTACTCTTTAACCCGTCATCTTTAATTCTAAATTTTTCTCTTATGACCATGTTGCTTATTCATATGTATGGTCATGTATACCATGTTGCACATATTTCCTCCTTTATCTTTATACTATTGTGAAGTTAACGTTCTAAATTAATAGTCCTTCTATTAGTTTTTCCTCATGTTGAATACATTACATTTTCTTCATTTTTAAATCAAGTGGATCATGCATGGATCAAACATAGTTTCTCTTTCAATCAAGTTTTTCTCTCCTGAATACAGTCTACCTTTGTATGACTTATTCATTCGTTAAACTACACCAATGTTCTTTACTTAGAAACTAGTTTGTTGTTCTAGTCTTATGAATTGCATGTTCATATGATCCTCTTTACTTTTATGGACCTATTGAATGCTCAACCCTATTCTCTACTCAGCCTTTGCTTTAGAGTTCATAAAAGCATTATACTCAATTATATGATCCATTCTCCATGATTGATTCTTGTTATCTTGAACCATACATACATTTCACATATCTTTTCTATATTTCATATGTATAGTTCATGTAATATCAATCAATGAACTGATTATGAACTTCATATCATGTTCTATTATTCCCAATTAAGGGTTTCACATTTGAGACCCCAAAGTTGAACCTCAGATATCAGTTTCAACTAATTCTTAGTTGTTCTGATCTTGCCCATCTGTTTCAACATCTTACTGTATATACATTCTTACTCTGAGGTGGGTCTAATTATTCCAATTATATTCGTATTATGTTATAGATAGGATTCATTAGATCCTAGTAACGCATCCTGCCAACCGGACCAGGCCAAACCTGAAGTCCTGAAGCCAAGAACTACAAAGGATTACATTCTTCCTGAATTGCCACTCACAGCTCAGAAACTCGGCCGATTGGTCAGAAACTCGGCCGATTGCTTCACAACTCAGCCGATCCGCTTGAAACTCGGCCGATCAACTTGCCGTTTGATTTCCTGAAAAAGGAGACTCGGCCGAATTACATACAACTCGGCCGATCAGTTTGCTGTTCGATTGCCTATTAAGGAAACTCGGCCGAATCACATACAACTCGGTCGAATCGCGTACAGACTGAAAACCTAAAAAGACCTGCTGATGTCAATTTCACTCGAACCATCAGGCAAAACTATAGAAACAAAAGCTCATTCAAAGGTCAATTCTAGTCTACTTGTTATAAAGAATGAAATCAATAAATGCTACAATTGCATAGTATACAACAGATATTAAAGACCCATATTTCAAGGTATTGAATATTTCAATTCAAACATATAAGAGCATTTCTATACATTTCCAACAAAAACAACATTATGAAATGTAAGTTCTATCCCCTTTTACATTTACGCTCTTAATTCTTGTTTCTTTTCTCGTTTTCTAACCCTAACATTTCTAGGGTTCCTCTCTAGCCCATTCTTCCACTGTATACCTGGCCAGGGTATACGTGAGAGAATAGACAGAGTAGCTTGTACTGGCTGATCCAAGTACTCAGATATCGGGCCAGGATATCCAAATACTCAAATCCCCAAAGCTAACATCAAACATCTCCTATCTGCCACACTTAGGACTCTAACTTACTAACTTAATGGTCCTTGACAACTCACCCTAGGCTCTGATGCCAAGCTGTTACACCCTGATCTCACAATTTCCTCAAATCATGAGATTAGGGCATAAGATAGGATTTATATGCAACACAAAGAACACCCTTAACTTTTTCTTTTCTTTTCTTTTCTTGTTTCCCCGCATTGAATCACATAACATATTAACAATGGAATCTGAACATTTCTTTTACTAATCAAACTTCAATAGTAAAGATACATGTATAAGCATTCACGATGTCTTTTACACATTATGCACATGAAACTTGCTAATTAGCATACATATCAAAGAGAAACAATATTACACATTGTAATTACAACTCTCTCTCTAAAACTCTTACTGAGGACCTAGAGTGACAAGGACCGACTGACTCAACTAATCTCATACTTGACTCCTGTGGCAAATCTACACTGATGCTCTGACCATCTTCAAGTCCACGCGGTTAACCCTAAAAATGTTTGAGTAGAGGGGTGAGCCTACTCGCTCAGTGAATGAGTACTTCATGGAAACAGACTAATGCACTAATGTGATTACAGATATAATTTTAGTAAACGATATGAAATTTAACAACAGTAAATACTACACTGAGCAGTTCTAAAACAATATAATTGAAATAACAAAGAATGTAAATATTGCATCCAAAGAATAACTACAAGAAGACTATGCTTCTAGTCTTCCTTAACTCTTTCATTTATAAAGAACTCTGTGACCCTATATGATCATATTTTAACTTATGCCCTAATCATATGCTGTGTACTCTGCATATAAAGATCTGTAACAAGTTCATGCTACGATCCCACCGTACAAGACTTAGCGACACACCCGGGAAATGCTAAGTCTGACGCCAGCCCTGCTCTGCTACAGGACCCCTGGCTCTCCGGCCAGAAACATAGGCTCTACGGCCTCAATGCACAACCACGTGTGCTCCAGACTCCTCCTTTAACCTGAGTACACCGGCGGAGGGTCTCACAGGGTTACCTTCGTGACATAAGCACGAATGGTGTTAGATAACCAAGTTTTCTTTTTCCCAGTGCCATCGTGACACAAGCATGATTGTTGTTAGACACTGCCTCTCTTTCCTCGTTTGTCCGTGACACAAGCACGGATGATGTTACAACACGAGTTTCACCCCTAAGTAACAGACCTTCCTTTAGGGGTTCTACGCTGTTAGGGCACTTAGGTCTATTAATTAATTAACATATAAATATCATAGCTCATGTATTCAACATATACCATGTCTCAGTAACATCCCTTTCTAGGGCATGTCATATCTCATCACCTGCAATTTA
This sequence comes from Alisma plantago-aquatica, assembly GCA_963693085.1. Taxonomy (NCBI): domain Eukaryota; kingdom Viridiplantae; phylum Streptophyta; class Magnoliopsida; order Alismatales; family Alismataceae; genus Alisma; species Alisma plantago-aquatica. Next base: position 428,054,611 of record OY856411.1, read on the forward strand.
CGAGATATGTATTGAAATATAAGAAGCCCTACAGTATGTAAATATCATTTCAGAGAGAACAAGCATATAAAGTTAAATGCACTAGAAACATACAACTCAACAATTAAGCATCACCACATCTCATATCGAGACCTTTCATATTACCATAGCATGATTCATTGAACACCCTATCCTTAGGGTTTCATTTGCCTTATTCATTCATCACATGCCAACACCCTACTCTTAGGGTTTCATTCGCCTCATTCACCTTTTTCACATGGCTCTCATAATGATTTCATAGGATATAAGCATTCACTAAATAAAGATTGTTTCCAACAAATCATATGCAATCAATATAGACATGAAACCATGGAAATTTAACTAAATTTAGGTTTTCCATATCATTCACTGCGATATCATGTATCCAGAATAAGATTCAATTAAGATAACCCATGAGGTACATCCTAACCACTTAAAGGATTACTAGTCCTTTTCAATAAGGTTGAAGCACTAGTGATGTCTCAATTAGGTTAAACCCTAATTACCTCATTGGATATAAATCTAAAAAGCATTCTCACTAGGAAGTGTTGTATACGTTTCTGATATGAATCTACCATTTAGGAGTCATTCAAACAGAGAAGTAATCCACATCATATCAATTTGCAACAATCTTAAATCAAACGGACATTTCAGGTTTTAGAATCACATACTAAGCAATTAGGGATTTGGATGCTATAATCAAATTCGTGCATTACACTATTTAGAGGAAGAACCCACTCACCCTAAGGTGTGAAAACACCTCACAACTGCAGCTCAACTCAGGGAATCTCGAATTCCTATCAAATCCCTAGCAAATCTCCCAATTCTTCTTCCATTCAACTCGGAAACCTTGAAAATGAGGGATTATGAAGAAAGGGTGAGAAAAGAGGGAATTTTGACATCATCTTGGATCAAATCAGAGCATGGACGGAATCTTGACATGAGAGAGAAGATCCACCATAAAAGTCTATGCAAAGAATCCAAACTTACTTGATTTCACCCTTCCTGGAATCGCAAAACCCTAATTCAGCAATTCCCCCACTTTCTCCACTCAAGCCCTAACTCTCCCTCTCTCTCTAGGTTTTCATTTCTCTGGAGTGAATGACGAAGAATGAGAGCTGTGTGTGTGTGTGGTTGCTCATATAAGTCAATTGAGCTGCTTGGGTCAATTGCATATTGACCCAACGCTTAACTTTAATTATATTGGCTGAATATTCAGTTATACAAAAGTTACTGTAATTCGTTTATTTAAGAGATCAAACATTCTCCAACAATTATGGGAATTTAGCACGTTGTTTATAATTGATCTATAAAGCTTCAGTTAAAATTTTAGATCATTTGGAGTTACCAATAAATAATTAAAAATAGAACAGTGCACTGCTATATTGCAGTCTGCAGAATATTCGGCCGAGTTTGTCCTGCACAAACTCGACCGACACCCTTACTGTAGGGATTCAAAAGTCATCCAAAAATTATGACAAATTAACAGAGTGTCTAAAACTGTGTTTTTCAATCACAGTTAAAATTTGAGATCAATTGGATATACCAATAAAAAGATAAAATTCAATTACCACACTGCTGTATAATTCTGGAAATGTGATCGGTCGAGTTTGAAACTCGGCCGATAAACAGGTCAGAACATTCTTCAAAAATTCTGATATTTTCCAATGTTGTTCACATTTTATATATCCAAATCATATACAAATTTGAAGTAAATCAGAGTTACACATAAAATACTAAAAATCATTTAGTGAGACATTCTACTTATTAAATTATGTATTCATGTATCATCAAAACCCTATTTGGGCCGATTAGGGTTTATGCTTCTCAAACCCTAATTCTCAAGACAAAAGAAAATTTAGACTTCTTATCATAGTTAAAACATCCTAATTGTGTTATTGTCATTAATTAGATTTCAAGAATGATTATTCTAATTACTCTTTGTGATTGTCTAGATAAACCCTAGTTTACCAATTAAGCTCAGATGGGGTCGTAACAGTAAGGCTATAATGACACAAAACCATAAATAAATGCTTAGCATAAATGCCTAAATTTGGGTGTTATCAACCACCCCAAGCTTAAACCTTTGCTGGTCCTCAAGCAAGACTGTGCTCAAAGAACAAAAAGATAACATCCAAATTAAGCATGGCGATAAATGCTAAAGTTAAGAAAAAAAGTTTAAAACATCAACTCTCTTGATCCATGTCATTTCAGATCAAACCCCCATCAGTCAAGCACAATCCTGCTAAAGTGAGCATCCAGGCAAGATTAAGGGAATTCACTATAACATTTTAGTACTCATGAGGGTTTGAATTATAATTATACAACATTAAAGCATCATCACATAGGAGATCGTGTAGGTGATGAGAAATGAGCCATTATCACGTATTCATATAGACCAATGAGGAACAACATGCCTCCCACTTATTTGGGTCCTAAGAAGAAACAAAAGAAAGATGACTCTAATGACTTTTGAGGATCCTGATCTGCATTAGGTTCACCCATGTAACAAGAAACATGCCCTACATTCCAAGCCAGTTGGCCCAGAGCAATGAGATGAACTCCTCATACAGTGCTTGAACCAATCCTGCTATTGGGATGATCTCATATGTCTCCTAGGGGTTCATAGTGACTCTCTAATGAGCCTTTGGGGTGGCACTACCAGGCATGACATACCTACATTCATGAGCACAGTCATATACTAGTTAGGCACCATCCTTCACTCTCCTAAAAGAGAAAACAATGCTCATTTATTCACACTCGGGCTTTAATTCTCTGTGTTCTAATTTATAGGCCAGGGTGAGAACTATTTTGACATTTTTTTGGATATTTTGGGCAGCCAAGCCTCTTTTGCACATTTTTTTCATCTTTTTGACTCAATCTAAGGTAAGAGGGTGCGTAGACCAACAAGGATAAATAATCCTACTTGACTATAGCTTAAAATGCATCATTATCCACTTGAATCCTATGTGAAAAGTAGTAATTATGATTCAAGGATCCTTAGAGTAGAGGCAAGTTCGTGAAAAACACAATTTGGAGTTTTGATCAAACTCTAGCTCTTTCCAATGGTCCTATATCTTGGATATGTCATTCACAATATAGATCAAGGGAATAATGTTTTAAGCTATGAAAGAGGTGCATAACCTTAGATTTATTACCAAACTTAAGGAAAGAGTCAAAGAGATAGTCAAGTAAGAGATCAAGCAGTTTTTAAGATTAAAAAAGGTGCATTTAGGCATAAAAATAAGCATTTAGCTATAAGATTTGAATAGCCATAATTGTCAAGCTAACAAATTAGGAAACAAAGTCCTACAAAGTAGTAAAGCTAGGCTAAATCATACAAAAATTTCAAAATTTATGCTTAAATGCAGGAAGTAAACATGCATGCATGAAAAATGAAGAGATTGAAGGGCAAATAGCCCTACCACCCTTAGTGTAATGTTTTGCTCATCCTCGAGCAAGTGTTGAACTTGAGATAGTAGGAAAGTAATGTGTAGATGCATAGGGAAGAGATTTATTAAAGTCCTAGTATGATGCATGTATGCAAGCATATGTAAGAGAAGTTAGAGGAAAGAAACTATCTAAGCAAGAACATGAAAAAGATATTTATTTTAACAAAAAGAGAAGGAAAAGGGGGTAAGATAAAAGGGGATGGCTGCCCCACAATACTGACACTGGGATCCCAAATCCTATGTTTTGGGACCAGTATCACTTGTGTCTCGCCGACGGACTCCTCCACATAATAGGAGTAGAATAGGCGGAGATGTGGGCCCTTATGAGTCTAAAGAAGAGGAATAAATTTCAGTGACTCAGTGAAGTTATCTCTATGTTGGGATTGACTTGAACTGCACTGGAATGAATTATTCGATAGAGCTTCCTCAAGGTACCCATCAATGTATGAATCTGAATAGAAAGGCCATGGGATGTTGACACAGGATGAGATGGAGGGGAGAGGCTAAAAGTTTTCTAAAGGACTCCTCTCTTCTCTCTCCACCTCTGAACTTGCGGTTTAATGATCGAATAAATTTTCATGTACAGTCTAAGTCATCCAATCATCTTATGAATAAGAAGTACCCCCATGTGTATCTATTTGTGGTTCTAGCAACCCAAGCTTATCACATTTTATGGGGTCTGGGGTATCTTAATGCTCAGTAATCATGTTGTATTGGATTGTCCATCCTGCTCCGTCAATGTCCAACAAGCCTTGGAAAGGGGTGGTGGACAATGTCAGCTCATGCTGCTCCAGTTCGTCATCATCAGTATATTCACTGCTCCAATTTGAACAGTTGTTGTCGTCCTCATGGAAAACATTGTTCCAAAACATGATTGGCGTGCTGCTCAAAGCGAAGTGACAAGTCTCAATATGTGAGGTATCACTCTGGTCTGGATCAATGTCTGATTCAGGTTCTTCAAACTGACCCTCCTGTTGTGAGGTTATTTGACTACCCTAATCATCATCATCATAGAACCATTCATGTGTATGGCTTGTATCTTCCATTTTTTGATCAATTGAATCATTTGAATAAAATGAAGGGCTTCCCCAGATGGTTCGATATTCATGAAAAAATCCTAGTGAATCCAGTTGATGGTCTAAATAGGATGGTGAGGCAATCTCCATTTCAGGCCCAATGGAATGATTTTGATGACTGAAATATTCATGGTTGTGTGATGGTGTTTGCAATTGACTGGTAACCAAATCGATGAGCTCTTGAAGCCACGTGTCTTGTTCAATGTCCTTATCATGAAGTTTTTGTACTTGAGCAATAATACTTTCAAGATCCATCGATTTTGTCATACACTTCTGTTGGAAATATGTTGTATAAAACTGATGCTTTTAGATGAATCCTTGTTCAACAGTTTGAAGTATACTTCTATTGCAGTTTGCGATCTCGGTGACTACTTGGAGCTGATGATCATGCTTTTTTAGTAGGTGCTGGAGCGGATCGACTTTTCTTGGAGATGAGGAGGTAAGGAGGAGGTGGGTGCATTGACACTTTCTCCAGCTAGCTCTACTGCTCTAATCAATTCTGGGTCACATGTCATTGCTGAGGTCGAGGGTTGATTGGCAATCTCCTTTGCTGAGATATTTGGTAATGATGACAGCAGGGGTGAGTATAGCTTGACTAGTTGGAGTGCATGACTTTCAATTATTTGGCAACAGTTAGGACTTCAGAAAAATCTGGGAGGACAGGTGGACAAGATAACTTATCTTGCAGAAGCAAGATCCATGGCTGAAAAAGGTATAAGAACAAGAAACACTATTTAGTATATATGAACAAGTATGTGTAAAACAAAAGAATGACTATGCACACACACACACACAATATATATATATATATGCTTATGGATGACGGAACAAAATCTTTTAGGCATGTAAACATGGAAAACCACGTCCCTATTAACAGTGCCAAAAGTTGATTCGGCCTATATCACACATCTCAAAAGAGGCAAACTTAGAAGGATTAAACTTTGAATTTATAACCTAAAACCTTCGAGGACCCGTGCAACTTTAATACGGAGTCAAAGTAGATATACGAGGTCGAACACAAGGACATGGGGACATTTAGGATGCTTATGACCTCACTCTTTAAGTCAGTTAAGCCAATCCAATAGTTGATAAAAGTACATAACTAGAACGTGTCTAGAAAAATGTCACAAGGTAAAATAAAACAAATAAAAGAAAACAAAATAGAGTCCTTCAGATTCTACTAATGAGAGAGAAGGATTTCTTGGCTATGTAACCACAAGTTGGGCAGTCTATGCACCTGTTATCGGGCATAGAAAACCCTCAAACACCTCAAAAAGCAACATATATCAAACATGGTATGTATTGTGGTATTCGTTCTTGTGGGGGTCATCCCACTCGCTTTCGCACAGCGTGACTATAACCCATCAATGATATGAGACCTCTCTCGAGGATGACAAATAAACACCCTAGAATTTCTAGATTCCCTCTTAGGTCTAGAATATTCTAAGATGCACGGGACATGTGTGATCTGGGTAAAACCTGGTAGTGGGCCTGACCGTGCCGGGCTGGGTTTGGCCATGCCTAGGTCTACAGTTCTCCACATATCACCTTGAACTGTCCTATTTTCTAATTCCAATCCAAACTACCTTTCTACAATGAATCTATTAATATAGGAAGAAATAGAAGTTCAAGCAAGAAAGAGATCAACCAAACTAGCAATCATAACCAGAAAGAGAAGATAGAACAGAAAATGTACTAGATCTAAAATAAAACTGCTTACTTAAGGTAAAAGTGCATAAACATGCCCAAAACGGGCTACATAGCCAAGAAGGAGCTCAACTAGCCATGGACAAGCATAGTTGGCACCAAACAAAGATGAAAAAACATCATTTGTACAGAAACTAAAGAGAATAGTAGAAGAAAGGAGGGGAAGAAGAGATTTAGCCCATAGAGGAGAGATGGTTCTTGCTCCTTAGCCTCCGTATGGGCCATATCTCATCTTTGGGTCATCTTCCTTGGTCTTCAGAACTCCTTGTCTTCCTTTCTCCTTGATTCCACCCCAAACAATAGCTTGGTGGGTATATGGAGGTGGAAGATGGCTGGGAATGGTAGGAAATGGGCGAATGGTGGTGGAAAATGATGGTAGATGGAAGAAAACTAAAGAGACAGGTGTAGGATGAGCACTTCAGCCTTTTTAGACCTTGGCACTCTCCCACAGGGCTTTGAGAACTGAGAAGAGGTGGAACCACAACGTGGAACCAAAAAAAATCTTTGAACCTCGTAATGAGTGGTTGTGACACCTGTCTCGGTGGCTACACTTGTCTCAGCCCGGACGTGTCAAGCTCAGTACGGCCGTGCTCGGGGTAGCGATCAAGATATGTCACTATCGATATAGATTTCACAAGTGTAGAGCTTGTAGCGGTCGAGATAGAAGTCGTGGTTGAGAAGGTCATCGTGATCGAGATGATTGTCTTGGTCGAGATGAATGTTGGCCCTTGTCCTCAGCCCAACCGTTCTTGGCTCGACGCGGCCGTGTCGGGCATCTCAATTGCAGTGGATGTAGTGATCACAATGAGAGTAGATGTTATGATAGTGTAGCGTCGCAATATTCTTGATGTGGTTGTGGTAGTAGTGGTCTTGAACCCTATAGCAGTCGCGACGAGTGTAGCGGTCACTACACCTTGACCTCGGACTGACCGTGCCACATTGGGCCCAACTATGCTGAGTGTAGTAGTTGAGACGATGTATCGGTCATGAAGGTGTATCATTTGCAACTTTCCATTCTCATCCCAACCATTCTAAGTTGGGTCTGGTCATGCTGAGTGTCACAATTGCTACAGATGGAAGCCTAGCTGCCACAAAAAATATGTGTTGGGGAGAAATCATGGAGAATATATTTTTTTCAAGTTCAGTACTTGTAGGTCCCAAAATTGTCTAGTTGAGAAACTCTATCTTTAAAATGATATAAATTACTAAAAGATAAGAATCTAGAGTTATTTTGGACATAGTAAGGCTATAATGACACAAAACCATAAATAAATGCTTAGCGTAAATGCCGAAATTTGGGTGTTATCTACACTAACATTGGTGCACTAGTATGCTTCTCCTTTAAAAGCTAGAAAGAACGCTAACACTTGTCATCCCAGAAAAATTGTATAGCTTTCCTCGTCAACATCATTAGGGGTAAAACTACTACGCTGAAGTTCTTGATAAACCTCCTATAATAGCCTACTAACCCAATGAAACTGTGAACCTCTATCGGAGTCTTCAACTTCTCCCACTATAACACAAATTGAACCTTCTTGGGATCCACACGAATGCCCTCAGTAGATATGACGTGTCCCTAAAAAAGACACCTCCTTCAGCCAAAACTCACACTTGCTGAACTTAGCATATAGCTTGTAATGTCTCAACAAAATCAATGTCTGGCATAAATGTTGCTCATGTTGCTGGCTATCTCGGGAGTAGATCAGGATATCATCGATGAACTCAACCACAAGTTGGTCAAGATATGGCCTAAACACCATGTTTGTTAGGTCCATGAACGTTGTCATTGCATTGGTTAGCCCAAACAACATAACTACAAACTCATAGTGATCCTACCTAGTCCTAAAAGCTGACTTGGGTATGTCATCCACCTTGATCCGCAACTCATTGTATCCTAACCTCAGATCTATCTTTGAGAACAATGCAACATGCCTCAACTGATCAAACATGTCATCTATCCACAGTATAGGATACTTTTTCTTGATCATCACCTTGTTTAGCTGTAGGTAATCGATGCACAACCTCATGGATCCTTCCTTCTTATTCACAAACAACACTGGAGCATCCCAAGGGGACGTGGTTAGTCTGATAAACCATGTCTCAAGAAATTCCTACAACTACTTCTTTAGCTCTTGCATCTCAACGGGTACCATCCTGTACGGTGTCTATGCTATTGGCTATGTACTGGGTACTAGATTGATCTCAAAGTTAACCTCTCTACAAGGGGGAACACTTGGGAACTCATTAGGAAACACGTCCTCAAACTCACAAAAAATTGGCACTTCCTGGATACTAGGAATCCTCGCCTTGGTATCCACATGTGCCAAAATTGCCTCACAACCTTGCCTCATTAGCCTCTCCACTATCATAGTTCACACCAGGCACATCGAAAGAATATTCCTATCTCCTTTGAAGATTGACGAAGCATCACCATCAAAGAATGTCGCCACTTTGGCACAACAGTCCAAAACCACTTAATACTTCTCCAAAGTATCCATTCTAAGGATCACATCGAATCCATGCATGTCAAGTGGTATAAGATCCACTTGAATGTTGCATCCTGAGAAAGAAAGAACATAGGATGGACACACCTCATAACTCGATAGAACCAACCAAAGGGGTTTCTCAGTGAAGACTATCACATCTACAACTAACATGCAAAGAATAGCTAGCTATGACTTCTCTAGTGATAAAAGAGTGTGTCACACCTAGGTCAACCAAAATAGATATAAAGTAGGAATAAGAAAAATTAGAATGAAATAACTCCATCTCACCTATCACAACCCGAGGGTTGACTACTCCTTACGGCTGACTCATAGCATAGAATTGAGTCGTTGTTTGTTGTCAGCCTCATCCTCTATTAGCCTATCCAGAAGAACTAGCATGTGACGCCTGACCGCATCCTCTGCCACCACCACTATTGAACTGACATTGTTGTGACCCTTGCTGACTTTGTCTCAGCTATTGCATCACTCATCATCCTTCACAGGGCATGCCCACCTCAAATGTCCTACTTGCCCACACTTGTGGCAAGTTCTGGTCTTGTATTGTGGCCTAGACAGCCCCGTCACTGACACTGATGCTGCACTATGAGCTCCTGCCGATGGAAAATTGTAGCCTCTTCCCTTAATTGGCGACCAATGAGACTGGACCACTGACCTATGTTGTGATTGAGGTGTTGAAAACCTAGGCTTCTTAAAGCATCCAGAAGATTGTCCTTGATACTGTGCCAATCTCTTCTTGGCATTCACCTCACGCTTCTCCATAGTTGATTGTTATATCCACCTCATGGACTCCAGAAACGTGGCAAACCACTCCCCGTTGTCTAAAGTTGACACCATCTTGTCAACTCAGAACTCAAACCTTTCTCCAAACGTCTGATCCTATCCTTATCGGTCGCAACCATATGCGAGCAAAACCTCAAAAGTTCCATGAACTTTGCCTCATACTTGTTGATCGTCATAGATCCTTGACGGATCTTCTCGAACTGAGAGATCTTCTCATCCAGATAGGTCTCCGGGAAGTATCGACTCACGAACTCCCATCAAAAATCTTCCCAACTGATCACTACTCCAGGCCTCTTCTCATCCTTGATGGCCCACCAATGGCTAACACTGCCTTCAATAGGTACACTACGTGCTTCACCTTATCCTCTTCAAGGATATTGAGGATCTTGAAGGCCTTCTCCAACTCGGTCAACCACATGTCCGCGTCTACCAGGTCTATCGTACCCCACATACTCTAATGCTTCAACACGTTAAAGACTCTCGATGGTCTTCCCAGAGCCCTGGGATTTTGCATTGGGGACTACTACCCTAGCTTGGTGTATGGGCATTCTATCCGTCATATGCGTCATTCTAGTCATGGACCGGAAATGGGGTTTTCTATATATGAAAGGTCAAATTGGGGAACTTCAAGCACTCCATCTACTCTTGCTTGCCTCCTGGCACCACCTCCTAGTGCACCAACACTTCTCTTTGCATGTTCTTCGTGTTATCGAGACATATCTTTTCCCTTCTTCTTCTCCTTCTTCTTCTTCTACATAAGAAGTTACCATCAGATATGCTGGATACACAAGAGAAGACACAAACCCTAGTCATATGTCCTTGTAGACTCATCGAACCTAAATTTATGATACCACACTTTTCATGTGACAACCCGATGCCACACAAGCAAGATTACTCAAAACAAATAGCAAAACTAATACTAAACATCCAAATTACCATAAAACAGGGTAAATTAAAACTAATTTCATATAACCATAAAGCAGAAACATCTTACATTTGTCTACAATATTATGCCACATGTATTATATAGCATGCCAAAAGATTTTACATATCATTGTTTAGTGACCATCCTATCACAATGTGTTACATATGATAACTTGTTCTCATATACAAGACATATATGTACAACCATGGCATGCTGCCAAAACTTGTATCGATAAACAATGTCTACAAACACCCCCAAGGACCTGAGAGTACATGGATGACATATAGGACTCTACTACAAACACTAGAAACATATCCAACCTTCAACAGTTACTGCTCCTCTTGCTGCTTAGCCTCAACCGCATGATATCTACCTCATCATGCACAACCACCTAAAAGATGTGGAAACCCACGGGGTGATACCAACATCCCAATGAGAGATATAACTCTCCTCCAAAAACTATTATAAGCATAGATATACTAAAGAAGGAAGACATCATTCTTACTAAGATGGGCAGATTCAACTAAATGATATAAATAAAGTTAATAACACATATTAGACATTTTAATCATCTACAACTAAGCATTAGAACATCTTATACTTTTAGAAGGAATATTAAGAACATGTATAACCGTTATCAACTAAATAGTATAAGAAACAAGGCAAGGGGTCATCAAATGTGAATCGTGTTTGATCCTAAGTAAATATACTACACAACTATCTTAAGGAGATGAGGTATACCACTCATGCTCCAACGGACCACTTCTAAGTCAAAATTAGTGCCACACAAGATCTAAGAGGAGACAAACTCCTATGATCTCCCACATCCGCAGTCAGTCCGAGTCTTCCACAATGACATATAGAGTCCAACTGCAAAACAACCTAGTCTGCCTTGGTAAATAGGCACAACACTAGTGAAAATTGAGTTATGACTGTTGTCGCACTCCTGCCACGGTATGACCACAACCATCCTAAAAATATATCATATATATACTGGATCACATTATTTGATATGTGTCCATGACCATTCTCCTACCAGAGTATGACCGCAGCCATCCCTATGAACATGCATATACTCAACAGTATATAACTCTAAGCTCCCACTGAGGGAGAACCCATTTCACCATCCAACAAATACTGACACTAAAGATTGATCTATGGCACATGACAACTACATGATTAGGGTTTCACTTGATTAGTTAAGCCAATTGGGTGTCGTTTAGCATAAATCAAGTTACAACATACAAACCCTAAACAAACTCTACATAGATAAGGGTATGTTGCAACGTTAGAAGATATAAAACATATTACAAATAAAGATAATCATACAACTACGTGGTACTGATATTGTCTCACTGCCTTACACCAGGACATCATCATTATCATATCACCATGGGATAACCATCCCTCATCTCGTTATTAGAGGATATCACCACAACTAGGCATAAAGCCTCTGCCAGGTCATAAGACCCAATCGCATAGTTCCTGCATAACATCACATTCTCATCATGCCTTCCAGGGGATCATAATCATCACCTTGAGTCATATCAAATACACCATAGAAACATCTATATATGATATTTATTCCACTTGTAATGTTAGGGTTACACAAGTAGGAGAGAGAAAACACCATCACATGCCTAATCACTTCAAGCAGGATAAGCATTACATTCATACACCGAACTAGGGTTAGGGTTTCTCATATAACATGTCGCATTATACTCCATGGTACATCATTCCCATATTCTTGGAGCACATTAGTGTTAAGCATCATTATCATCACGGTCAACCAATCATTCCAAACATCATCAAGTATCAACCATATAGGAAATCAAGGTGTGGTGACCAACCTTCATAACACATGTAGCGACCACTAGGATTACACTTGTGTGTTGACTACTAAGGTCACACCATGTGTAGCGACCACTACGGTGTAGCGACCATCAAGCCATGTACAAAGTGTAGTGACCGAACAACTGAACCAAGGGTAGCGACCAACACACATAGCATATGTAGAAACCCATACAAGATCTCATTTGTAGTGACTAAAACATAGTGACCATCAACTTGGTCAAAGGTAATGAGCCAACACAAGCTCAAGCCTTGCGACCGCAATAAGGATTCAAGAGTAGAGATCAAGGTGATTTAGGGTTAGGGTTTGGTAGCGACCATAGGTCAAAAAACATTGCGACCAATCTCAAAATAGATAACTATCACCAAGGTATGTAACGGCCTAAAACAGATTGTTAACACCAAGAGAACCAAAAGGTCACCATAACAAAACCGTATGGAAAGATGATCATCAAACCCTAAAACAAGCATCACAAGGGTAAACATGAAAACCCATGATAAGATAAGGAAAACCATGCATCCAACAAATGCAACCAAAGATCAAAACCTCCAACATCATGTAAAATTGAACGAAGACATGGTATCAAAACCAAGAATCAAAATGCATGCGAAAATCATTAACATCCATCATCACTACGAATTCGAGTGCATAATTATGGTTTAGGAGAAAGAGTAATCTATATAAGAAAGCTTCAAAATCTAAAACCATGAATCAAGATAACATCATCGAACATATTATGATTGCATTTTAGAGATGAAAATAGTAGCACACAAGCAAGAATAAGGTGCAATAATAGAAGAGGGGAAAGTTATATAACCAACCTTAACATGAAGATCAAGCTCAAAATCCATGAGGTCTAAGAGAGAGAAAAAAACTCCAAACTTGGATCAACTCCATGGTCAACAAGGTCACCTCAAGGAGAGAATAATACACCAAGGTCAAAGGAAAGCTCAAGGGAAAAGAGGGTGTAAACCCTAGGCTAAAAAAGAAAGGGGAAAGAGGGAAACTTCATCTCACTTAGGTACTACCATGGTCAAACCATAGTCTCGACCTCTCTGGAGAGAAGTTCCTCAAGATAGCCACCATGGAATAACCATAGTCTATGACCAAGAAGAAGAAAAGGGGGTAGAGTTCAAAGGAAACGAGATTAAGAGTAGGAAACCACTTACCAAGAAGGAAGATCACAAAGAACCACCACATTTGAGATGATCAAGCCCTAGATCACAACATGTATACATGATCGGCCACCAAGCTCCAAGATCAACACCTCCTCAAGCACCACCAAGCTCAAGGTCAAACACAAGGGATAAGATAGGAAGAAGAGAGCTAAAGGGGATACTTGATGTGAAAGAAGGAGCATATATATCCAAGGGTAGGAGGGAGGTAAGGATCATGAGGTATCAAGATATGAGGGGACCAAAAGGACGCATATCTACAAAGCCAATACCATGCAAGCACTCACAACAAGCATGCATCAAAAGGTGATAAGAACAAATCTTGGTAAAGACCACTAGGTCCACTACCTACCTTTAGTGGAAGCAAAACCTTAGGGTATCGGCCACAACACAACCAACCAAGGTATATGTCACAACACATCTCAACACATGCAAACCCTAGCAACTGAAACCAATGGCAGGGTACCAAGGTCGCTACAAACCACAACTAAGGAAGAGCTTCGGACGAAGCACAACAAGAAGACTAATGGATGCATATTCATCCTAGTTTTACTTGCATTATTAGTCTAATTTAGCATTCATATAGCTTAGTTTTCATCAGGAATAGCTTTGTTTTGATTGACTTAGGTTTTTATGTTAATTTGTAGGAATTTGATACTTTTCTTGACTCCCTTTGTAGGTTTTGAATTCTATCACTCTGCAACAAGTTTGCCTCAGGGTGTGAGGCAGCACCCCAGACTAAAATAGATTTTGAGCACTTTTAAAAGGCAGACTGATACACAAAAATTGTGTTTGAGACCAAAATCAACATGTCGACCAACCTTCAATTTTGAGCAAATATCAGGCATCGACAGATGATTGACTCAATGCTCGACAGCCTTGTCAACCTTCTAGGTCGATGACCCATCTACACATTGGTCGACACTCAGAAGGTTGACACTTAGGATCTCGACAATGTCATCGGCCAAAAACTGACAAGAAATCAGTAATCAATCAACTACTATTGACACGCTTGTCGATGACCACAATTACCCAATAGTCATGTCTACCCTCAAGGTCGATAGCAGGTCAACCTTCAAGACCGACATTGCCCTCGACCAGATCAAGGTCGACATAGTGATTAATCGACAACAAAATGGTCGACACCGATGGATAGAGGTCGATAACCTCAACCCTATAAATAGGCCCCCAGTGCAGCCGTACAACTCATCTCAAATTTTTGAAGACAAAACATGTCGAAAGGTTGCCGTTGAGATCAAAGCAAGGATGACACTTATCAACCAAGCTAGTTCTATCGACCTAACTTGACAACTTCTATCGACCTCAAGCATTGATCAACATATCACTTTCATATGCAACTCTAGGTCGTCAATCTACCTTCTTGGGCGATCGATCATTTGCCCGAGCTATTGTTCCTCCACCTACTTCTGCTACATGTCAGGGTTAATACTTGAAGGATAAAGAAGGAAGGAAGTTTGTCATCGCACACCATGTCGAGCCGCTTCTACCATCATCATGACCATGATGGTGTCCTCTTCCTCTTCTTGTGATATTAATCTCGCCATGTCAAGGGAGTAGTCTTTTCATTGGGGTGTGGGGACTAGCCCCACTACTCATTTATTGCAATTTTATTCATATTCCAACTCTTTTATGAACTCATATAATTCATAGCTAATCACTTATTGCATGTTTTGTGGGTTGATCACCCACATTATGTGATTTATTACAATCTTTTACCGCAATAACTTCAATGTTTAAGATTTGAATACTGATTAGTTTTGGTTGACACCCTGATGAGAACTTCTGACGGATAGTCTCCAAAGTAATGGATAGAGGATACATAAGTAACGAGACATCAAGCTTATAGGGATATCTACTCATGCAAGTTTCTGATACCAAAAGGGGAAACTTGCATAACTCCAATTATATATTCATACCAGTTTGGATTTGAATGAATGATCATATTCAAGTAGTGACAGTCAAACCAAGTTCCACTCTAGTGTTCCGATCCATTGATAACTAGAACTTTAATCTAACTATTTTCTTTCTTGCAACCTTAATTAAATAAACAAATCTCAACTTTTGTGATAAATACTAGTTCTTGCTAAGTTACTTTGATTAGATAATTCTTAAAACATTGTCCCTTGGGATTCGATCCTCAACTATACTGTGATAAGATCTGTCCACTTGCGGGTGGCAATATTGCACTTTGGTTTTGGTAAACTCTAGGAATTATATTCCTAGTGAATTTGCAGTGCGATAATATTCCATGTCAAAGACACACCCATAGGTCGCTACACTCAAGAAACACACATGGTTGATACCACACATCAACACAAGCATCCATGAAACCCTAGCTCAACACACATGATGCCACCTCATAAACCAAGGTCCAAACAAGGCACCGCTAAGCATAATTCTCTCTCTCTCTCATGATGTTAAGGCAAAAAATACATCATTTACATGTGACAAACTGCAAGCTAGATCCTCAACATGGGTAAATTGCAACTTGGTCTAACATAAGTATAACTAGCTCAAACATTAACAAAGCAGGATCAAACTAAAACATAAACTTCTCAATTGTTATTAGGGTGCATCATATGATCATATTAAGGTTTAAGCATCTTATTAACCAAAGAAAACACAATCAAGCACTAACTAAGTTCAGGGGTCTTACAACCATAAACCTCTAACAAGGATTTTGCCCCCGAAATCCTACACAAAAAGAGATGAGTACTTCCTACACATCTCATCCTCAAGCTCCCAAGTGACTTCCTCCATGCCACGATGATGCCACAAAACCTTAACCAAAATGATATCCTTCTTCTTCAACTTCTTCACTCTTTTGTCAAGGATCAACATAGGACCCTTCACATACGACACATCCTCAACCAACTCAACCTCTATGGGCTGCAAAACGAACTCAATGTCAGAGTGACACTTCCTCAACATCGAGACATGGAACACCAAATGCAACAACTCATGTGGCAGATCCAACTTATAAGCTACCTTCCCAACACGGGCCACCATAGGGGTAAGGTCCCATAAACCTGGGAGCCAACTTACCCTTCTTCCCAAACATCAACAGGCCATTCCAAGGAGAGACCTTGAGATACACCTTGTCTCCCACTTGAAACTCCAAAGGCCTACGACGATTATCAACATAAGATTTTTTCCTATCATGGGCTTCCTTCAGCTATTGTTCGATCACTTTGATCTACTTTGTCATTTGTTGCACAAGCTCATGACCCAAAAGTTGATATCCACTGGTCTTATACCAACACAACAAAGATCTATAATGTATTACATTAAAAGTCTCATAAGGTGTCATATCAATGATCCTCTAATAAATGTTGTTGTATTCAAACTCTATCAAATTGACGTACACATCCCAACTACCCAAAAACTGCAAGACACATGCTCTCAAGAAATCTTCCAATGTATAGTCCTCTCAGACTCTCCATCTATTTGTGGGTGAAATGTTGTACTAAACCTCAACTACGTACCCATGGTTGTGTGTAGACACTCCCAAAAGCAACTAGTAAATCGAGGACCTCTATCTGACACAATGGTAGCTGGAATACCATGCAAACATACTATCTCATCCACATGTATCTGAGCAACCTTCTCTATTGTATCAGTTGTCCTCACTGGAAGGAAATGTGTTGACTTGGTCAACATGTCAATGATCACCCAAATGGAATCATGGCCTTTGGTTGTCCTAGGAAATCCAACCACAAAGTCCATCATCATATGATCCCATTTCCACTACGGTATAGGCAATGGTTGGAAAGCCCCTACAGTCTTCTGATGCTCTGCCTTAACATGCTGACACACATGGCACTTCACCACGAACTCGGCTATGTCACGCTTCAAACCAAGCCACCAATACAAAATTTTGAAATTATGGTACATCTTGGTACTACCTGGATGCATAGCGTACATCAAAGAGTGAGCCTCTTCAAGAACTAACTTCCTTAGATCATCTACATCAGGTACCACTACTCTACCATGGTAACATACTGTCCCATCCTCTGACTCATGGAGGCCTTCATGCTTCTCCTTGCAAAACTCTGCTAGGATCTGCTGAATCACAGTATCGTCACGTTGTGCATCTCTGATCTGCTACCTTAACATAGGCTTTACCTATAACTGGGCTAACAAGACTGCCAACAAGGAGACTTACAACTTCACATTCATCTGACACAAGGAGACCAACATGTCTCTCTTATGGCACACTAAAGAGCATAATTGTGTCTTTTCAACAAATGATGATGAACAAGACTTCCTGCTCAAAGCATATGCCACCATGTTTGCTTTCCCTAGATGGTAGCCTATGGTGCAATCGTAGTCTTTGATTAGCTCCATCCAGTGACATTGCCACATATTCATCTCCCACTTCGAGAAGATGTATTGTAGGTTCTTGTGGTTGGTGAAGATCTGACAATTATCTCCATAAAGGTAGTGTCTCCATATCCTCAAAGCATGGACAACCGCTGCAAGGTCCAAATCATGTGTTGGGTATCTCTCCTCATGTTTCTTAATCTATCGTGAAGTAAAAGAAATCACATTCTTATCTTGCATCAACACGCAGCCCAAGCCATTCTTTGATGCATCACAGAAGACTATATAACCTTTCCCTTGCTCAGGGAACACAAACATTAGTGTACTAGTTAGCTTCTCCTTCAAAAGCTGGAAAGAATGATGACACTTTCCATCCCAGACAAACTATATACCTTTCCTCGTCAACTTCATTAGGGGTAACACCACTACGCCAAAGTTCTTGATAAACCCCCATAATAGCCTACTAACCTGAGGAAACTGCAAACCTATGTCAGTTTCTTTGGTTGCTCCCAGTCTAAAATATATTGAACCTTCTTCAGATCTACATGTATGCCCTCAACAGATATGACATGTCCCAGAAAAGACACCTCCTTCAGCCAAAACTCACACTTGTTGAACTTAGCGTATAGCTTGTGCTGTCTCAACAAAATCAACACCTGGCATAAATGTTACTCATTCTGCTAGCTGTCTCAAGAGTAAATCATGATATCGTAGATGAACACAACCAAAAACTGGTCAAGATATGACTTGAACACCCTGTTAATCAGATCCATGAACACAGTTGGTGCATTGGTTAGCCCAAACAACATAACCACAAACTCATAGTGACCATACCTAGTCCTAAAAGATAACTTGGGTATATCATCTGCCTTGATCCATAATTGATTGTATCTTGACCTCAGATCTATCTTCAAGAACTCTACAACACCCCTCAAATAATCAAATAGATCATCTATCTGTGATAAGGGATACTTGTTCTTGATTGTCACCTAGTTCCACTATCAATAATACATGCACAACCTCATGTATCTGTCCTTCTTCTTCTTCACAAACAACACTGGAGCACCCCATGGGTACGTGCTCGATCTGATGAAGCTCATCTCAAGAAATTCCTGTAATCGCTTCTTGAGCTCTTACACCTTAGCTGGTTCCATCCTATAAGGTGTTTGCGCTATTAGTTGTTTACTAGGTACTAGATTGATCTCAAAGTCAATATCTCTAGGAGGGGGAACACCTGTGAACTCATCGGGAAACACATTCTCAAACTCACATACAACTAGCACTTTCTGGATACTAGGACTCGTCGGAAAAATCTTCTTATTTCCTTAGAAGACCCACAAATCATCACCATCAAAGAACATCGCCACTTTGTCACTACAGTCCAAGACCACCTGATACTTTTCTAAAGTATCCATTCCAAGGATCACATCAAATCCATGCATGTCAAGTCATA
The DNA here is from genome assembly GCA_963693085.1 of Alisma plantago-aquatica. Classification (NCBI taxonomy): domain Eukaryota; kingdom Viridiplantae; phylum Streptophyta; class Magnoliopsida; order Alismatales; family Alismataceae; genus Alisma; species Alisma plantago-aquatica. Next base: position 428,073,900 of record OY856411.1, read on the forward strand.
TAAGATCCACTTGAATGTTGTTTCCTGAGAAAGAACACATGATGGACACACCTCCCGCAACTAGGCGGAACCAACCAAAGGGGTTTCTAAGCGAACCCTATCACATCTACAACTAACAGGCAACAAACAACTAGTGATCACTTCTTTAGTGATAAAAAAGGGCATCACACCCAGGTCAACCAAACAGATATAAAGCATGAAGAAGACAAATTATAATGAAATAACTCTATCTGACTTGTCACGACCTGAGGGTTGACTACTTCTTCTAACTGACTCATAGCATATAATCGAGTCATTTCCTGTTGTCATCCTCATCCTCTACTAGCCTATCGTGAAGAACCAGCCCATGACGCCTGACAGCATCCTCTGCCACTACCACTATTGAACTAAAATTGTTGTGACCCTTGCTGACTCTGTCTCGGCTGTTGCGTCACCTCATCATCCTTCATAGGACATGTCCACTTCAAATGTCCTACTTACCCACACTTATGGAAAGTTCTAGTCTCGTACTGTGGCCTAGACGGCCCCGTCATTAACACTAACGTTGCACTATGAGCTCCTTCCAGTGGAAAACTATGGCCTCTGCCCTTACTGGGTGACCACTGAGACTGGACCACTGATCTATGTTGAGATGAAGGTTCTGAAAACTTAGGCTTCTTAAAGCCTCTAGAAAACTATCCTTGATATTGTGATAGTCTCTTCTTGGCATTCGCCTCACACTTCTCCACAATTGATTGTTCTATCTGCCTCACAGACTCCACAAATGTGACAAACCACTCCATATTCTATAACGCTAACACTATCATCATTAACTCCGATCTCAAACATTTCTCAAAATGTATGATCCTCTCCTTATCAGTCACATCCATATGCAAGCAAAACCTCAAAATTTCCATGAACTTTTTCTCGTACTCGTTGATCGTCATAGATACCTACCAGATCTTCTCAAACTAAGAGATCTTCTCAAACTGAGAGATCTTCTCATCTAGATAGGTCTTCAAGAAGTATCAACTCATGAATTCCCACTAAAAATCTTTCCAACTGATCACCACTCCATACCTCTTATCCTCCTTGATGGCCCACCAATGGCCAACACTGCCTTTCAACAGGTACACTACATGCTTCACCTTATCCTCTTCGGGGATATTGAGCATCTTGAAGGCCTTCTCCAACTCAGTCAACTACATGTCTGCATCTTCTAGGTCCATTGTACCCACATACTCTAACGCTCCAATACGTCAAAGCCTCTCAAAGTTCTTCCCAGAACCCTGGGATTCTGCATTGTGGACTACTGCCCTAGCTTGGGGTACGTGCATTCTATCTGCCATATGCATCATAGTGGTCGTGAACCGTGCAAACATCGACCATAAAGTAGGGTTTTCCATAACCACAACGTCAAATTGGGGCACTTCAAGCACATCATCTACTCTTGATTGCCTCTTGGCACCACCTCCTGGTGTAGCAACACTGCTCTCAACATGTCCTTTCTGTTCTATAGACATATTGTTTCCCTTCTTCTTCTTCTTCTTTTGCATAAGCAGAAGTTACCATCAGATTTGTTGGATACACAAGTACATACACAAACCCTAGTCATATGTCCATGTAGAATCAACAAAGCCAAAGCTCTGATACCAACCTTTTCATGTGACAACCCGATGCCACACGAGCAAGATTACTCAAAACAAAGCACAAAACTAATACTAAAAATCCAAATTACCATAAAATAGGGTAAGTTAAACCCGATTTCATATAACCATAAAAGCGGAGACATCTTACATTTGAGTCCACAATATTGTGCCACGTGTATTATATAGCATGCCAAAAGATATTACATATCACTATTCAGTGACCATCCTGTCACAACCTATTACATGTGCTAACTTGTTCTCATATACAAGCCATATTTGTACAACCATGGAATACTGCCAAAACTTGTATCGATAAACAACATCTACAAACACCCCTGAGGACCTGAGAGTATATGGACGACACATAGGACTCTACTACAAACACTAGTGGGATATCCAACCTTCAACAATTATTGCTCCTCTTGCTGCTCAGTCTCAACTGCACAATCTCTACCTCATCATGCACGACCACCTAAAAGATGTGGAAACCCACATGGGTGATACCAACGTCCCAATGAGAGATATGAATCTCCGCCAACAACTATTATAAGAATGAATATACTAAAGTAGGAAGATAGCATTCTTATCAAGATTAGCAGATTTAGCTAAATGATATAAGTAAAGCTAATAACACATATAGGTAGTTTAAGCATCTACAACTGAGCATTAAAACATCTTATACTTGTAGAAGGAATATGAAGAACATGTATAATCGTTATCAACTAAATAATATTAGAAACAAGGCAAGGCTTTATCCAATGTGAATGGTGTTTGACCCTAAGTAGATATACTACATGGTTGTGCTACATCTTTTATTATGTCCTAAGGAGATAAGGTATACCAGTCATGCTCCAACTGACCACTGCTAAGTCAAAATCAGTGTCATACAAGATCTAGGAGGAGTCAGACTCCTATGATCTCTGACACGTATTTTACATACGTCTAAATGCAAGTGTACGTACGTCTAAATGCAAGTGTACGCATCGCGTAATACATGCCTTGTGAGGCCTGAGTCGAACACAGGGAGACATAGTCTCAGTGATTACTACTAACTATAGTACGATCAGCTAAGCCGGTATAAAATTTGAGAGAATCAGATTTCAAAGCAAAACAAGAGAAAATTATAATAAAAAAGGGTTTGTTTGAGTCACGAGAGATGGAATTCCTCAGGAACGCCAGTTTCACCACGGATCCCCGTTGTATCTTCTTTTACTGACTTTTATATAATTTACCCTCTTCCCAGATAGAAAGCCCACAACGAGGATTGCCCACTTTCATGGTACAATCCACTACCTAATTCTAAGCTAATTCCATGTCTATGGTAATTTATATCTTAGATCAGGTGTTTTACGTTCAATCTCTAGGTATCTTCCCACTACCTGTGCATTACCTTTACCAAAGAATGCATAAGATAGTGTTTATACATGGGTTTTAGGCATTTAATTCTCCTTCCAGATTAATTATTTGCCTAATATTTCCAATGAAAGTGATCAATCAACAAAAGAGCATTCATTCACACGCATAAATATCCATGAATTAGGAGGGAAAATTGCATTAAATCATGTAAAAGTCGATACAATGGTTCCCCAGGCTACTCCCGGTACCTAAGGAATAAAGGGGTTTAGCCCCGCATGGTTTTTAGTTGAAAATACATGGAAGGAGAGAAGAAAAATGTGGGAAACATGAAGGAGATTCGTGTAACCCCTGGAAAGGTGATGTTCAGGATGATCCTCCTCGAGAAACGCACATTCTGCAGCCTTCCGGTGGTAGAAACGTCCGTCAACAGTTCTCAAATCGTCCAGTTGTCATCCTTCGGCTCCGTGCTTCTCTCCCTCTCTTCTCTTGTCATCCTGTGGTGCAACATGATGTCTCCTTTTAGGTCTGGCCGTCCTCCCTTTTTGTCCTAGGTCACTTACGATACCACATAACGTGGACCGTTGGATCGAGCGGCCGATTTGGATTGCTAAAATCTGACAGAGTCAGTGGCCCCGACTTGGTGGTCGGTGGCACCGACGGTATCAGGAGTGTGTTGATCTCTGGCTGAGTCAGTGCCATCGACTGGGATGTCGGTGGCACCGAGCTGAGGTGAGTTTCCTCCCTTTCTCACTGAAGCTAACTCGGTGGCAACGACCTGTGTGGTCGATGCCATCGACTTGTCTGGGTGATCGCTTCCATTGCTAGAGCTTTGTCTCAGTGGTACCGACTTAGTGGTCGGTGCTACCGACTCCTTTGGTTGATTTCTTCCTGGCCACTGATGCCACGTCGGTGGCACGGACATTAAGGGTCGGTGGCACCGACTCTGTACTATGCATCATATACCTGAAAAATGCAGAAAATCAAATATAAGTCCATAGAACGTATAAAATCATATAAATATGATGAAATAAGCATGATTTGATGCAAATAGAGTGTATAGGACAATAATAGTGATTTATGCAAAAATAAACAAAGAAAGGACAAATAAGTGCACAAAACATATATAAAATCGGCATGTAAAAATGACTCAAAACCTGTGCATCAAACTCCCCTAAGCTGAATCTTGCTCATCCTCAAGCAAAAATACCTTTGGATCTGATTGAGATAAGTCAGCAAAATGACATAATGCATAAAGTACATCTAAAAATCTCTACCTTACGGTCCTCATTCCGGCCTTCACTGACCACTGAACACTAACTACCCTATAGGTGACCAAAAATCTCTGTCCAAGACGTTTGTCCCCCAATCAATGAAATACTATCAATTAAAGTAGTTAATATGATAAACTCATTCGGTTCATACTTGGTGTATCGTGTGATCTACTATCTACGTTGCCCTTTTTCTCTACCTACCATCTAGATGGAAGCAGTTCTCCTGATAGATAATGAATAAGGAGAAAATCAATTGAGTGGCCTACCAATAAGAGCAATGGGTGGTTGGAATGGGTGGCTGTGGAAGAATCATGAGCACATAAATTCATTCATGCAATTAAAATTATGATAAGCCTATGATGATGCAATGTTTAGAATGCTCCTAATGCCTAATCATTGTGGTGAAATGATGCATGCAATGATTATTTCATCTCAAGATAAGACAAAATATCTACAAAACTACATCATGTACTAATTCTTCCTTATGATATAAGTAAGACTATGCCCTTTCTCCCTCACTTTCTGAAACTCTACTCAATCCTTTTGTTTTTTTTCAAGCTCCCTTTCAACATGCTATTATGGGCTTCCACTTACACTACATTTTTTTATTATTATGACACTATTTTCTTCTTTATTTCAAGGGTATGGGCAAAGTTACTACATTCTTGTGTTTTAGAAGAATGCTTAGCACATGATGATATTATATGCTTTATGTAATGCAGTTGTAACTATATGAACACATATGTTATGCACTAAATGACATGCACCAAAAATTTTGTTGTGCATTTATATTTTTCTATATTTTTTTCACTAACGCAAGCAAAAATAAACAACTATTATGCAAGGTCTATTATGCAATGTAAATGCAATAAAAAAGAAAGAATGATAATATGTACTCAATCCTCTTATGGTGGGGTGTAAAGCAGATGTATGCGGTGGATGAGATCACACAACTAAGATATAGAACCTTTAGAGGAAATCATATGTCCCTCTCTAATGACCTGTGTACAGGGTAATCACGAGATTTCTTTCTTGAATTAAATTTAAGGTCACATTAGTGTTTGATCAGTCCAGGCTCAACAATCCTTGTCAATCACTTTCTTAGACAAATTAGATGGTCATTTATGCTTTAATGTCCTAAAGCTGACTTACTCAGGCACTTCCTCAGTTATGCAACTCTCATACTCACAAGATCAGCTCGCACATTTTAAATTTACTTCACCAAATTACACCCACCCCAGAGATTGATAGTTTCACAAAAACCATGCATTTACTTCTCCACAGATTATACTAGATAGAATGTGGATCCTACATAACAAAATAACTAACAAAAACAAAAACTAACTTTTTTTAATAATGAAGCAAAATAACTGAAACAAAAACTACGATAACAGGAAATAAAATCTAAGATAGAAAATGTTCCAGCACCCCCCCCAAAGCTTGAATATGACTATGGCCGCATAGTCAATATCCTAACTCAAGAGGTGGAACAGTGATACCCGACTCAGAATGGTGGTGGCAGTGGCTGTGTGGGATCCTGGGGAGGAAACATCCCCTGGAAAGTCGGATCAGATGGTGGCATGTTCGGTGGCATCGGGTAACTTCCAAAATACCCCTGGCTCCAGTGTAGCCGCTCGTGCTCGGGGTAGTCATGGTTCCTCAAGTTGTGAAGAAGAATCAAACCACACCCCCTTCTTATAGGGTCGGAACCAACCTACTGCGATAGAGTCGGTGGCACCGACTTCCGAGACCGAATCCGCATACTCAGTGTATCGACGGCTGTCGGTTCGCGATCTTCATTTTTCTAGATTGCTGATGAGTCGGTGGCATCGACTTGGTGTCGGTGGCACTGACTTTTGGGCAGGATTGCAACTTTAGCGAATCCTCGTGGATGCATCTGGTCCATAGATCAAGGTTGCCCACAAATCAGTGTTTCTAGCCGTCGGTGGTACCGACAAGATGATCGACACACGCCTGGGACCCAAGCAGAGTCGGTGCCACTGACTTGTATGTTGATGGTACCGAATCAGTTTATCAGTTAAACACGTCCTAGTTCTGCACTTTCTTCAGAGATGTTAGTAGCACCGATGTTGAAGTCGGAGGCATTGACTCATTTCAGCCGATATGCATGTCCCACTGACCATGACTCGGTGGCACCGACTCAGCCACAACCTGCATAATGAACACACGAGTCAAGGTATCATTTTTACAAAAACTAAGTACTATGAAACGACTTAAAGAAAAATGTATAAAACAAACATCCTAATGGTTGGGTTGCCTCCCAACAAGCACCCTCGTTTAACGTCCTAGGCTAGACAACTCTAAAGTGTAAGATCAAATGGGAGCGATGAGTTTCACCTCATCCGCCTTTCTAGTGAAATCTTCCCCAAAGTAGTGTTTCAATCTCTGTCCATTCACTAAGAAGGTTTTCTCCCCCTCTTTAATTCTCACAGCCCCCATGTGGGAACACCTCCTCTATGATAAAGGGTCCACTCCATCTAGACCTAAGTTTCCCACAGTGCAATTTCAGCCTAGAATTGAAAACCAAGACACTCTCTCCCAGATATAACACTCTCCTCTCGATATGCCTGTCATGGATTTGCGTTGTCCTTTCTTTATACAATCTAGCATTTTCATAGGCATTCCATCTTAGTTCATCAAGTTCATTCAATTCCAACCTTCTCATCTTCCCAGCTTCATCAAGATCAAAATTTAGCCTTCTCAATGCCCAATGAGCCTTGTGTTCTAATGCCACCGGAAGATGACACACCCTGCCATAAACTAACATAAAGGGTGTGGTTCCTATGGGTGTCTTGTAGGCTGTCCTATAGGCCCAAAGTGCGTCAACCAATAACTCACTCTAATTTTTCCTACTTGACGACACCGTCTTCTCAAGGATCTTCTTAATCTCTCTATTTGATATCTCCACTTTTCCTTGAGTTTGTGGGTGATAGGGTGTACCCACCTGATGCGTCACTCCATACTTGCTCAAAAGTGCCCCAAACTTGCGATTAGTGAAATGAGTTCCCCCATCACTAATGATCATCCTAGGCACTCCAAACCTGTAGAAAATGTGATCTTTGACAAATTTGCATACAACTGCGGCATCATTGGTGCGGGTTGGAATTGCTTCCACCCACTTCTACACATAGTCAATGACCAACAATATATAAAGGTAGGAATTAGAGGACACAAAGGGTCCCATAAAATCTATTCCCCATAAATCAAAAATCTCTACTTCTTGGAACACGTTCAGGGGCATCTCTTGCCGCTTGGATATGTTACCGGACCGTTGGCATGCATCGCACCTCCGCACAAAATCGTAGGCGTCTTTGAACAATGTTGGCCAATACAAACCACTTTCTAGAACTTTTGCAGCTGTCCTAGAACTAGTGTGGTGCCCTCCTGTAGGTAGTGTGCGACAGTGTTTCAACACACTCTCGTACTCGCTCTCTGGAACACATCTTCTCAAAATACCATCCCTGCATTGTCTCAACAAGATAGGGTCATCCCAAAAATAATAACGCAACGAATGGAAAAATTTCTTCTTTTCCTGATACCCCCAATCATTAGGCAACTCTTTGCAAACAAGATAATTCACAATATGTGCAAACTAAGGGTCTTTATGATTAATAGAAAATAATTGTTCATCGGGAAAGGTGTCTAGGATGGGTATGTTAAGGTCTTTCTCATCTACCCTCTCTAACCTAGATAAGTGGTCAGCCACCACATTCACAATCCCAGCCTTATCTTTCACCTCAATATCAAACTCCTGCAATAAAAGGATCCAACGGATAAGTCTAGGCTTGGCATCCTTTTTCTACAACAAGTACTTAATGGCTGCATGATCTATCCACACCACCACTTTAGCTTCTACAAGGTATTGCCTAAACTTTTCAAAAGCAAAAACAACAACCAAGAGTTCCTTTTCTGTGGTGGTGTAATTTAATTGTGCATCGTTAAGAGTTTTAGATGCATAATAAATGACCGTAGGGACCTTGTTGAGACGTTGCCCTAACAAAGCCCCTACCGCGTAATCTGATGAATCACACATCAACTCAAACGGTTGGCTCCAATCTGGAGCTTGTACAACTGGTGCAAATATCAGTTTCTCTTTCAAATTCTCAAAAGCTTTTAAACACCTCTCATCAAAATTGAACTCAACATCCTTTTCCAAAAGCTCAGACAAAGGCTTAGCAATTTTTGAAAAATCTTTAATAAATCGGTGATAAAACCCAGCGTGGCCTAGAAAGCTCCTAACTGCCTTCACCGACGATGGTGGAGGGAGTTTTGAGATCACCTCTATTTTAACTGGATCTACCTCCAATCCTTTGCTAGACAGTTTATGGCCTAAAATAATGCCCTCACTAACCATCATGTGACATTTCTCCCAATTAAGCACTAAATGGGTGTCTTCACATCTCTGCAACACTTTGTCCAAATTTTGCAAGCAATCTTCAAACGATGTCCCATAAATTGAAAAATCATCCATGAAAACTTCAAGACATCGCTCTACCATATCCAAGAAAATTGCCAACATACACCTTTGAAAAGTCGTGGGTGCATTGCACAACCCGAAAGGCACTCGGCAATAAGTGAAGGTGCCATAAGGACAAGTGAAGGTAGACTTCTCCTAATCCTCAGGCTCAATTGAAATCTAATTGTAATCTGAATATCCATCAAGAAAACAAAAGTGGGAGCGACCGACAAGTCGCTCCAAAATCTGATCAATGAATGGTAACGGGAAATGGTCTTTAAGGGTTGCAGGCAGCATTCAGCCAGCGGTAATCGATACACACACACACCATCTTGTCACTAATCTAGTGGTGATTTTCTTGTTAGATGCATTGGTGGTGACAGTAATTCCCCCCTTCTTAGGTACTACCTGTGTCAGACTTACCCACATAGAGTCAGAAATAGCATAAATAATACCTGCCGACGGTAGCTTGATTACATCTTTCTTTACCACCTCCGTCGTAATCGGATTTAAGCGACGTTGAGGTTGAATGACTGGCTTCACGCCCTCTTCTAGACAAATCTTGTGTTGGCATAAGGTGGGAGAAATCCCCTTGATATCATCCACAGACCACCTAAAAGCACCTCTATGATTCTTCAACACCGTGATCAACTGGTCTTCTTTTGAAATACTCAATGATGTCGAGATGATGACTGGTAGCTTCTCCTCTGCTACTAGAAAAACATACTTCAGATGAGGTGGCAACAGCTTGAGTTCTAACTCAGGCGGGTTTAGGAGTGATGACACCAAAGGCGGTGGTAATGGCCCTAAGTCCTCAAAATGCCTCGTGTAATGGCATGGAAGCACCTTAAGTAGTTGTGCACACTTCTCCCTTGACTGGTCCAAAACACAATCATCACTTTTGTTCATGAGACAAGCCTCTAGAGGAAGCTGTGGGTGGACCTGTAATATGGTATCCTTTGCATCTTCATCCACGGTAGACAGACTCACTTCCTCTTCTTTATCATTTGGGTATCCTACCGCCTTGGTAAGTGAGAGAACCTTGGTGTTCTCCATAATATCTACAACAAGTGTACCCTTGTCCACCTTTGTCATAACATGTTCCATGCCCAGGAATGGTTTTCCCAAGAACAAGGAAATATTATTTTCCATGTGTTGTGCCATATTGCATTGCTCCTGAGAATCAGATGATTTGGAATTTCCCGGCATGGTTATCTCGAACATGTCGTCTTTAATCCCCATATTCAAGCGGCCTCTTCCCATCTCTAAAATCATGTCGGTTATAGATTGGAAGGTCCGTCCTAGTAGGAGTTCATTGCCATGTTCAGCTTGCATCTCCATTACTACAAAATCTACAGGAAAAACAAATCGGTCCACCTTAACAAGCACATCCTCACAAATGCCATACGGTGTAACTATCGAGTTGTCTACCAACTGTATTCTCATGCTGCTCTTCCTTGATGTTTTGAGACCAAGCTTTTTGAAAGTAGATAGGGGCATCAAGTTAATGCTTGCCCCTGAATCACAAAGTGCCTCACCAAACCTTGTCTTCTCGATATAGCATGTAATATTAAAACAACTGGGATCTTGCCTCTTTGGTGGGAGCGTACCTAATATGAAGGTACTAACTTGCTCTCTTAAGACAACTACATCAGACTCTGGAATCTTTCTAGACCAGTTAATGATATCCTTCAGAAACTTGCCATATGAAGGTATTTGTTCAATTGCCTCAATCAATGGTATATTCACAGAAAGCTTCCTAAAGTTGTCCAGAAACTTCTTAAATTGTTGGTCCTGCTTTGTCACCTTCAAGCTATTGGGATATGGAGCTGGTACTGCCTGCGTTCTCTGATGTGGTGGTACATATGACGTCCGCTTTTCAGACTCAACATCTTTTCGTTGCTCCTCCCATGTGTTCTTTGTCTCAGGTTCTACTTATGTTTGCTCTGGCACAGAATCATTACTGTCAAAAGGATTACCCGCCTCATTCTCCTCATACTGTGGGGTCAATGTCTTCTTCCCACTTCACAATAGTATGGCTTTGACCTGCTGATTCCCCGTTGGAGTGTCAGTATTTCCTGGGAACCCCTACTGAGAAGGCTTCTTTAACACAGCCACGTCCGCTGCAAGGTGAGATAATGACGTCTCAAATGTTCTCATCTGCGCACTGTGGTTCTGGAGGTCCCGCAGAACATTATTGAGTAACATGTCATTCTACTTCACAATATTTTTCAAGATGTCATTAGTGCGCTCTTCTGCCACTGGACGCTGCTGCTGCACTGGCCTTTATTGATTCTGCTGATCCGGATCCTGCAAGAAGTTGTTTGGATCCTTCCATGAGAACTTGGGGTCCTTCCTCCATGTGTAGTCATTATTGCGGTATCCTTGCTGACACATGTATTTCACTTGCTCTTCCTCTTCAGAAAAATGATTGTCCTTCTCAAGAAACTTCTTTGCAATAAGGTCCAACTTTTCATTCAAGGAAGAAATAGCCTTGGACTCCCCTATGCTTTTGATCTGCTTTGGATTGTCTCTCTCACTTCCCCAAGCCTGATTTCTCGCCATGTTCTTCAAAATCTCCTGACATGTTGATGGGGGGGTTATTAAGGAAGAATCCAGAGCCTACACTGTTTAGAGTAGTCCGTTCACTTTTCCGCAACCCAAAATAAAACATTTTTACTTGGTTTTCCAAATCTATCCCGTGATGTGGAACCTTCCTGAGCATTATCTGGAAATACTCCCACACCTCGGAATACGATTAGGATGAATGTTGTTTGAAGTTATGGATATTCTTGATCAGCTCATTTGTCTTCTCTGGAGGAAAATATCTTTCAAAGAATGCCTCTACCATGTCGTCCCATGTCTCTATCGACTCTTTAGGTAGGTTGTGCAGCCATTCCTTTGCTTTGTCATCCAGTGACGACAGAAACAACTTTAGGTAGATAGCGGTTTGAGGAAACCTGTCGACTTTGACCATATCACTGATTTCCACAAAATTACTAATATGTGCCACTGGGTCTTCATGAGCATTCCCATAGAATGCTTGTGACTTGACAAGTACAATCAAACCTGGATCAATCTTGTACTGAGCCACATTCACATGCTGCTTCTTAATTGGCCCTGTCTATGCCGCTGAGGAAGATGCTTTTATTCTTTCCCAGATGGTCTTTTCTGCTCTAGGGTTTCTGTCTCCCATTTCTTGTTGCCTGGGTGACAATGGTATGACTTCTAATGAATTTATTTGAATTGAGGCTTCGCCAACCCCTGGAAATGCAGGTGTAGCTTCTCCATAGTATGTGGTCCTCGTTGCCACCATACACTAGTACCTGAAAGATTGAAAATAGTTAGCCAAGGTACCCTAAGAGACAATGTGATAAATGAATATGAAATGAATATATATATATATTATTATTATTTTAATATATATTAAGAGGCATGAAAATTAAAAAGTGGCCTAGAATGGCAGACTGTAGCACTCGTAATGCTGAGACATCGCCGTCTCCCCAATAATGGTGCCAAAAATTTGACACATATTTTACATACATCTAAACGCAAGTGTACGCATCGCATAATACAGGTCTTGTGAGGCCCGAGTCGAACACATGGAGACGTAGTCTCAGTGACTACTACTAACTATAGTACGATCAGCTAAGCCGGTATAAAATTTGAGAGAATCAGTTTTCAAAGCAAAACAAGAGAAAATTAAAATTAAAAATGGTTTGTTTGAGTCACGAGAGATGGAATTCCTCAGGAACACCAGTTTCACCACGGATCCCCACTGTATCTTCTTTTACTGACTTTTATATAATTTACCCTCTTCTCGGATAGAAAGCTCATAGTGAGGATTGCCCGCTTTCACGGTACAATCCACTACCTAATTCTAAGCCAATTCCATGTCTATGGTAATTTATATCTTAGATCAGGTGCTTTACGTTCAATCTCTAGGTATCTTCCCACTACCCGTGCATTACCTTTACCAAAGAATGCGTAAGATAGTGTTTATGTGTGGGTTTCAGGCGTTTAATTCTCCTTCCAGATTAATTATTCGCCTAAGATTTCCAATGAAGGTGATCAATCAACAAAAGAACATTCATTCACACGCATAAATATCCATGAATTAGGAGGGAAAATTGCATTAAATCATGTAAAAGTCGATACAGTGGTTCCCTGGGCTACTCCCGGCACCTGAGGAATAAAGGGGTTTAGCCCCGCATGGTTTTCAGTTGAAAATACATGGAAGGAGAGAAGAAAAATGTGGGAAACATGAAGGAGATTCGTGTAACCCCTGGAAAGGCGATGTTCCGGATGATCCTCCTCGAGAAACACACGTTCTGCAGCCTTCCGGCGGTAAAAATGCCCGTAAACGGTTCTCGAATCATCAAGTTGTCGTCCTTTGGCTCTGTGCTTCTCTCCCTCTCTTCTCTCGTCATCCCGTGGTGCAACGTGATGTCCCCTTTTAGGTCTGTCCATCCTCCCTTTTTGTCCTCGGTCACTTACGATACCACATAACGTGGACCGTTGGATCAGACGGCCGGTTTGGATTGCTGAAATCTGACAAAGTCGGTAGCCCCGACTTGGTGGTCAGTGGCACCGATGGTATCGGTAGCATGTTGATCTCTGGCTGAGTCAGTGCCATCGACTAGGATGTCGGTGGTACCGAGCTGAGGCGAGTTTCCTCCCTTTCTCACTGAAGCTAACTTGGTGATACTGACCTGTGTGGTCGATGCCATCGACTTGTCTGGGCGATCGCTTCCGTCACTAGAGCTTTGTCTCGGTGGTACCGACTTAGTGGTCGGTGCTACCAACTCCTTTGGTCGATTTCTGCCTGGCCACTGATGCCATGTCGGTGGCACCGACTCTACACTATGCATCATATACCTGAAAAATGCAGAAAATCGAATATAAGTCCATAGAATGTATAAAATCATATAAATATAATGAAATAAGCATGATTTGATGAAAATAGAATGTATAGGCCAACAATAGTGATTTATGCAAACATTCACAAAGAAATGACAAATAAGTGCACAAAACATGTATAAAATCAGCCTGTAAAAATGACTCAAAACACATGCATCAATCTCCCACAGCCTCAGTCAGTCAGAGTCTGTTGCAGTGACATATAGAGTCTAACTACAAAGCAACCTAGTCTTCCTTGGTATATAGGTAGAACACTAGTGAGAACTGAGTTATGATCACAACTGCACTCCTGTCGAGGTATGAACACAACCATCCTCAAAATTTATCATATATATACCAAATCACATTATTTGAGATACAGCCTCGATCATTCTCCTTCCAAGGTGTGACCATAGACATCCCTATGAACTTGCATATACTCAATAGTATATGACTTTGAGCTTCCACTAAGGGAGAACCTGTTTCACTATCCAACAAATACTGACATTGAAGATGGATCTATGGCACATGGCAGCTACATGATTAGGGGTTCACTTGATTAGTTAATCCAATTGGGTGTATTTTAGCATAAATTAAGTTACAACATACAGACCCTAAGAAAAATCTACAAAGTTAAGGGTATTTTATAGGTGTCAGAAGACATAAAACATATTGTGAATAAAGCTAATCATACAACTATGTGGTATTGATACTGCCTCACTGCCTTAAACCAGACTGTCAGCATTATCATATCACCATGGGATAACCATGCCTCATCTCATTATTAGAGGATATCACCTCAACCATGCATAAAGCCTCTGCTAGGTCATAGGACCCAATCACATAGTTCCTGCATAACATCACATTCTCATCATGCCTTACAAGGGCTCATAATCATCACCTTAAGTCATATCAAATACACCATAGCAATCAATAGCTATGATATTTATTCCACCTGCAAGGTTAGGGTTACACAAGTAAGAGAGAGAAAACACCTTCACATGCTAATCCCTTCAAGCAGGACAAGCATTACATTCATACAACAAATAAGGGTTAGGGTTTCTCATATAACACATAGTATTGTACTCCATGGTACATCATTCTTACCTTTTTGGAGCACATTAGGGTTAAGCATCATTATCATCATGGTCAACCAATCATTCCAAACAATATCAAGTATCGACCATACTGGAAATCAAGATGTAGAGACCAACCTTCATAACACATGTGGTGACCACTAGGATTACACTTGTGTGTCGACCACTGAGGTCACACTATGTGTAGTGACCATCATAGTGACCATCAAGCCATAAACAAAGTGTAGCGACCTCAACCATGTAGAGACCAAACAATTGAACCAAGGGTAGTGACCAACATACATCATATGTAGCAACCCATACAAGATCTCATGTGTGACGACCAAAACATAGCGACCATCTACTTGGTCAAAGGTAACGCCCCAACACAAGCTCAATCCTTGCGACAACAACAAGGATTCAAGAGTAGCGACCAAGGTGATTTAGGGTTAGGGTTATGGTTTGGCAGCGACCAACCTACCCTAATCCCCATAGGTCACAAAACATTGTGACCAAAAGCAAGGCAAAATAGATAGCGTTCCCAAGGTATGTAGCGGCCTAAAACAAACACCAAGAGATTCGAAAGGTCACCATAAGAAAACCTTTTGGAAAGATAATCATCAAACCCTAAAACAAGCATCACAAAGAGTAAACATGAAAAACCATGATAAGAGAAGGAAAACCATGTGTCCGACTAATGGAACCAAAGTTCAAAACCTCCAACATCATGTAAAACTGAACCAAGACATGGTATTAAAACCAACAATCAAAATGCATGCAAAAAACATCAACATACATCATCACTAAGAAATCGTGTGCATAATTAGGGTTTAGGAGAAAGAGTAATCTGTACAAGAAAGCTTCAAATAAAACCCTAGATCAAGATAACATCATCTAACATATTATGATAACATTTTAGAGATGAAAACAATAGCATGCAAGCAAGAATATGGTGCAATTATAGAATAGGGGAAAGTTATATAACCTGTCTTAAGATGAAGATCAAGCTCCAAAGCCACGAGCTCCAAGAGAGAGAAGGAAATCCAAACTTGGATCAACTCCATGGTCAACAAGGCCTCAAGGAGAGAAAAATATACCAAGGTCAAACGAAAGCTCAAGGGAAAGGTGGGAGTAAACCCTAGGCCAAAAAAGAAAGGGGAAAGAGGGAAACTTCATCTCACTCAGGTACTACCATGGTCGAACCATAGTCTCGACCTCTCTAGAGAGAAGTTCCACATAGCCACCGTGGAAGAACCATAATCTACGACCAAGAAGAAGAAAAGGGGGTAGAGTTCAAAGGAAATGAGATCAAGGGTAGGAAACCACTAACCAAGAAGAAAGATCACCAAGAACCACCACAAAGGAGATGATCAAGCCCTAGATCACCACACACAAAGGTGATCAACCACCAAGCTCCAAGATTAGCACCTCCTTAAGCTCCACCAAGCTCAAGACCGAACACAAGGGAGAAGAGGGGAAGAAGAGAGCTAAAGGGGATACTTGCTTGTGAAAGGAGCATATATACTCAATGGTAGGAGGGAGGTAAGGATCACGAGGTGTCAAGATATGAGGGAACCAAAAGGACACATGTCCATAAATCCTTGACCATACAAGCACTCACAACAAGCATGCATCAAAAGGTGATAACAATAAAGCTCGGTAGCGACCACTAGGTCCACTATCTACCTTCGGTGGAAGCAAAACCTTAGGGTATCGACTGCAACACAACCAAACAAGGTATAGGTTGCAACACATCTCAACACATGCAAACCCTATCGACCAAAACCAATGCCAGGGCACCGAGGTCGCTACAAACCACAACAAGGAAGAGATTCGGTCGAAGAACAACAAGAAGACACACCCATAGGTCACTACACTCAAGAAACACACATGGTTGATGCCACACATCAACACAAGCATCCATGAAACCCCAACTCAACACACATGATGTCACCTCATCAACCAAGGTCCAAAAAAGGCACCCATAAGCATCACACACACTCTCTCTCTCATGTTGCTAAGGCACAAAAGGCACAACCTACATGTGACAAATTACAAGATAGACCCTCAACATGGTTAAATTGCAAGTTGGTCCAAGACAAGCATAACTAGCTCAGACATCAACCAAACAAGACCAAATTGAAAAGATAAACTTGTCACATGTTATTAAGGTGCATCATATGATCAGATTAAGTTTAAGCATCTTATTAAGCAAAGCAAACACAATCAAGCACTAAGCTAGGCCAGGAGTCTTACAATTATAGTGATGCCGCCAATACTAAAACTTGGATCAACTAAAAGAATATATACAAATGTACCTATTGGTCTCTGAATTAATTGAAACCTCTAAATAGTATCACTCATCAATTGCTGACTTATAAGGAATAATAATGACTGACTGAAATATTAATGATCATCTGCCTCTGGTAATAATGACTACAAGATCAGAATGTGAAAAACATTGTACATATCTAGTTTAAAGACGGCAAGGATGTACATATTATGATAACAAACATAAAATAAACTTTAAAACTCATACTATCGTCTAAAAGATAATTTGTGGTATTACAAGATAGTCGTTGCTTTCACATTTTGTTTAACTATATATCTAGATCCTAAACTTGATTTTTAACCATTTCTTTATTTAAATGCTAATCATATTTAGGATCCACTCTATCTTCCCTAAATCACACCAGAAAAAATTATTTACTTACAAATATAGTATACCATATTTCAAGTATTTTCTGTTATGCATTCTGTCATGTATGTGTTATAAAGAATGCATACTTCTTTTGATGAACTTCCCCACACATGTTTTGTTGAGACTGCACAATCACTGCCAGTCAAGTCAACATAATTTAATTTTTTGAAACATGTATTAATGAATTATGGAATAGTTTTTTGGAGTCAATTGTTTGAAGGTTCAAAAAAATACGACAAAGTGATTTTCAGAAAGGACTGATAACTTGAGTTGTTGCCCACAATTTTGTGAAGTCATTTTTGCAAAATATTGTATATAGTTGATATTAATTGTTTTAAGAGTATTTTGGAAAAAACCATGTACTTTCTCGTGCATATTTATGGAAACTAAACAACAACAAATATTCTAGTCAACACGATTTAATTTTTTGAAATCAATGCATTTGAAATAGAGTGTTTTTTGGAGTTATCTTTTTTGAATCGATTGTTTGATATATTGTGTAGTCAAATTCAATATTATTATTAAACTAATATTTAATGGAATTGAGAGGAGACATTAACCACTACTATTTTAAATAAAATTTGAAATTAAGGGGTGCACTTGCCCTCTATGTCTCACCTCCCTCCCTCTGCTAATGGGGTAGTGCAGTGCCTTGCTATTTGGCAAAGACTTCAACGCCACTTAAAAGAGGATACTTATTGTTAATTGAAGAATAATTAATATTTTTTTGTTAATTGTTTTTTGTGATCCTTCTCATTTTCTTAATATCTCAAATGTCATAATTGGCAAAGGTGCGGTCATTGCTCTATTGTAGCTTTGCATTTTTTATTATTTAGTGTATTTTGTGGTGTATTGGGAATGTAATTGTCATTTACCATTTAAGATAATTTTTATATAAAATGTAATCATTTTGTGACTATTTAATGGTTAGTTCTGAATAAATTCGATTTATGTTTAATATTTTACTGAACCAAACAAGCCCACACCCTAAAGGGCCCATTTACATGGCTTTCTTCTCATCTGGTCAGAAGTATACTCATTCCCGGCACGGTATTTTAATTCCAACCAGTCGTATATATAGGTTCGATGGATATCTGACTCATGCGGGTTAGGGTTTGATATTAGTAGTTGCCGCCGCCGCCCAGCGCCGTCGCAAATCCAGAGAGATGGTGTTCCTCCAAACCATGCCTCCTTTCCCTCATTCGTTCTGTCGATTAAGGATCTGCACACCTTAATGCGGTCTATTTTTTTTTATTTGCGCAGCCTTCGCATAAGTCGTTCGTGATCAAGAAGAAACTGGCGAAGAAGGCCCGGCAGAACCGGCCCATACCGTACTGGATACGGATGAGGACCGACAATACGATAAGGTAATTTTCGTTCTTTTCTTCTGAATCCACGCCACACCTTCTTACTTTCGTCTCATCCACACTTTTCCTATCATTTTTGCCATTGTTTTCCGTTCTGAAAAAGGGTAACGTTTCTGTTTGCCTTTCCCCTTGATGCTATCCAGGTATAATGCAAAGCGAAGGCACTGGCGCCGCACAAAGCTAGGCTTTTGAGGGGGAAGTTGGACACATATCATGGCAGAGTGGATATATCTCCGATTTGTCGAAGGGTTTATCCTTTCTTGATTGTTTTGTAGTCAAGGAACGTATCGGCTCTATATAGTCAGTATATATCTCCGATTTATCGAAGGGTTTATGCTTTTCTGTTTGTTTTGTAGTCAAGGAACGAATGCGGATGACTCTTAGTCAGTAACTTTATGCCATCTGTGCCATGTTTTTGGGATCCAAATCAACATTTATTTCAGACAATCAAATAGAATTTTCCATTGTATTGGCCATCCTTTTCTTTCATACTTGTTCATTTGCTTGAGTTGCTATTCTATATTTGTCTAATGGCTGTTTTCATGCTTACTATTGAAAGGCGAACCACCAATATAAGTAAGCTTATTTCTAGATCTAGAGATAGAGGATAAGAGTTATGGTTGGGATGGGTCTTAAAACGCCTTAAAACATAGATCCAGAGATAACAACAGTTGTGGTTTGAACGGGTCTCTATCTAATATACTAGATTTTCCCACATCCGAATGCAATTTACAAAACAGTGTTATGAGAGTTGGCCAATTGTGCTTGAAATCCATGTGCTCTATGTAGTAACTGGTTCTTGCTGGAGTAAAACCGCGTTCTGATTTTTTGGCTGCTATCATTGTTGTTTGTCTTAGGAGCGGGTGTGAGATTGTGAGTATTCACTAGTGCTGTACATTCTGTTTGAAGTCATGCAGCTAGCAAATTCCTAGGGCTTTGTGTGAGTCAACAGCAACAAACCGCCATTGTTTTTAATAATTTATAAAGTAATTGGTTCAAACAACAAAAATCAGCAGTGTATTCTGAATTTATTCAGCAGTGTATACAGAAAATCTTCTAGACCATTCTATCCTATCTCATTATGCCTATGACGATGTGTAGACGTTTGTATTTACGTGTAAATGTTTATGTTAACGTCATCTTTCTCTTCAAAAACATCAAACTTGTCCGAAAATGATTTATCAAAATCACAGGTGGGTAGTTCCGAATTTTTTTAAACAGTAATATTTGCCTTTATTAAGAGCTTGTCTTTTACATCATTATTTGCCTTCATTTTGAAGTAGTTTGGTGTAGTAGGGCTGAATAATGCAGTTTCACTATGTAAAAGTATATTGCGATTTTGCAGTTTGTCTTCCAACTATACCAAATCTCACATACTTCTAAGAAGAGACCGACTTCATTTTTTTCTATCTTTATATAATGCGTTCATGTGTGAGCTGCGTTGGTGTGTATGTAGTCCGCCTGATTTTGGATACAGGTCTCTTGTTTTGCTTACAATTGTCAGATAATTAATATTTGATGAAATTCTAATAGTGGTATTAATTATTGATTATTTGTAATATTTGGAGTTGTGGCTCTGCTGTTATAATATGTCAATGCATGCGGAAGAGAAGTCTCAAACTGAAAACAAAAATGTTGTTTATTAGAATGGAATAGGAAATTTATGTGAGGACAAATCTCATTTACTTATGTGTCTTCCCTGTTCTGTTCCAGTTCTATATGAACATGTTATCAGGTGTACGTCCTTACTAAGGTAGTAGATGATATAGTATAGGTTGGTAATACAACCTATAGTGCTCATAAAGAAACTCTGAATATGGTTTCACCAGTGTGGCTGAGCTTTATTGAAGTTAGCATTAGCTGGTATTTGATTTGAATCCTTTGGAACTTCATGCCGAGTAGAATCTTATTTATGTTTGCAGCAAGGGAGGCTCAATGGCCAAACTCACGTGTCTCTAGAAAAGGGACACTATCTTGATAATGTTTTTTTTTTTTGGAGTACGAGAGAACTGTCCCAGTAGAAGTGCTACTTATGTGACCTCCCAGACAACTTAAAACTCTCGGGTCCCTGAGTGCTCCGCCCACCTGAGAACCGGCCGGCCTGCGCGACGGGTACCATTATCAAGCATAAACTATCTTGATAGTGTTGTTCTATTGGACAAGTAATCAAAACTTGATTTTTTTTCTCATGTTAACACTGGAATAAAAAAGTCCATCACTGAGAATATTATACAATAAGCATGTGAAATTTGCAAGAAGAGGTCTCTTTCTAGAAAGCTATTTATTGGTCCTCCCTCTATTTTCGTAGAAGACGTATTAAAGGTGGTGTAGGTTTTTTTTTTAGATTTCTAGATGATTTTAATTGAATAGGTCAGAGATTGGAAATTCTAAATTTAACAACTCTACGGTATCAAGGATATAACACATAATGAAAAGTTGAAAGACGGGGTCAAGCGTGCTTCTCGTTTTCAGTTATGAGTTTGTGCCGTTACTGAAAGAGAATTAAAGGTGACCTTTTTAAATTATGTCGAAGTGAATTTGTCAACACCATATTGTTAGAGGCCAATCTGTAGACAATCTTTTAAGATTATACTTTCTTCATTGCCTGCATGTTAAGTGAATGCGTCCAAACTTTGTTGTTAAAGCCTACAATGACCTCTACATTGGTTTTCAATTTGTAATGACTTCAAAATTTGTAGAAATATGATTTCAATTTTGTACACTCTTTTGAATTGGAAAACAAACCAAAGAACCCATTTGGACACCCATGGGAGATCCATGTGTTTGTAGAGGTTCGCCTTGAGGAACTTCTTTAAGAAACTAAAAGAGATGCTCCATCACCTTCTCTAGATAAAAACATAATCTAGAGGCTGTGTGGCGCGCTCTCTCTGCTCCAAGATATGAAGGCGAGATCTAAGGGTAGTTTTACTTTAACCAATCATTTCTTCTTTTGCACAAAATTCCTACACCAGTTCTTAATGAAGTCATCCATTTACTCTAGCTTCGTACGCAATTTTCATACCATGAGAAAGTAAACACTAATTCTAAGCTTGAAAGAGTAGTCACCTTTCATGTATGAACATGTTATCCCTACATTTTTGCATATTTTTATCTTTGGTTCATGTTTTGTGTGATGATTTCTCTATATAGTGGAATGCCAATGTGGTGACTACAACCCCTTAATATATAGTTAAAGTGTCATGTGGGAAGATCAAGCTAACCATAACACTTTTAAGATGAACTAAGCTACATTGATAATTTTTTTCTTTACGTCCCACTTAACATTTATTTGAACGCTAACTACAAGCAAATATAAAAAAATATTGTTTCATGTAAATCAAGCTACAAATATTTAGAAGAAAGCAAACAATAATGTTTACTAAAACATTTTACCAAAAAGGGTACATCAAATGGGTACAAAGTCCTCTTCTCTCCCTCAAAATTACCCATGATTGAGAGAGTAAAAGACAATATACTCTTCAAACATCTATTCTACTACAACACATACTTCTTGGAGTAGAAATTTACCAACGATGTGCATCAGTATATCTCTCCCACTCGTTACATCCTAGACTTTTCTAATAGACCGTGAGGTTCTGACTTTGTGAATGTAATTTCACTCACTTGATCATTAATATGAAATAAATAGAGAACAAGAAAGTAGTAAAACACTTAAAATGAAGAGACAACAAAAAATAGAACATAATAATGCAATAGACAAGTTGGGTTTCATGGTAATTGTAATGAAAAGAAACAAATAAGTAGTTTGGTTATATCCCCATCAATTGTCATCCATAAATTAGCACCGGCCATCATGTAGAAGCTTATTATAAGGGAATATCATACATGCTCAACTTTGGACTCATCTTAAACCACATGAGGTCATGTGAACGTCTCTCATTTAACCGAGGACTCACTTTACAAGTTCTAAGGTAAAACCAATGGACCTTAGGACCACTCAACTAGCTCCCTAGTACACCACATGGTTATCCATGCCTAGCCTCAATGACTAGCAAGTTGGCCGATAACTACCTAGACATCCTCTCAATCCATAATTCAAGTGAGGTATCGAGACAATCTATGCTACCAACTTACTTAGTGTAGTGGATTCAGAAGGCCTAACTAATGAGAATGGTTTACATCTATTTCCTAATTAGTGCTTTACTCTCATATACAAAGAATAAGCTTAAACTTTCTACACACGATAAAATGAACTAACTAACAAACTAGGGCACCATCAAGCTTCTTGCTTCATTTTAGTATCCCACTATATGTATATGGAACTTTACACTTGGGTTGGCTCCACCCACTCTCTTAGTGAAATTCTAGATACTTCATTATATTATCAATAAGTCTTTAAGCACATTTCAAGCATCATTGTAGAGATTGTTGCGATGGAATCTATATCATTCATGGAATCTTAATTCAATGGTTTAATTAGTTATGATTCAATCTACATACATACAAAAATGTTTGAATATCACCATTCAACAACATAACATAACAACTTTAAATCCCAATCAATTATGGGTTCTCTTGAAATAATTACTTAATACCTATGTGATCTTTTGAATTCATTATCAAAATGTGAATGTCTCATCAACTTAATCAATATCCAATCCTTGTGAACAGTAAACTCAACTAAAACTAGTGTTATTAAATGTCACTAAAAAATTAAATTGACTAGACATAGATAATTGGGATTCTATCATTGAAGTTATTCACATTCACTAGTTGCTTTAACATGTAACTATCCCAATGTACTTCATTCATCTAAATAAGAAAATTTCATGTGAAAATAATAAGAATAACACATATCGATTGAATTCTTGCATTTTGAGGTCAAACCTACTGATATGGTATTATTTATCCATCAAACATTCAAACAAAACCTCAGTTGGAAACAAAATCCTAGCTCCTAGATTGGAGTATGTTAGAAACCCAAATGTTCTCCTCCAAATTAGTGTTATGCTCCCAATAGAACTTCCTACAACCTATGTCCGTGGTAGAAATAAGAAAAG
Organism: Alisma plantago-aquatica; assembly: GCA_963693085.1. Taxonomy (NCBI): domain Eukaryota; kingdom Viridiplantae; phylum Streptophyta; class Magnoliopsida; order Alismatales; family Alismataceae; genus Alisma; species Alisma plantago-aquatica. The sequence continues at coordinate 428,097,696 of OY856411.1, forward strand.
GAAAGGAAGAAAAAGAGAAAATAAACTTTACAAACATATTTTCCAGTGCATATGTATTAAAAGGAAGTTAAAGATATTCAAATAACTAACCTATAACTAGGTTTAACAAGATCTAACAAGAACCAAAAATCAAGTTCACAAGGATATGTTGGTTTGAAATGCGGCACAACATGAGAAGGTCTTGGTAGAGTGTCTAGGGGATAATAGAGGCTCCAAGCAGAGAATGCTTGATTGACAACTTGCTCTCTTCACCAGGAACCTCCTACAACTAGATCACCATAGCAATATGTATCCAAATGGAATAAAGCAATTGTAGAGAAGACCTAAATGATCCCTACTGAAGTTGCTAAGAGGAATCTTAAGTACGCCTAGTAAGAAGTGGTAAAGAACACATAGAAACAAAAAAATTCTATTGTAGGTTACGTTATCGACCTCAAGGTTCATCTCCCAATCTTTGCAAAGAATCTCAAATGGTTTTAGAAACTGAAGGGAAGTAAACGGATTCTAATGCATAAACATGGTTTCTTTCGAGTATGTATCTCAAGGGATTATGATATGGTCCATGTCTACAATCTGAACCACGGTTTGCTGCAAGCAAACCCTTGATCTTAAAATTGTGGTAGCTTGGAGAAGAAAACCCTAATTTTGGTTTTAGTCCTACAACCTATGTCCATGGTAGAAATAAGAAAGGGAAAGGAAGAAAAAGAGAAAATAAACTTTACAAACATATTTTCCAGTGCATATGTATTAAAAGGAAGTTAAAGATATTCAAATAACTAACCTAGAACTAGGTTTAACAAGATCTAACAAGAACCAAAAATCAAGTTCACAAGGATATGTTGGTTTGAAATGTGGCACAACATGAGAAGGTTTTGGTAGAGTGTCTAGGGGATAATAGAGGCTCCAAGCAGAGAATGCTTGATTGACAACTTGCTCTCTTCACCAGGAACCTCCTACAACTAGATCACCATAGCAATATGTATCCAAATGGAATAAAGCAATTGTAGAGAAGACCTAAATGATCCCTACTGAAGTTGCTAAGAGGAATCTTAAGTACACCTAGTAAGAAGTGGTAAAGAACACATAGAAACAAAAAAATTCTATTGTAGGTTACGTTATCGACCTCAAGGTTCATCTCCCAATCTTTGCAAAGAATCTCAAATGGTTTTAGAAAGTGAAGGGAAGTAAACAGATTCTAATGCATAAACATGGTTTCTTTTGAGTATGTATCTCAAAGGATTATGATATGGTCCATGTCTACAATCTGAACCACGGTTTGCTGCAAGCAAACCCTTGATCTTAAAATTGTGGTAGCTTGGAGAAGAAAACCCTAAATTTGGTTTTAGTTTGGTCAGAATTTATGTTCTACTAATTGAACTTTGAGGAGATAATATGTTCGACTGAATGGGGAGTTATTTAGATACTTCTATTAATACAGACAAATTAACTAAAGAATACTTCAGCCATGAATTTGCTAGATTATACGTTTTGATGTCAATTTATGTTGACATCATGACCTCTATCTTAATGACAAGTGATATGGGTGAAGAACACGTGGTTAAGTTTTCTTTACAAATGGATCCCAATAAAATGTTCTAGGTGTGTTTGTTTAGGGTATGAGAATCTACATTTCCTAATGAATCTCTTTGATGATACAAAAACCATGAGTGGTAAGCCTATTGATTCCATTATGCCACATCAAATACTATGGAGAACTCATGATATCTCAAATGAGGAAGTGGTCCTGAGCCAACTATGTTGCATGAGGCAAGTGAAAAATAAGTTAGTGTAGGAGGTTTCTATACTATTCAATTGAAATATCTTTCTCTAGTGAGTAAGCTTATTTTTGTAGACGTTAGTGAATAGGTAGATAATAATAGAGGTTCTGACATTATTCGATTGAAAAAGATTCAGTCATTAGAGGATTCTACTCAAGATTAAAGCTAAATGTTTAAATGTGAAGGCATAAGTTTCTATACTATTCCGTTGAAATTTCTTTCTCTAGTGAGTAAGCTTATTTATGTAGATGTTGGTAAATATGTAGATAATAACAGAGGTTCTGACATTATTCTATTGAAAAAGATTAAGTCATTAGAGGATTCTACTCAACATTAAAGCTAAATGTTTAAATGTGAATGCTGAAGGAAGGTATAGAGAATACGACTCTACTCAAAGAAAAGCAAAAACAATTTTCTTGTAAATAAACTTATTCATATTTATAATAACTAGGAAGGTATGTCTAAGCTCACTACTAATCTAGATTTTATTTATATGGATTACAGTGACCATAATATGCTTCAAAATTTTATGACAATTGAATGAAGTCTCCATATAGATAGAAGTAAAACCAAATATCCTCCTAAAGATACTACTAGTAATAAAAAAGCGTAAGAATCCTCTTAGTTTGGAGCCTACTTTTATTTCCTCCAAAAAATCAAGGGCTTGTTGTTTCAAATGATGATTTGTTAACTATTCTAAGACTAGTAGGTTTTTACTCTCCCATGTTATAAATGTATGAAAATGTCTCAATAACTTCCTAGATCATGATCAATTTATATACAAAACATAAACACAAAGTCTGGGTTGAAACAATGGGAGTTCATCTCCTATGGTTTTTTCCACAAAAAACTAAGTTAAAAAGTGTACATTCTTTCAATATTGTGGATAATTTGTTCCTAAACTAAAAATTGGATGGTGAATCACAACTCTCATATTTAATGGTGCTTGATTATTATGTGGGATCCTAACAAGGTTGATATTTAATTTATGTTGAGTCTAACCAATATATGCATTGTAAAGTCACTTTTAGTAATTTCTAATTTCTGGTTTATCCCATATATGAATTTAGTGATGATAAAAATAGATTGGAGTTATGAAATTATTCATCAAATATTTCTAGTAATATTAAATGACCTTGGATTGTTGGGATAGACTTGAATGCTATCAGGATGGTTTTTGAAAAAATATACTATATATAATCCTTCTTCTTTGTACATGAATGAATTCAGTAGCTTTATGCAAGATTTTAGTATGTTTACAAGTGATACAAAAGTCTCTTTGTATATATGGGGTAACGTACAAACTTCAACCAACCTTTCCACTCAAAGGATTGACATGATATTGTTCAACAATGAGTTCCTATAATATTGGTCTATATTTTTTTGGAGAAGTTTACTCTACCTAACATATAGACCATAATGTCTAGAGGGTCACTTTAGATACTATTAACACAAGAAGGAATATATTAGGTTGATTAAATCTTAGATCAAACAATACATTTTATTAATGACTAGCTCTAAAGATTGAAGAGATTAGTACTTCCCCCATGTCTAGGGTTGTTAAATAATAAAAATTGAAGACACGATCTCATTATATGGAATAAATGTAATGTGGGTAACATGATTCATACATATTGAACTTTGGAAACTCAAATTTTAATTACTTAATTGAAGGATTATTTGAATCATATTAACAAATACTTAATAAGGGTGAATAAAAAGATACATGAACCTTTGTAAGCTTTAGGACATGAATAGTCTTTTGTTAAACAAAAATCAAGGCTGTGAAGGCTTAACTTCAGGGGAAAGCATATAGTTTTTTTATAACTCTCCCACAATAGGAAAAGTCATGTTGAAGTGAGTCTTCCATTTTATCTTATTACATTTTTGTCATTTCAATATCAAAATTATGTGAAATATCATATCTCTTCATAATTATAACAAACCCTAGTTGCATATACTTTGATATGCAAGAAATTGGATCTTTAATATCATATGCATACTTTCACGTATATGAAACCATATTACTTTCACTTTAGATATGCTCTGATAGATTGCTCGTTTAGAATGTTCCAATGATCCAAAAACCTTTTCTACTCAAGGAGTGTACTATTATGAAGATATGGTCCAAATTTTATTAATTTTAGATTTGGCATGTAAAATACATGAATTTTTGAACAAATTTCTCAAAATTCCTTAAAAACCCTTTCTCCCTTACGCTTTTATTTTGTATGAAATTAATCACAACCTACAAAACATTAATATGATGGTTTTATAGATTTGTGGTCCACCCTAGAGCCACAACCTACAAGAGTTGTGTCTGACAATGGGGAGCCACCCAATCAAAGTACCCACATATTGGGGCTCTGATTGTGCGAATCCCCATAATTATCAAAATATAAATAATATAGGATTGAAAGACATGCAAAACAACCATGATTTCTATTGGCTCTGTGGACCTTAACCAATATGGAGTGAGCCTAATGCCTCAGCATGTCACACTAAAATCGAGTACATTTAGTTTGACCATTCTCACAATGAAGGCGTAAGATTTTAAATTATCAATCTTGCTTCTCTCATTTTAATAATGGCCTAAAATAGACTCCCCACATGCCATATAAAACCCATCCTGAGCTCTACCTCACTGTCCTTTAATCAACCACACTCTTGTTAATGACTTATGTTTATAAATTTATCAACCTCTCTGATGAAGATCCACCCCACCAATCCACTCATGACCCCCCTATGGATCTCACCATAACCTTACATCCTGGTCCATAGGTGTCCTCCTAGATCTTAATATGTCACTGATGAGCCCTCTACAGTGACTTTCATTGCTAAACTCAGACTAAGTTGGGTGGAGAGAACAAGCATTGGCCACTGGATCAAAGATCCAACTACCAACATTTGGTGTATTGTAACACTCTTGGGACCAATGTCCACTACACACTTAGACTGATCATCTAGATCAAGATTTCATGGCTCAAATATTTTCAACAAGGTAAATATCTCCTTATCTCTAGTGAAAATCCTAGAAATAACTACAAATTTTAGAAAATTCTAGTAAAATCACCCTTGCTTAGATCATGATTAATATACCATTTTGATAAAAAAAATCCAAGGAACATTCTAAAAATGATTCCCAAACCTAGATCTCAATCTTATTCTTTGAGTATATTGGATATTAGAAAACATATACATGTGATCCAATTAATGTGATCAAGTTTGGCCAAATATGATATATGGTCTTGATACATGTGTACCTTTATTTTTAGTGTAGGTAACCTAAATTGATTTACCCTCCACCCATGTGAATTTATGTGGACATATGCAAGATGCTGATTGTAATGATTACAATAATGATATGCGTGAATGGGTCTCACTTAGGGCTAGTCAGAAGTTAATCACTCAACCTATTCTAATGTGTCCAATAATGATGATGAAATCATTGTTATCCAAAGGTGTCTACCCTATTTTTCTAGAATCTTTTATCCAGTGACTCAATATATCAAGATCTACTTAGTGTTTTACTCTTGGATCAATATAAAGGTACTCTTTACCTCCAATTGACCAAACTAGTGATGTTGAAAGATATTGATTTCTATGTAATTATTATTGTGTGCTTGACATGTATACTTCTATGAAATACTGGTTGTAACTAATTGCAATTTCACGTTTTCATATAAGTAAGTTGCAAAAATCTAAATATAATGATATAACCCATGAAAAGGTACTATGATACAAAGGCCTTTACCTTCACCAGACGGGTGTTAAGGCTAAATAACATCTACATTTAGAGGTATTTCCCTTCACCGGACATGTGGTTAGTCCAAATGACATCTTAGGCCTTTCCCTTCATCGGTTAGGTGTTGAGGTTGAGTTTCCAACTTCTAACGAAAGTATAATGGAAAGACAAATAAGCTTTTCCTTGTAATGCATCCCTTCTAGAACTATTTTCTCTCATCAATATTACAATTTTCCAAACCGTATATGTTTATCTTAGAGTACCAATGTGATTTCATAAACCTTTCATCACCTTTCAAGGTTTAGATCATACTAAAAGATGAAGACCTAATGTCCACTATTTTGGTGTAACAAACTAGAAGTTTACAAGGAAAAATCTTATTAATGAAAGGATGTATTCTTCTCTTCTATAATGGAGTTATTTTTCTCACAAAAGTGACATATATTTCTTTCCAAGTTTCCTTTCTTTGTTATGTATAACTTTATGGTTGATTTATGGAATAGGAGTTTTTTTTTTCATTCAAACTTTCTCTTGAATAGTTGTTCAACTAACTCTAGTATTTTAGTAGCTAACTTAATCAATATGAAGTGAGATGACTAAGTTAGGCCGTCAATTACAACCCCACTTGCATCACTCCCTTTCCTAATCCTTAGTAAACTAACAAAAAGTGCATGATGTTGTTCCCCCATTTCTGTTCGGGGATAGGTAGGGGTTGTTGAGGCTTCATAAACTTTGATGTCTATCCTTGATATACTGGCAAGTCAATACTTGGATACAAAGGTTGCTATATCAATCTTCATATTTCACCACTAGAAATGTCGCTATACGTCCTTATACATCTCAGTAGACAATGGATTACAATATATTTAGATCCATGAGATTCCTACAACACCTTGTCCTGTAGACCAAAATATTTAGGAAGCGATATGAATTGTATTTACAATATACCTCCATTCAAACTAATAAAAAGATGAGTTGGGTCTTCTTCAATAGACGAGTCATCTCTTTCTGACTAGAAAGTTGTGAAATAAGAATTTTAGACAAAAGATCGGACATCACAGTGAGTCCAACTAGCCTAATTTTTTCACCCAAAGGTTTGGGTCCCACAAAGACAACAACTCCATCTTCCTCCACTCAGTGGTGAAGATTGAAACCCATTGCATACTTCCTACGAAGGGCACCAAGTATGACATTTACCTTACCATAGTGGAAAATCAATTGTAAAATCATAATCTTTTAGATAATTCAGCCATTTTCTTTGACTAAGGTCAAGGTCTTTCTAACTAAGACCATACTTTAGGCTCTTGTAGTCAGTAAAACTATCAAAGGACGCACCATACAAATAATGAAACTAGATATTCAAGGCATAAATGATGGAATATAACCCGAGGTTGTGGGTTTGGTAATTAACTTCATTAAGCTTGTACTACATAGAGGAATAAGAACCAAATTTCCATTCTTGCATTAGGAGGCATCCCAACTAGAATCTCAAGGCATCATTGAAGATAACAAACATCACTTCTCAGAGTAAGAGTATAGACATGAACAATAGTCAACTTGGTTTTGAGGTCTTGAAAACTAAATTAACATGATTCAGACCTAATAAAAGAAAATGTTCTCCTTTATAGTGAGTTTAGTGAGGGGAAATTATGTCCTGTGAAAGTTAGGGATGAAACACATAAAATAACAAAAAGACTAAGGAAACTACAAATCTCTAAAAGTTTCTTTGAGCTTGTTACTCAAGGACAACAACAACCTTAGTCAGTTTAAGAGCAAACAAAACAACCTTGCTACTCAAGAACAAAAACAACCTTAGTGAGTTTGGCTGAAATTCTTCCGTTGGAGGTGATATGACCTAAGAAAATGACATTGCCAATGCAAAATTTACATTTTGATATTTCAAAAAAGTTTTGAGTTTTAAGAATATTGATGACTTTGTAAAGATGGATGCAATGTGGCTCAACATAATTTGAGTATATTAGGATGTCATCCGTTAAGACTACACAAACTCTTTAAGGAAAATTGGAAACTCGATTCAAAAGGTTCTTGAAGACACATGTAATATTTGTCAACCCAAAGAGCATGAGTAGAAATTCATTATGCATGTATGTTGCTTTAAAGGGTTTCTTAGGATATCATTATCCTTAATTTTAAGTTGACAGTATCTAGGTTGAAGGTCAATTTTGGAAAATACATGAGCATGTCATAGTTGGTCAAAAAAATCATCAATCGTAAGTAGTGGATACTTATGTTTCCAAATGGCTTGATTGATCATACACAATACACATAATTAAGGATCCATATTTCTTTTTGACAAATAAGATGGGTTCTCCCCAAGGGTAAGTGCTAGAGTGGATAAAACTTGTAAAGAGTGGATCTGATAGGGGATCACTCTTTACCTAAAATGAGGAATTAAACCATCCAATCTTTTTTTTTGGATAATGTAAAATATTACTAGCTCAAAAAAGGCATATAGGGGAAAGACAAAAACCCATATACTATACACCACTCACTCCATACCTCACATCTTGAGTAAAAGGGGTTCGACACCCACCAAAATACCTAGATCAACTTTTGTAAACCAAGAAATTCTATGAATAATTACACCAAAAAGAGTAATGGAGTCTAATTCCCTTTTACCATGCAACCTACTATTCCTTTCACCCCATACATGATAGACAAGAGAGGTGAAAAACAACCCACAAAAAGGTCTCATTTTCTATTGTTGTTGCTGCTTTTGGTAAGATCCAAGAGCCATTGAAGGCTTTCAATCATGTCCAGGGGTGGTAAGCTGTCCCCCCCCCCCCCCCCGCCACATTTGAGAACACCTCTTTTCTATATGTAAGCAGAGGCATCACTCTCAAAGAAGAGGTGTGTGTGATATTTCGGGAATTTATTACATAACAAGCACATAGGATAACTATTAAGGCCCCATTTAATGATCATGTCCTTTGTAGACAGATGACCCATAATTTCTCTACAAGAGCAGAAGCTCCACTTTGAACAAAAGGGTGTCTTCCACAAAAGGGGGTCCCACATGACTTGTTGCATGTATCTAGTAATAGACCACATGTTTTGGATTTTGGATGTTAGCCGTACCTCATCATTGACTTGGTATTCATATTTGATCTCCACCCACACGTGGACCATATGTTTCTCAGTCTTAGATGCACCCATTGATGTAAACTCCAACTGATTTCCATACCTCAACTTTAGCCAACATGTCCAAGGCGGATCATCAACCATGAGTACCCTATCTAGTCTCCTTGTTGTAGCCTCCAAGAAAGATCTGAAGGGCTAGTTAGACCAAGTCCACCCACAAACAGAGGTTGAGAAAATGTATCCCATGCAATGGCATGCCCTCTGCCTCCCCATAGAAATCTAGAAATGATAACTCTGAAATTGTCGAGGATAAAGAAAGGTAACTTGGTTTGACGACATCACTACTGGATTTTTGCATTCAGAACAGATTTGATTAACACCACCCTACCATCTATAGAAACATTGATACCATTCCACTTTTACACTATGTATCTCAGGTTATCAACACACTCTTTAAAATTATCTCCTCTACCCGTACCACCTGTGAGAGGTATGCCCAAGTATTTTGTAGGGAAGCTATTGTAACACCCTTAAAAATTTCAACTTATCAATGTATCCTTAATGGAAAACCCTAATTTATGTATCTAAAATTTCACCCATCAAATAGAAACTAATGTGGGTTTTAGACCCAAATATAATGTTTTAAAAAAAGACCAATAAATTAAGTAATGTTTACTCTCTTTTTATGATGATTAATTTGATACCCTTTAACATTGAAGTATAATGAACTTAATACAACCAAGATCCTCCCAGTGTGACCATAGATGGAAGATTTAACTAATTAAAGATAAATCACAATTTATTATATGTATATAAGTGATATTAATACAATATAGTAATAACTCACCTTTTTTATCATCAAATTTGGGAAGCAACAATATAATGTGTAGTATACCTTAAAATACACTTGTGTTCCAAATTTGAAACTAATCTGAGTTTATTTGACCCCTAAAATCAATTTGCAAAGGTCCCATATAGTTTTAACCCTACAATATTTGTTAATGTATTGATATAACCAATATACAACTAAGTCCCCAAATCAATGATGTATCACGCAGACTGACCCATTCTAGGTCAGACTCTCATATCCCCTGGCAGAAAGGGTTGTCTCCCCCACCTGAAGTCCCAACTCATTCAGGATTCTGACAACACAAAACCTCCTCACCTCACTTTCTGTATACCACATCCCAAGAAGAACGAAGTCCACTTTTGCGTACGCCTCCTCTCTGCGATCAATCTGACCCCAAACTCATCGGGGTTTCATGCCCTAGAAACCCATGACCATGAGGGACTCCTCCACATCCCCTGTTTCCTATATCATCTGAGATTCGTGGCTATGTCAGGGCACCTTATATATGTATGCACCTCATTACACCATCTTCTTTGCCCACTCTATCATCTCTCCAGTTTCCATGATCCCAGCGACGTCCGTGTATACATGTCCTCTCCCGACTCGGTCTTCCAGAGCTTTCCGCCGCAGTTGGGATTGACCCAGAGGGTCTTTGGCCATCGCGATGAGTTTTGAAGCTACAGATCATTTCCTGAGCCTCCATAAAGCCTCATCGAATCTCAATTTTTCCCCAAATTGTAGGTACTATCCCCCCCTTTTGGCTTGCTGTTGTTGTTTCATCTCTACGACCTGGATTCTCCCACCCTCGATTTTTTTGGCTTGGGTTTTTTATTTGTCCACTTCCACCAAGGTGATCTGAATCTTTTGTGGGTTTATTTTCTTTCATATCAAACCCAAGTCGTGGCTAATGATTTTGTCTTCCTACTTCCATGGCGAACGACCTTCAGGGTGCTTTCGACCACTCACCCACCCAACTATAATCTCGATATGTTAGATAAACGAGTAGGAAGATGATCCAGCTTCTTGCTTCTCACATTTTTGGGAAAGCAGAGTGCTCACTTGGCACTCTTGCTGTCATTCTTCATCGCGAGGATGATGCACAATCCAGGGTGGCTTTTTCCAATTTACCCTCAAGTTTTGGGCTTTCTGGGTTTCACCCTAGTAGATATTTTTGGACTTTTGCCTCCTGATTTAACTGGCGATCGTGTGTGTGAGCCTTGGCCAAGTGGTCAACTCTATTTGGTCTACTAGCTAGGCAGGGCCCACTAGACTCTATGGATAATTGTTTTTCCTATGTGGATTTTTTATGATTTCTGATTGGTCAAAGTGAACACAATCATGATAAATTCATATGATGTCAAAAAATTATGCAAAAATAGTAGTTGGAAAGGATTTTTTTAAGAAGAAACTAATTTTGGTGTTTTCAAACCCTAGTTCTATAAAACCAAACCTCATTTTCTTAATAGCCTAGGATTAGGGTTTAGGATGTATTAATGGTAATAATGAATAGAAATCATGTAATTTTAGGGAACATATGATTCAATCAAGATCAGGGATACTAAGTTAGGATCTACCTTGCTCCAGGTAAGCGAGTCATGCCATTATGCATAAGTACTTTGTATGAATTGCATGTTAAGTATGATTTAAGAATATGCTTTGAATTTCCAAGTTCATGAATGAAATTAAGATAATGATGATGCCTTCGATTTTATTATTGCATGTTGTTTTCTATAATCATAAAGTCCTACGCTTATCACTGTTTCTCATTCCTTTAATGCTATGATCATGTAATGGTTAAGAAATCAAAGAAATACTCATGTAAATCATGTAATGATATTCAAGATTAAGAGGGTGAAATCCCATAACGATTAAGATAATGTACTTAAATTGTGAATTGTTCCTCTTTATGTTATTTTGTCTTTATGGTATTGGTGAGCACTTTGGTGCAACTAAGATGAGCCTTAACTGACCTGGTGAGCTTTTGGTGCAATTATTAGACGAGGAAAATTTACACTGATGGAAAGATAAGAACAACGATGTTAATGTTTAAGATAAGAGAATTAAGTAACTTATTTTATGTTTCTCACAATGATGGACCTTTATGGTTGTCACAGGCTTCCTAGAAATGATGAGCTTTCTGAGCATGATGTGCCCCACATGGGTAGTGATGGAGAGAACACATATAGTAATGTTTCTTAATTCATTTATGTAATGCAAGCTAAAGTGTAATGAGAATTCTTAATGTTAATCCATGTCATGTTTATTTCAATTCAAGTATATATGCTTACTTTTCAATTCTTATAACATGCATAGTGCCGCTTACTTATGTTGTTTCTTTGTTTCACATGGCCGTGGGATGAGATGTCCCTAGATCAAGGAGCAAGAGGGATTTTAAGCGAGCCCTTCAGGTGTAGCTGACATCAAGGAGACTTTAGCTTGGTGGAGTGCAATCTAACACTCCATATATTATTTAGTCTAGTTTATCATTCCATGTTTTAGATTTTCTTAGTCTACATGTATTAGGTTTTTGAAATAAGATGGGATAGTTTATGTTTTTTCCTTTCAAAGAACAATGTTTGAATCTATATTTTGAAATAATGCATGGTGTTTCATTTATCTTTTTGCTATGAATATCATGTTTTGAAATATTCCTCTAAGACAAGTGACCCATGTTATGGACAACATAGGGTTTGCTTCCGCTGACGTATATATGTGCTTGGAGGGGCATTACAACTACCTTCCAACAACACAATAGAAGCCTTGAGTCTTCCTCTCCTGAAAACCATCCAATCTCAAGCAGACCACAATGTACAAAGAAAAGGAGGTATTTTATTTTATTTTTCAAATGGTATATTACATATAGCATTGGGGTTAGAAATCAACGGGAAAACATGATTATTTTTATTATCACAATATATTACATACACATAGTTCCTCACCTAAAAGGTGACATTAAAAACCAAAATGGATTGCATCTAATTATACACAATACTAGTTACTGAGGACAACCTGGACATCCCAATCTATCCTCAAATAAAAATTCTAGAATATGGTCTTCTTAAGTCCTCATACTATAATGTACCAATACCTAGGTGGAAGGAGACATCAACCAGAAATCGACAATGAAAAAGGTATGCATCAATACACACTGAGTATGTGCATAAATAAAACATTTAGGCACTATAAAGGATTGCAAGTATAAACATGGGTGTTCCCACAGAAGAGGGGTAATAAACACGTAGGTAAGTTCAAGAGAATATATCAAGAGAATGAGGCAAAATTTATGAGATCAATAATGGAGATAGATAGTATTGCCATAACATTCATCTACAATATCACAATAAATAAATAATTTGCATGCATATATAAGTAGACTAGATGAATCTATGGTAAGTTAATACACCATTTGATAATTTGCCTAAGTTGGGAGGAAAAGCACACCCAGGGATGAAAGGTGCCCCCATATATATGTATGAATAAGGGTGAAAATGGAGCATCCCAAGCGGAAAGGTGTGCCCTATAACATATGGTTATGCACAACATCTACCATAGACAACTCATTCTAGCTATCAACATGAGTAAGAGATTGATAAGATGTATGTTGAGTCATCAATTACAATCAAATTATAAAATTTCATAGTAGGAGGGGTTACAAACCCAATAGAATAGGAAATTTCATGTTTTCAAAATATTTCATATGACTGTAGTTCGAAAGACATAGAAGTACTATTTAGATAAGAAGAGAAAGTAATTTCAAGAAGATGCCTCATTATTGAAATTGGACTCATAGTTGTATGAATGCCTAAGTTTAAATAAAAGTTGCACATATAGGATTGTCATGACTAATGGTTAATTCAATCGGTATACATTGATCCATGAGTCATTTACCAACCTAGAAACAATTAGGTATGTTTTTTTTTGGTCGGAACAATTAGGTATGTTAGTCAAACCATAGCGATCATGTATATATCTTTCTATTATAGCCAAATAGATATAGATCTTGTCCTAATTATTCTCTCCTAATGGCATATTAGGATTTATGCAATTAGATACTCAAGGACATTATGGGCATGATGACTATTTTATATGATAATGACAAGGTTTCAACATGCCACTTCAATTGATAATGGAATCTAGATTTTTGGGATAGTTCAATAGTTACTCAGCTGAGAGAAAAGTAAAACATATTGATGAGCGATTAGCATGTTATTGCTTTTTATCCAAGCATGAGTTAGGATAATTCCAATCATCCACAATACTCAAAGTTTGAACTAAATCACCATTTTCATTCATTCTATCATTTTCACTAGCTTGATTAATGAATTGAAATTAAAGAACATAATACTAACATGTAGCTACTGATTGAGTCTTGGATACCATACTATGGTTGGGATACCATTGTTAGGCTCTGTTGGCATGGCCAATAATGAGCCAATATGGTTGCTTGAGAAGCAGTCCATATCCCTAGACACAATCACGGCAATCATTGGAAGACTTGAATTACACCATCACTTGGAAGAGTGGATGGTATAAACCGTAGGGAAATATTTTGATCCCTTTCAAGAGATATAATTCTACTCAGAGTCACCACCATTATACTAGCAATAACTTGATGAGGCCTAGAGGAGTTGATAAGTTTTCAAGATACAAACCTTTGGTTGCCAAAAAAGAAAGTCTTGATAAAATGAATCTTTCTCCTCACCAGATGTCAACAGAACTCATTCAGCTTTAAAATTTAGAAGGTATATCAGGCTTGAAGACAAGTTTTATATTGAAGATAGAGATTGCAACTGGTGGCTGACACTAGAAGTTAAGATAATCATTGTCAGTGTATTGTAGGCAAAATTAGTAGGCATGACAGGAGGCTGTGTGCCCCAAAGATGGTGAGGTAAATTGGAAGGTTAACAAGGGTGAAATTTCATGGTTGTGTGATGGTTATTAGGCTCAACAGAGGCCACTATAGTGGGTGGAGACAATGTGATATCCTTGCTGTTGGTGCAAGGGTGACACTGGTAATGGTGGATAGGGTTGTAGGAAAGGAGAGGGAAAATAAGAGAGGAGACAAGAAAGAGAAAAAGAAGATGAAGAGAGTTTAGGAGGAATTGTTTTTATTTATAGAAGATGTGGTTGGTCTTCTGTTATGGCAAGGGAGAAGCCACACGGGTCCCACAAGGGTGGGACATGACATTACAATTATTATATTTCACTTTCCAATTTAATAAAGGTAGAAAAGATGTCTAATTGACATAAAATTAGTGGGTAGGTCAAATAGTATGAGGAATCCAAATTTAGTCTTTTTTACATTTTGAAAATATTTGATGTTTTATTTCATTACTTATACAATAAGATTCACTTTATGCAATAATTCCTCTTACTCAATCAATTATGATGCAATATTTTATACAGGAAAAGTCTAGAGTTTCAAATGAGGGCCAAAAACTTGTAAATAGTGGAATTGTGCACCAAACCCTACCATTAAGTTTATTTGATCGTTTTATAGTTAAACTCCATATGAAGGAATTTTCATGTATTCATGACATTATTTAGCTTCAGATGTTCTTATTTTAATCTAGATCTAGGGAAAAGGAACCTACGCTAACATAAAGGATAACAAGTCTAAGAAAAGGGAGTCTTTTAGTTATGAATATAGATTTGGGTATGTTACATAACCCCAATCAAGTAATTCCTCCAACTATCTTTGAGCCCGATCACCACTACATGTACTGTTATCTTATAACGTGCTTGATAAATAGGTGCAATATTCACTTCTAACTCTATGACAAATTCCTTATCAGTATGGAAACATTCATGGAATTTCTTGGTAAAGACACTTATTTACTCACACACTACATCAATGTTCTCTAAGGCCATTCTATGAGGAATGAATATGATTATACTTTCTAGGTATTATATATACCATTTCACCATTAATAATTGATTTTTAATCGAGGAGATAACAACATTATAACTTTTATCCTTCCTTTTAAGGTTAACAACAATAGAGAACTAGGAATGTAGATAATAGTAGTTTTGGTTCAACAATTGATTACATCAAGATTTTGTGTATAGCCAATCATTCCTAAGAACTTCCATATCAAGCAGTATGAAGTCATACTTTACCTTTTAAACAATGACATATCTTTCTACTAGGAGTAGTCACATCTAAATGTACCCTAGATCTCTCAATTTCAATTTGAACTTAAAGTCCAAACTTATATGCATGAAGATATGTCTAGATCCAGAGTAAAATAGAGAGATCACAAAGTGATTATAGAGACATACCATACATAAACATATACATATGAGTTATGAGGTTTTTCAAGCTCTAGACACAAAGTTGTACCATGAAAGCAAATCCAAAAATGAAAGTACCATTCCATAAAATTATCCCATTGGCATTTACCTTCACAACATTTAGGGAAAAGACATGTACTCGGTGATGGTTAACCTGTACTTCTTGACTACCCATGGTAGGATAGGTCCCAATCACATGTTTTGAAATGACCCTCTTTCTTTTTGTAATTTCACATTGATTGATTGAGTTTTCATATCCTATAGTGGTGTGTGACAAAGTTTAGATATTGTAGGACCTCTGGAATCAAGCATTGTTGATGGTTTGGACCTTGGTTATTGCCTTGATTAGGTCCTTTGTTTTCGATGCAAGGGTTCCCTTGGCCATTGTTTCTATCCTTATTTCTATTTACATTGTCATGGAGTTTCCCTCAATATTTAGGTTTGAATGGTGTCACAATACTAAGACCTACATAGGACATTCTTGACATTTTCTTCTAGACAACTTCCTTAGCGAGGGTATGGTCATAGAATGCTTGATAGGTGATAGGTATGGATGACGAGACACGTACACAAATAGCGACATGGAGCCCATCCAAGAAGCGATATACCCGATCTTATTTAGTAAGGCCCTTGGCATGACTTTCAAGGAGGCAAAAGTTTCCACCGCATTCAACTACATGTAGGTTTATTTGGGAGACACTTAAAATTATCTTTATTTTTCTTAAACCTCATAAATGGGCATGAATAATTTAGTAAGAATATATTTAAAGGATTCTCAATTCATGGGGATAACTTGCTATGTATGGAGGTAGTTCTCCCACCATACTTTAGTAAGAATATATTTAAAGGATTCTCAATTCAGGGGGATAACTTGCTATGTATGGAGGTAATTCTCCCACCATTCTTTTTTGATCCCTTAAATAGGTAGGCTGGAAAGGTTAGTTTGCCATTTTTAGGGAGTTTGAGGTCCTGATAGGTACTTTCCATAGATGTAAATGAGGAATCAGCTCCATTAATGACTACACCAACATCCTCACCATAAAATCTCTCAATGTTTAATTTCAAATGGATACAATAATGGGTTAATGATTTGTGTTATTAGGTGCAGCTACCCCATTATTTACTGATGCAGTATGAAGAGATGGGTTCTACATGACATCTATTAGAACATGACATTGTTCCTCACAATACCCAACAACCATTTATTTATTTTTCAAACATTTCAACTTTGGTCTGATGTTCCTCTCCAAGCCTCTTACCCTTTCCTTTGTTAATGTTATTTATGTCTGAATGCCTACCATTACCTTGTATACATGGGTCTTATGAGGAATTTACAAGAGGTTTAGGGTATAATTTTCCTTGTGCTTACAATCTGAGTCAAAATACACACAATTTAATAGACACTATCATTTCTGTCCATTTTCATGAGTAGACTTGCATTTTAGTTGTATTGTCACTTAATATACCTGTAATAGAGGAGTGATAATACTGGTCATTGCAAAAAGAGAGAAAAAGAAAACTACTCTATATTCACCTATACATGTGTTTTGGCGTAGTCTCTAACTAGAAAAGATGAGAAAGAAGATGACTCTCTAGTATATAGTAACCTTAATTCAATAATTAGTCCACTTTGGCCACACATATTGCACGAGGGAACCTCAACCACCATAGTGAATGAGTATAAGAGGTGATTACGTTAGAAGCCACCATATCTCATTCTAATACTAGACACCTCATGGTATCATTCTAAATTATGATTTCCTAGAACCAAATGTAGTCTTGATATTATTGCCTAAACACTACATGTGGATCTATGTGTTTGGATCTTGTACTATCTATCACTGGTTGAATTACCATTCACCACTTCAACTATCATAACATCTAAATAAGTAGTGTGAATGGATGGATGTGCCCCTCCCAAGTGGCTCAAACCCATGGTTATATGTGATGAAATCAGAAAAAATATAATTTCATAAATCAACCATAAATTTTACATAGCATCCCAAAGGCAACTAGAAACAAAGATACATAACTTTTAGAAATAAAAAACTACACTAAATAAGTGAACACTATATCTCATCATTATTAAGATATTCCCTTGTGGTATTACAACAATTGTTGTTTATACATATATAGTCTTCATCTTCTAGTAGGTATAAAAATGTTAAAAATGATTAACAAGTTATGAAATAGATAAAATCAAAGGTTTAGGAGAAATATATATGGATGTCAAACTTAAATTCTAGCGAGAATGTATAATTACAAAAGAGCTTCATGGTGAACATCATATTCCAAGTTAAATTTATATTACTATCATCATAAGTTGCCCATTCAACCTCAACAACTATCTAGTTAAAGGGAAGGTCTCAGATGCCACCTGACCTCAACACCTGATGCGAGGATTTTGAGTCGCTTTTATAGACTAGTTTTACATGCATTTTATGTGTTTATTAGTCACATTTGTGGTTAGTATCACATGATTCACTCGCTTTAGTCTATAATCTCATTTTACATCAAATCTAATATATTTCATCTTTTTGGTTATAAATGATCATATTGATGTGTTTTAGCAAGGCTGATTCGAATTTATCTTGAATTTTCAGGAAAAATGAATACATGCAGCTGTCGATACCATCGACAGCTGTCGATAGTATTGACTCGGCCACAGTGAGACAGCCGCAAGGAACCAAGATGAGTCGATACCATCGACACTGAAGTCGATGGTAGTGAGATACCTATAGTGAGCTAGCAGTCAACTGGTCGATACTATTGACACAAAGTCGATACTATCGACCTCACCCGACTTCAACGTCGGATTGGTGATAAAAGTGACGCCTAAAGGTGTCGATACCATCGACACTAAAGTCGATGGTATCGAGTCTGCATCAACATGAAACATCAGAAAAAGGAAGAATCATCGATATTATGACGGGTCGATACCATTGACCCGCGTCGATAGTATCGACGCCGTCAGATCAGGTTTTGTTACAGATTGTTTCTAATCGGATGGTGGTGATCTTTTGGCGATCTAAAGTGGTGCATATACCTAATTATGGTGTCCCTAAGCAGGAGAGGATGTCATTAGTCATTGCACAAGTCTCAAGGAGGAGAGGAGATAAGAACGGAGCCCAGAGCCACACCCCGATCATTCTGAGAGCTGCAGAAGGAGTTTCCCACTACCGAAAGGCTGTAGATCACTCATTCTACGCCAAGGAATGCCCAGATATCCTCCGTTCAGGGGTTTACATCACTTCTATTAACGTTTTCCCCATGTTTTCTCTTTCTCTCATCATGTCTTTCATTGAGATGAACATGTGGGGCTAATCCCCTTTATCTTTAGGGTTGGGAGTAGCCCGGGTGATCGTTGTATGACATTTTTACCATAGTATTTCATAATTTGTCTCTTAAATCTGTGGTATGATTTCGTTTTCTCCATTATATCATTATGATTGATCACCTTAATGATAATCTAATACCTTTAATTACTTTGAAAGAAGAATTAACGTTTGAAAAGAGACGAAATTCACATTAACTAATAAATCCTTTGAACAAGGCGATGTATAGTTAATGGTGGAAACCCAGAGTATGGTCTTCATGCACCTAGTTTAGGGTATAGGTTACTACTACCTTGGAACTGAACTAGATTTAGGTAGTGAATTGTATTACGAAAGTGAGCAATTCTGAATACAGGCCACTACCTGGAATGAGAGACGAATTAGGATAACTGTGTAGGAATTAATACAACGAGAACCTGTGGTGAAACCACAATCCTAAAGATTCTCATTTGAATTGATTAAACCAAACATTTAATCGATTGCTCTGTCTTCTTTTTTTTTTCTTTTCTTTTTCAAACAACTCTCAAACCATTTTAACCGGTCTAGCTGATCGCAAACAGTTAGTAGTAGTCTATCGGAAAATCCATTCCCTGAGTTCGACTCGGGCCTCACAAAGGCCTATATTACTTTGGCGCGTACACTTGCATTTTATGCACGGTAAATTTGTGTCAAGTTTTTGGCACCGTTGCCGGGGAACGGTGATTTTCGACACTACGAGGGCTGCAAGCGGTCACTCTAGGCCACATTTTTTTCAAAATTTTAAATTCTGGAAATTATTCGTCTATCTTTTATAATCTGTAATCATCTAGCACTGTGCCTAATTAAATTTATTACTGTGCAGGTACTAGTGCATGGTTAGTACGCGTAGCACAGACTACGCACGGTCATCGTCGGAGGTCCCATTTTTGGGATCAGACTATGAGGATTCGGATTCTGACATCGAAGCAATGGCTGAGGAACAAACAATTTGGGAGAAAATCAAAGCTTCTTCCTCCTCTGCATCTAAGGGGCCAATCAAGAGGCTGGACATCAACATTCCTAACTACAAAATTGATCCAAGGCTAATTAATTTGGTCAAATCTAATGCATTCCATGGGCTGAAGAATGAAGGTCCGATGACCCACATCAGCACATTTGTGGAAAACTGCGATATGATAAAGATTGACAGGTTCCCGCAAGAGACACTCTACCTAAAACTTTTTCCCAGTTCTTTAGCAGGCAATGCTTGGGAATGGCTGCACAATATGGATGACGAGTACGTTGAATCTTGGGATCACATGGTTGAGGTGTTCTTTGAGAGGTTCTTTTCGCCTGAAAAGATGAACGATCTAGTGAGGAAGATACACAACTTCAGCCAGTGAGCCGGTGAAACTTATTCTGAAACTTGGGAGCGCTTCCAGATAATACTGAGGAAGTGTCCACATCACATCTTAGACAAGGAGAAGCAAGCTAAAATTTTCTACTTCGCCCTAAATGAACATGATAGGAGCAATTTGGACTCAACAGGTTCTGGTTTCTTTTTGAATAACACAGGCACAAGGTGCTGGGAGATTCTAAGGAACATGTCCAAAAAGCAGTCATGGGGTGATAGAGATGCACCGGAACAAGCCAGAGCTGCAGGGGAATCAAGGGCAATTAAAGAATTGAAAGACAAAATGGATCTCATAGCCAAGAAACTTGTAGAGAAAGAGGAAGAGTATGATGAGGAGGCCCAAGTTAAATTCATTCAACAACAGGGTTACAGGAGCAATGATTACTCTTGGAGAAAGGATAGAAAATTCTAATGGAAGGATCCAAACAACTTCCTACAAGACCTGGATGCAAGGCCACAACCCACTGCGGAGGACAAAAGCACAGAATTGTTTAGCCAAGTAGTGAAACAAAATCAAGAGTTGATGAATATGTTCGGTAAGCAGTTACAGTCCCAGGGCAAGATTTGGAATAAACTTGGACAGACATTGCAAAGTCATGGAGCACAGATGAGGGCACTGGAGATGAATGTGGCCCAAATTGCCAATGAAGTGGCAACCATGAAGCATCAAAATCAACAAGGACCAGTTGGTAATGCAGAGGCTGCTCAAGTACATCATCAAGTGAAGTATATATCTATGATTAAGGAGACAAAACCACTAGTGGGGGAGGTCCATGAAAAGGGCAAAATGCATCTTGAAACGAAGGCTAAACCCAGTGTGCCATACCCCCGTAGCTTATATGGACTACCAGGAGGATGTCGCCCGTTCAGCAAATCCCACCAAGAACCCATCACAGCCGTGCCCACACCTAGGCAAGAGGAGCAGGTGAAGGCCATACTTCGTAGTGGAGCTACTACCACCGAGAAGGATGAGCAGCCACGAGCCACACCAACCATGAATGATGTGCCAAAGCCTATGCCAGAGGGTGACATTGAAGCAAGCTTAGGGGAGGAGACCCCAAATAACCCATATGTGCCACCGCACAAGCGCATAAAGGAGGCAAGCGTGCCATTCCCAGATAGTCTAAAGCAGAGGAAAGAGCAAAGGCACTTCAAGAAATTTCTTGAGATCTTCTGGAAGCTCCACATTAACATTCCATTGGTGGAGGCTATAGAGAAAATTCCTTCATATGGAAGATTCATGAAAGACATCATCAACAAGAAACGACGGATCAAAGATACAGATGTTGTGTGTGTTGATGAAACAGTGAGTTCTATAATCAAAGGAAGGCTGCCAAAGAAGAGGAAAGATCCAGGATGTTTCTACATCCCATGTTCCATAGGTGGCCAAAATTTTCCACAAGCATAGTGTGACTTAGGGGCAAGCATTAATCTTATGCCACTTGCCACTTTTCAAAAGTTGGGATTGAAGAAGCCAACACAAACTTCCATGACAATTGAGTTGGCGGATGAATCCATTGTAAAGCCACAAGGTATATGTGAGGATGTGCTAGTCAAGGTCGACAAATTCATCTTCCCTGTTGACTTTGTGGTCATGGACATGCATGAGCTGGAAGGAGGTGAGATGCTATTGGGAAGGCCGTTCCAAGCTACGACTAATGTAATCACTGCCATTGGGTGAGTTTACTTGACACTTGGGATTGGTGATGATAGAGTTGAATTCAAATTACCAAATGAATCATTAGAGACATCCCTTGACAACCCAGGTTAAAGGTATCTTTATGTCAAGCCTAGGACATTAAACAAGGGTGCTTGTTGGGAGGCAACCCAACTTTAGGTTTATTTTATGTTTGGTTATGATCTTTTATGTTGATGTACCTAGTTTTTGCTTAGGTTTTGATAATTTTTGTAAAAATGGCACCCTAACTCGTGTTTTGAAGTGTGCAGAATTTTAAGGTTGATACTATCGACACCCCTGTCGATAGTATCGAGTTTGGATCAGTAAACAATGAAAAAGAGTTGATACCATCGACCCTAGTGTCGATAGTATCGAGATCCCTAAAGATTTTTAGAAAAAATGGTGACAGTAATGTCGATACCATCGACCTTAGTGTCAATAGTATCTACACTTTTGATTTCCCAGGCTTTTAGACACATCGGTACACCAAAATTGCTGAGCCTGAGTCGATACCATCGACCTTGGTGTCGATGGTATCGACACCTGCATGACAGCTACATAAAACATGCCGTAAAAGGTGTCGAAACGAGATTTTTTTCACACTGTTTTTTTGTAGATCAAAGAAGGATGAAGCAAGTCACATCTTAGAACCACTAAGACACAAAAATGGGCCACCAAAAAGAGGGAGATAGCAAGCATCACTTGGTCTACTTGAGCATCCAACCATCCTTCTTCACCACACTTCAAAGCGAATGGTACCGCTGTTCCACCTCTTCAGTGGGAATGTTGACTATGAGGCCATAGTCATATTCAAGCTTAAGGGGGTGTTGGAACATACCTCTATCTTAGTTTTTACTTACTTATTCATGTTGCTTTTATTTTTGAAATATTGGTTGTTTTTATTTCTAGGTTTACCGCTTTTGTAGGATCCACATCTATCTAGTGTAATCTGTGAAGCAATAAATGCATGGTTTTAATTGGGAGTTTTACTCTTGGGTTGTGTGCACATGAAAAAAATGAGCATATTGAAAACTTTTTGAGCTTATTCTTGTGAGTAATTGAGTTGCATAACCGAGGAAGTGCTTGGGTGAGTCAGCTTCAGGAAATGGGGACATGAATGACTATCTTTATTGTCCAAGGAAAAGTGATTGACAAGGATGTTTGAGCCCAAACTGACCAAACGTTAATGTGACTTTAATTTGAAGTGAGAGAGATAAACCCCTTGATTAATTTATACATAAGTCAGTAAGGAGGGATATATAATTCTTTCCGAAGGTTCTGTCAATTAGTCTTGTGATCTGATCCACCACGATTTCATTCACACTCTACCATAAGAAATGGGAGCACATTACTGTCTTTCACTTTTTGATTGCATCTCATGTAGATAGGTCTTGCATTACAACTATTTTCACACATTTTTGCATAAAAATGAAAAAAAGGGATAGAGTAATCTTATATGCACATTATCCTTTGGCACATGTCATTTAATTGCGCGTTTTGTAGTGCATTCACATCTTTTGAGCATATAGTTGTACATCATGTGTTGTATGTTCTTATGAAAACATGAAAGGTGTTAAACTTGTTCCATACCTTCCGAATGCTTCAAATGTACAAGTTATGTAACAAGAAGTGAGCCCGACAAATAATTCATTGTCATCTATGAAAATAAGGGCTTGAAAAAAAATTTTCAAAAAAAGAAAAGAAAAGAAAAGAAAAAGAATTGAGAAGTAAGTAGGAATGAGAGGGAGAAAGGAACCTATTCTCACCTGAGAACTAAGAAGAATAAGCACATGGTGTAGTTTTCTTAGATATTCCATCTCACCTTGAGACGGAATGATAGTGCATGCATCATTCCACCAAAAATGTAGCATTAGGACATTTTAACTTGCATTTTGCATCATTATAGGTCATTAATTTTTGTATTGCATGATTGACTATTATGTGCTTCCATATCTTCCAAAACCACCTATCCCATCCACCCGTTGCTCTAATCGGTAGGACACCCATGATATTCTCCTCATTCATGATTACCAGGAGATCTGCTTCCATTTAGATGGTAGTTAGGAAATGAGCAACGTAGATAGGAGATCATAAGATGCACCAAGCCTGAACTGGAGGACTGTCTTATATTAACTACTTTACTTGATAGTGTTCTATAATTTTGGGGTGGACATCTTTCATGAATGATTATTGTCGCCTAAAGAGCAGTTAGTGTTCAGTGGTCAATAAGGGCCGGTTTGTAGAAAGAAAGTGGGGATGATGTAGATGCATTTCATGTATTTATGTCCTTATGCCGACTTATCTCAACCATATCTAAAGTTTTGTTGCTCGAGGACGAGCAATGTTTAAGCTTAGGGGAGTTTGATGTGAGGATTTTGAGTCGCTTTTATAGACTAGTTTTACATGTGTTTATTAGTCACATTTGTGGTTAGTATCACATGATTCACTCGCTTTAGTCTATAATCTCATTTTGCATCAAATCTACTATATTTCATCTTTTTGGTTATAAATGATCATATTGATGTGTTTTAGCAAGGATGATACAAATTTATCTTGAATTTTCAGGAAAAACGAATAAATGCAGCTGTCGATACCATCGACAGCTGTCGATAGTATTGACTCGGCCACAGTGAGATAGCCACAAGGAACCAAGATGAGTCGATACCATCGACACTGAAGTCGATGGTAGCGAGATACCTACAGTGAGCCAGCAGTCAACTAGTCGATACTATCGAAACAAAGTCAATACTTATCGACCTCGCCCAGCTTCAGCGTCAGATTGGTGATAAAAGTGACGCCTAAAGGTGTCGATACCATCGACACTAAAGTTGATGGTATCGAGTCTGCATCAGCACGAAACATTAGAAAAAGGAAGAATCATCGATATTATGACGGGTCGATACCATCGACCCGCGTGGATGGTATCGACGCCGTCAGATCAGGTTTTGTTACAGATCATTTATAATCAGACGGTGGTGATCATTTGGTAATATAAAGTGGTGCATATACCTAATTATGGCGGCCCTAAGTAGGAGAGGACGTCATTAGTCATTGCACAAGTCTCAAGGAGGAGAGGAGAGAAGAACGGAGCCCAGAGCCATGCCCCGATCGTTCCGAGAGCTGCAGAAGGAGTTTCCCACTACCGAAAGGCTGTAGATCGCTCATTCTACGCCGAGGAATGCCCAGATCTCCTCCATTCAGGGGTTTACATCACTTCTATTCACGTTTTCCCCATATTTTCCCTTTCTCTCATCATGTCTTTCATTGAGATGAACATGCGGGGCTAATTCCCTTTATCTTTAGGGCCGGGAATAGCCCGGGTGATTGTTGTATGACATTTTTACCATAGTATTTCATAATTTGTCTCTTAAATCCGTGGTATGATTTCGTTTTCTCCATTATATCATTATGATTGATCACCCTAATGATAATCTAATATCTTTAATTACTTTGAAAGAAGAATTAACGGTTGAAAAGAGATGAAATTCACATTAACTAATAAATCCTTTGAATAAGGCGATGTACAGTTAATGGTGGAAACCCAGAGTATGGTCTTCATGCACCTAGTTTAGGGTATAGGTTACTACTACAGTGGAACCGACCTAGATTTAGGTAGTGAATTGTATCATGAAAGTGAGCAATTCTAAATACAGGCCACTACCCAGAATGAGTGACAAATTAGGATAACTGTGTAGGAATTAATACAACGAGAACCTGTGGTGAAACCACAATCCTAAAGATTCCCATTTGAATTGATTAAACCAAACATTTAATTGATTGCTCTGTCTTCTTTTCTTTTTCAAACAACTCTCAAACCATTTTAATCGGTCTAGCTGATCACAAACAGTTAGTAGTTGTCTACCAGAGAATCCGTTCCCTGAGTTTGACTCAGGCCTCACAAAGGCCTATATTACTTTGGCGTGTACACTTGCATTTCACACACGGTAAATTCATGTCAACACCTATCTAGTGAAGGGAAATACCTATGATCTAGATCACTCTACGCCTCTATTATGGGTTAACACAACAATCCCCATTCCAAAGGATAGACTAATATTGGGAATTAGTGTGAAGGGTATGATAGTTCCCATCTACGAGTGGCTCAAATACACACATATATGAAATGAAATAAGTAAAAACTTCAATCTCATAGCCCACCATTTTGTTCTACATAACAACTTGAAGGCAACTTGGAAAGAAAGATGCATAAAATCTAGAAAGAAAAACTATACTAAAGAACAGAAGACCACATCTCATCATTATTAAGAGATTCCTCTTTTCTAGGGAAACACAGTGTTTGGGTTCTTAGGCCACAAGAGGTGATTTCAATCCATTAATTTGTTTTAAAAGTTGGTCGTTGTGATTTTTTGATTCAGAAATGGGGAGTTATGTGATAAAACATGCATGATTGAAAATAAAAGTTTTGGATCTAAATTATCTAGATAATGGCTTTGGTTACTCCATAAGCAAAACTTTCAAAAAAATATAAGCTAGATGCAATGCATAAATGTAGTGATAAGATCATAAATTACAATTAGATAGCTGTTTGTGGAAAGTATAATATATACCACCAACCCTCCACCATGAACTTAGACATTTGCCCACTCTCAAGAAAACACTAAACACTAGATGGAGGGGAATATATTTTTTGGTCAGACCAAAAGTCTTGGTTGCTCTATGTTTAAATAAAAAAAATCATTCATCTATAATCAAAGTTATTAGAACTTATGATATTGGCATGAGATCCACTAACTAACTAAGTGCAATAATGAAGTAAAATAGAAAAATATCTAGGAATGAAAGTAACACTTGGGTTGCCTCTAGAGAAGAGCCTTTGTAAATGTTGATGGCTCGACACATGATGTGCAATCATGATATGCCAAAGGAAGGAGCAAGAGGTGTTAGTTAGCTTGCATATAATCCATTTATAAGTAGCATTTGAGGTGATGGACAATGACTTTGAATTCTCTAGTCCTCTTGCTCTAAATAAAATAGCTCCATGGGGAAGGATATGATTTATGATGAATGGGCCCGACCATCTAGTCCTAAGATTTCCAAGAATGAGACAGAGACAACAATTGCGTAGTAATAATTGATCTCCACCCTAGAAATATTTCCCCTTCATGTTTCCATCATGCCACATCTTTTTGTGCTCCTTGTAAATGCATGCATTATCATTGGCTGTCAGTTGTAACTCTTATAGCTTTTGCAATTGAGGTAGATAGTTTTCATTTGTTGCACGAAGTTCATATTTGAGTTGGTTGATGGTCCATTGAGATTTGTGTATAAGATCCACTAGTAGGTGACAAGACTTCCTATAAACTAAGAAAAATGGTGTGGTTCCTACTGGAGTCTTATGAGCAGTACCGTAAGCCTACAATGTGTCATTAAGCTTGCGAGCCCAATCTTGCCTTGTCCGACTGACTATATTCTTCAGAATGGCTTTGATTTGACATTTGGAAACCTCCACTTAACCACTCGTACGAGGATGATACAGGGTAGCCACATAGTGGAAGTCTCCATACTTACAAATGATCACTTCAAAGATGCTCAGGAAGTGAGATATTCCATCAAAAATGATAGTGTGGGGAACTCCGAAGCCTAAGAAGATGATGTCTTTGAAATTCTTTATGACTGGGCTGGATTCGCAAGAAATAATGGGGATTTCTTGAACCCATTTTGAAATATAATCAAAACAAAGAGGATGTAGGAGAGAAATAAGAGGAGGGGAGTGGGTCCATGTAGTGCACACCCCAAACATCAAAAATCTCCACTTAGTTGCTAATGATTTAGGGGCATTTTATCTTTCTTAGAAATATTTGTTGATCTCTAGCATTGATCACATGACTTAACATAATGATGATCATATTTGAATATAGAGGGCCGACATAATCCACATTGGAGGACTTCAAAAATAATTTTCTTAAAACTCATGTGCCCCCTAGTTGGGACAGGATGACACTGTTTAAGAATAAGAGGTGCTTCCTCTTTGAAGATGTACCATCGACAAAACCCATCTAATAAAACCTGAATAGGTAAGACTCATCCCAATAGTAATGAAAAATGTCTAACATGGACTTCTTCTCTTGGATCCTCATGTATTACGAATGAAGGAGTCCCGCAACAAGATAATTCATAAATTTAAATTGCCACATGATGAATTTAGATACCTTTATCAAGTGTTCATCAGGCAAAGAGTCATTGATAGTGACTGATGAATGCATATTCATCCCATTTTAGTTGCATTTTCTGTCTAGTTTAGCATTCATTTAGATTAGTTTTCTTTAGAATAGCTTTGTTTTGATCTACTTAGGCTTTTATGTTAGGAATTTGATACTTTTCTTTACTCCCTTTGTAGGTTTTGAATTCTATCACTCTGTAGCAAGTTTTCCTATTGGGTCCTACTATCCTTCAACAGGCAGGAGTCGAGAGGAGGATGCCTCATGTGGGGTGTAGAGCAGTGCCCCAGAAAAAATTGGATTTTGAGCATTTTTAGAAGGAAGATCGATAAAAAAAATCATGTCGAAGACCAATTTCAAACTGTCAATCGACATGCCAATCGACATTAAAATCGACAAAGCAATCAACACATACAAGAGGTCGACACCTCTATTGACCTACCTAATCGACACACTAAATGCTTGACAACCTTGTCAGCCTCCCTGGTCGACATCTAAGATGAACGACATTCAGACTCACTGATGACCAAGGTCAAAATCTTTGTCGACCCCTTCGCTCGACAACATCATCAACCATTTGACAAGAAATCAAGTTGTCGACACACGTTGTCGATGCTCTCATCAACAACCACAATTTCAATCGACAGACTTGTTGACCCACATGGTCGACAGTCCCATCAACCTCCAAGAAGATGATCGAAAGTACAAAAGCCATCGACCCTCAAGGTTGACATACCTATTGACCGAAAACAAGGTCCACACTGATGGAAAGAGGTCGATAGCCTCGACTCTATAAATAGGCCCCCAACACAGTCGTACAACTCATTTTAGATTTTTTGGAGATAGAAATGTTGAAATGCTGCCGCTAAGATCAGAGCAAGGATGATGCCTATCGACCTAGCTATTTCTATTGACCTAGCTGGTCGACGCCTATCGACCCCAAGCATATACTGACATATCTCCTTCCATCTGCAACTCCAAATCTACCAATCTCCTTCTCCAAGGTGATCCGTCTCTTCTCTGAGCTGTTGTTCCTCCACATGCTTCCACTACAAGTCAGGGATAATTCCTGAAGGAGAAAGAAGAAGGAAGTCAATCATCACACACCACGCCGAGTCACTTCTGCCACCATCATGATTGTGATGGCATCCTCCTCCTCTTCTTGTGATATTAATCTCACCATGTCGAGGGAGTAGTCTTTTCACTGGGGTGTGGGGACTATCCCCACTACCCGTTTCTTGCAATTTCGTTCATGTTCCAATTCTTGTATGAACTCATATAATTCATAGCCAATCATTTATCACATGTTTTGTGGATTAATCACCCACTTTATGTGATTTATTATAATCTTTCACTGTGAGAACTTCAACATTTAAGATTTGAATACTGATTAGCTTTGGTTGACACCCTGATGAGAACTTCCGACGGAAAGTCTCTGGAGTAGTGGATAGAGGATCCGTAAGAAGCAAGACATCAAGCTTACAGGGATACCTACTCATGCAAGTTTCTAACATCGAAAGGGGAAACTTTCATAACTCTGATTATATCTTCATACATGTTTGGATTTGAATGAATGCGTAGATTCGAGTAGTGGCAGTGAAACGCAATTCCACCCTAGTGTTTCCATCCATTGATAACTGGAATCTTAAATCTAACTCTTTTTATTCTTGCAATCTTAGATTAATCAACCCAATCTCAACTTTTCTGATAAATACTAGTTCTTCCTATGTTACTTTGATTAGATAATTCTTAAATACGTTGTCCCTTAGAATTCGATCCTCAACTATACTGTGATAACCGTCCTCTTGCGGGTGGCATTATTGCACCTTGGTTTTGGTAAACTCAGAGAATTTATTTCCTAGTAATTTGCTTGTGCGATAATATCCACGTCAAATTTTGGCGCTGTTGCTGATGAAAACAAAATTTTATAATCTTTGTAACTCACTTGGGTTAGTTAGGATTTTTATTTTTCTATTGATACTATTGCATATCTTCTTGAATCAAAATTATTTTCCAAACCATCTGAACTTAACATATCTTATTTTTTAGGTGGTAATTCTGGTGCATGCAACACTCTGCTAGCATTGACTCATTGACCCCGAGATAGAAAGAACTTACCACAGGCTCCTTCACAAACAAAGAGCCAAGATGAACGATGAGGAGGTCAACCATAGGGTGCAAGCACCCCTAACTGCACAAAGAGATAGGCTCATGGCCGAAGCCAGAGCCACCGTAAAAGCAGAGCAATAAAAAGCCACAGAAGCAGTGCAACAAAGAGAGATACGTGAGTTCTCTATCCCTAAGGCTACATATGTACGCAACCATATTGTCTAGCCTGATATCCAAGCTCAGAACTTCGAGATCAAGGCCAATTGGATGACGATGATGCAGAACAACAACTTTGGAGGAGGCATAGGTGAAGACCCCCATGAGCATATGCAAAAGTTCATAGATCTATGTAGACTGAGTAAGCAAGCTAGAGTGCCTAAAGAGGCGATGAAGCTGAGATTATTCTACTACTCCCTCACTGACAAGGCTAGGGTATGGTACAATTCCCTAGATGATCATAGCATCACAACTTGGGAGGAACTTCAGAGCCAATTCCTTGAGAAATTCTTTTCACGCTCCCTCACTTATCATCTCAGAGGGGATATCACTGTAGGGAAATACATCATTAGGTAGACAGTGGGAATACATTTTTTACTGATGTATTTCCCATTAACCAATAGATCACATCAATAACTATGCAATGGGAAGGATGGTTTCATGAAGATATACCTGGTCCTGGAGCAAGTCCAGTGACAATCCTCATCGATGTAGATGCACACTCTATCTCGGGCAGTGGTTGTGCAACTCCTAGTCGCACTCAGACTCATCTGAATTCTCCTCCATGGACATCAGACTCAGACAACTACTGTAGTGGCTCCTCAGATCTTGCCACAGACTGCGAGTTGATGTTGCCCTCCTAGCAACAGCCAACAAACTCTTACCTCTAGAGTAGTCCACACAGACCAACTAGAACTCCTGTCATCTTACAAGAATGGATATGAAGGAGTTGTCCCTCTCGTTGGTGTACTAGTCACCAATATGCTCTCCCACAACAATGATCCTCAGTTGTTTCTCTCCCATGGCTATCCCTCCCTAGTCGAGTAGAACTTGCCTGGGCTCTCGTGGTTACCACAACCAGAGAGGAGAACAATTGTCAGAGCAATTTATTCTCAATTATCTATGTAGTAGTTTAGTACTGGGAAGCCAACAATACCCCTCTATATGTAAAATCAATATCATATATTGACTGCATGAGAAATATGTAAAATCAATATCATATATTGAACCAGAGCAGACTGCATGAGAGTTAATATATGAGAAATATGTAAAATCAATATCATATATTGAGAAATATGTAAAATCAATATCATATATTGAACCAGAGAAGACTGCATGAGAAATATGTAAAATCAATATCATATATTGACTCACATGCGTATGGACATATTTTTCTCAGTCTCGCTAATCAAGAGGCCTTGGATATCATACTCCTTTCGTAGGGACAAATCCCATATCTATCACTCACAGTCAATCCCCATGTGTCAAAGTCACCCAATCATCACCGTTATAACAACCCATGTTTTAGGACTGTGCTTGATGATGTCAAAGTGTACCCAATGACATGTGATGAGTGTAGTGATTTTAGGTCTAAGAACCACAACCACCACCATCACTGTGAGAGCTGACTATGACTTCCATGATTATGGCTTCCATGTGTCAATCTCACAATGGGTCTGTCTGATACACTATTCTCTACCATGTATCTGTGTGCTTAGTTTGATATTTCCATATCATGACTAATGAGATTTAGTCATAAACCAACTCACACTCTGATCTTATGTGTTATTGTTCTCTATCAACCTTCCACAATAACAACCGATCGAGGACATAATGAGAATATGTATATATACCCTTAACATCCATATGATATCATCCACAAGGATAGTAACTTTACAACATACATCATTGAGTAATATAATTCTCTAGACATTCACTTGTATCCTCATTGTCTCATAACTGAGTGAAGCATATGAATTGGAAGCTTGCCTTTATTATTAATCAAATAATTTACATGTTATTCAATCACAATCATCATATGATTAGCTCTCTGGGCATACATACCAACATACTCCCACTTGCACTTAGAGCCAATCACCCATGGATCTCATCCCGAGTCACCTAACATGACCATCATGCTTCTAGTGCATAAGTGTTTTTATAGCGGGTTTAGCAACATTTGCTTTAAGCCAATATTTTGCAATTTTTACATCTCTTCACTATAGGACTACTCATATGAGATGGAAGTGCCGTAGTATGCTATCTGGGATTCCCAACCTAACTAGTATCTCCATTGTTGTCATCAATATTTCTATTGTGTCATCAATGGTTGGAACCTCACATAAGTTCATCCATATGAACTTCTTGATCCACACAATATCCTCTGCTATTCTTATAACATAGAGATACTTGACTTCTTTTGTAGATTTGAACAACTATCGTTAGCTCAGAACTCTTTCTAGCTTACAATTTTCATTTAATGTCAAACACAATTGCAATCATTTTGTCAGTTTAGAAGCTTGTATGGGTGTAACCCTTTACATCCAACTCTTCATTATTACCATAACCAAGGAACAAATCTTTTAAGTGCTTCACAAGCACATAAGGATGTTCAATATGGTATTCCAGTGACTCATACTGGTATATGACATATACCCTATTGTCATGTCCAACACATACGAGATTTCTAGGTAGGTATATATATGTCCTCTCATCATGTCAACACATATGATATGACTTGATATCCTCTCATCATGTCCAATACATACGAGATTAGTAGATATCTTCTCGTCATGTCCAATACATATGAGATAATGGGATAAGTGTATAGCATTTCATTCAAGATAGATCCAATGGCATCTATCCATGTTCTTCATAAGAACTAGGACACTAGGATCTTGAAAGACTAACTCCATGGAACATGGACACATTTTCTCTCATTGAATCTTGCATGCTAAACCTTTCAACATCTTACCAATGTATGTGCTCTTTCTTAGGTCAAGAGGCTTTCCAAATCTATCTCTACAGACCTCGATCCCTATCACACATGATGCTTCACCTAAACCCTTCATGTAGACGGTATTTTCCTTGCCAGGTTTTAACATTTATAGGATAAGGATGTTATTTTGCATCATTATGTGGAATATCAATATGATCCCACTAAATATTTTATAATCACATATTCCATCTTCATTCCAACTCAAGTCAAACCCTTTGACAGTCTTGCCAAATCAAAGATTCCAACTCTGAGATGCTTGCTTCAATCCTTAGATTGACCTTTGTAGCTTATAGACTTTATTTGCATTCATGGATATATAAAACTATTAGGTTGTGCCACATACACATCCTCTTAATTATTCCAATTAAGGAATGCAATTTTAATATCCATATGCCAAATCTCACAGTCATAATAAGCTGCAACAGCAAGCATGATCCAGATGGATTTAACCATGGTAACTGGTGAAAGGCTTCATAACATTCAACAATTTGAACTAGTTTGAAACTCTTTACAGACAATTTACCCTTCCGTGTTGGTCTTCTTACAAAGACCTAAATGCACCCTATGGGTTTTACCCCTTCAGGTGGATCCACCAAGGTCATACCTTGTTGGTTTACATGGAGTCCATCATAGATCTCATGGCCTCAATTCATTTTTTAGAATATGGTTCCTCAATAGTTTCTAGGTAGGTAGTTGACTCATCGTATGACCAACTTACCACCTTCTTGAGTTATAAGATATCATAATCTTCCAAACTCAAGGTGTTCTACTAAAACTATGAGTTCTATGTTTACATAAGGAACTTGATATTCCACAAGACTTTGTGATTCTCCTTGTTCCTTGTTGTACCTATTTGGGTTCAATATTTTCTTCTTTATCTTGAACATTTCAAGTTTTATTTTTACTCACACTGATTCCTTTGGAACTAATTTCCATTTAGGAATTTAGTCATCCTAGCAACAAACACTTTGTTGCCGGGCCAAAATATAAGTAGTATTCAACAAGATAACATTCATGTGATTTATGGATAAAGCATGTTAAGAAACTATTTTCTTATACAAGCTTTCAATCCCAACCACTGTAAAAGACTCATCGGGACATATCTCATATGGTGTCTTTTGTACCATTTTAGACAGCACATTGTTTAGTGTTTAAGCATGTGCCAAAAGAAATTGTAAGATTATCTAGATTTTATTGATAATCTCACCATGACTTAATAGAGTGTGATACCTTCTTTCTGACACATCAGTATGTTTCAGGTGGAGTTCATTATGATACACTATCATGATCTCCCAGAAGGTTGTGAAACTCTTAGTTTACATATTTCAATATCGATCATATTGAGGTATCTTATACTTTTACCAATTCATTTACATACTTCATTTATGATCTCCTTGAACACTTCAAGAGATCCAAACTCGTATTTCATTAAATACAAATTTCAATATTTACTGATCATATCACTAAATATAATGAGGTTCTTGTAACTACCTTTAGCATTCATCTAAAAAGGTCTATATACATCAATATGTACTAGTCCTAATGGAATAGTCGATCTCCCACTACATGTAGTGAAGATGCTTTTGTCATATTGCACAACAAATAAGACATGCATGTCTCATTGGTTCAATAACCAAAAGAGTCTAGATAACCATCACATGGATTCTAGAAATGAATTTCTCATTTATGCGCTCTAGAAGGCAGTGCTATAGGTTTTCGATGTTTGACTTATCAAGTCATTCAATATATGTGTCATACACATTTGTCTTTACAACTATCAAGTACAGTTTATAAGACATAGGGCATCACCATAAAAGATCATAATGTTCTTGTCATACAAAACATATGATGTTTGGCAAGTACACAATAGCAATCCACTAATTCTATTATGTGCCCATGAATGACAACTATAGTGGCAGAAACCCTTGCTCCATATAGTTCTAGCTTACTTCTTATCAGGTCCTAAAGTAGAGATCTCTATCTCTATCTTCTTCTTGAGATCCTCTATGAATAGGATAATTCCTTTTCAATGTCCAAACAAGTAACAATGGTGGAACTTTGTTTTCTTTATCCTTTAAGTGAAAAGGTCATATTCCTTTTACACTTACCCTTCTCCATATATTGAGTGAAGAAGATTTGGGCTTCGTCTTAGCCTCAGAACACTTCTTGGCCTTGCTTTTGCCCTAGGATTCACTTTCACTGATCACCATCACATATTTGTCCTTGTTCTTCCTTGCTGTGGCATCATCATGCTAAGCATGTTATAAATTGACTATATGATTCATGCAACGCTTGCATAATCATATTCATGGTAAACTCTTGACCTAAGAGAAATCCCAGTCATTCCACATGTCCAATCACATTGAACACATGGGTTCTACTGGACCTCCCTTTGTTAATTTGCACTCAAATTAGCACTTTTGAAGACATTATACCTTCTCTACTTTACATGATTCTTAAGATGTGTTACCATCTCAATATGTTCATGTATTCATGTTGTTCATGCAACTCATAGTTCATACAACATAGCATTAGGTATTCAGATGTCTATGGCATCATTGGCATGCTTCCATAAGCATCCATTTAGCCTTAGGCACATTTGGAGCGGGTTCCTCTAGCATTGGTCTTATCAAGAACATAAATCTTTTGCTCATTGATTAGAACATTTGTTAAAGTCCTTAACCAATTGTGGAACTTTATTCTATTTTGTCCTTTTCAAGGATTGATCACAATTTGAACGTTGTTTGTGTTTGACATTTGATTCTATGAAATATTGCAACTTTTCAAAACATTTTGATTTGGTTTGATTTGATAATTTGACGATATTAATTAGGTCTTTAATTAACTATCACTCCCACTATTTTATTCAAATTGATAGCACTCAATATCAATTCATATTATTGCAGCGTACAATATTCTATTGGGCCAAGATCCAAAATAATTCAACTGTTACCCGGCCTACACCAGCGTCCACAGTCAATTATCAGGTAGGCAATCATGCCAATCGCATCATATGCAACTCTTGGATAGATGATATGCACAACTCCTTGCCATGATCATCTGCATGCTTCTGGGCCCATACGCTATGAGAATCACCAGTCAAGCCTAACCCAAAAGTCGACACGATAATAATGCACCCTACAGAGGAGGAACCTACACTATTACCAACACACTTCCACAATATAGACGGTGCACCCTGCGGAGGCAGAACCTACGCTTAGTCAAACAAGCTTTTCATA
Organism: Alisma plantago-aquatica; assembly: GCA_963693085.1. Taxonomy (NCBI): domain Eukaryota; kingdom Viridiplantae; phylum Streptophyta; class Magnoliopsida; order Alismatales; family Alismataceae; genus Alisma; species Alisma plantago-aquatica. The sequence goes on from OY856411.1 coordinate 428,134,372, forward strand.
GACGATGCACCCCATGGAGGCAGAACCTATGCTTAGTCAATCAAACTTTTCATGTGGGTCACTTTTAGAAAGCATCTAAGACTTGATATCATAATCAAGGAAGTTTGAATATACATATACTTTATCCAATCACCACATACATTGTATGTATCATATACATGCTATAACCACAAATGAGAACATGCAACACCCAAGTGATGGTTATGGCCATACTAATGTAATTCCTTGGTGCCATAAGGAATTACTACCACCTATAGTCCACATCATTTGCAACCTCTTGGTGGTGAAGATCTATGCTCCACCTGAGAAAATAGGAGAATTCAAAGTTAATGGACACCATCTCAAACATTATTTCATAATGGATGACATGCAACCCAACCAAAATCTCCCCCTCCCCCGTCCAACATATCATGACTGAGTTAAAGGTGTCGAGCCGTCGACATAGAACAAAGGCGCTTCTCAGGAGGTAATCCGAACATCATTTCTTTCAACAGAATTTTTTTTATTTCTTATTGCATTTAGTTAAGATAATGTATCTCATAACAAGATCACTAGTTCTAACAATTTTGATTTTAGGTGAATGACTCTTGCTGAAGGGAGAGAAACCACAACACGTGGACCAACCAACAAAGTCTTTCCCCTCCATCTTGAATTTAGTGTATGCTCAGGGACGATCAAATATTTAAGTTCAGGGTGGAGGGTGGGTGTAACGACCCCGCTTCCCGGTAACCCCCAATTAAGGGAGACTAAGAAGACAGAGACGTTATTCTAAAACAATATCAGTGGTTTTACAAATAATCCAAAAATAATTAATAAATTCTACTAGAGACTAAATTGAAAGCTGGAATAAATTTTTCTTTTAACATACCTTCAAAATTAGGTAACTGGGACTTCTACCCGTAGTAGAATTCAATCTACCTAAATCCTCCTATATTATTTCAACTTTAATCTTCACAGATGCCTCTTTACTGTTTGTCCAATTTTAGGTATTACCTAAAATGTCGGAAAACCAAAATGGAGTCCAGTATAATGAATTATACTGGTATGTGGGGGATCCAATAATCTTGCATTTAATTGTAACAACATATTACAAGCAATTATGATTTAAAAAAACTTTACATTTTAAACATGGCTACTCAATCCTTACATACCCTAGCCTCTGTGCTATCCCTACAGTGGACATGGATACTACCTCTCATATGGTAGATCTCAACTAACCCCCATGATCCTACCTTACAGGTAGATCAATACATAGGGTCATGGAATCGTATGGTCCTACCCAAGGGTAGACCAACACATTGACTCATGATAACCTGATGATCCTACCATGTGGGTAGACCATGTACTAGGTCATCTATCTCATCATCATTAGAGCCATAGAGGAGGACCAATATCTGAGCTAGACATGCACATATAATTATGGTGATAGTCATAGTTACTTTATAGTTGCATGAAATAAAAGACAATCAAGCAATTATTTCCAAGAAACTGATAAAACCCCGGGAATCACCATGAAACTAAAGCGATTTAACCATAAATGTAACCACATACCTGTTCTTGAGCAGAGAATCCAAAAATCAACAAGATATCCAAGAAGCACCTAATGCAAGCAACCCTTAAATCCTGAAACATATAGATTACCTAATGTCACTATTATATTCTAAACTACTTCCTAATGACATGAGGATACTTTCTAAGGCTTCAAGTCTCCTTAGGGTTCATTAGGGCTTCTTAGGTTGCTTTATCCAATTTTCCCTTTTTAGGCTGAAAACCCTAAAATAGGTTCCTTATTTACAAAAACCCTAATTATTCCAATTATCCTCATTAAGGGTTCTTTAATCTCCAACTAGGTTTAAGATCAGTATATCTCTGTTGTATATTTACAATTTCAGATTAAAACCATTAAAACCCATATTTTCCTAAATTAGGGTTTCTAATCCATTAAGACATAAACATGTGTATAAAACCCTAAAACAAGCATAATATCATCTTTTTCAGATTTAACTCTTCTTTTATTCTCAATAGGTTAATATTACTCAAAATAACCCAAAAGAGTCATTACATCTGATTTTCACATCAACTTAGGGTTTTATCATAATCTAATGCATTAAAAGTTGTAACTTCATATACTTTTTGGATTACAACTGATATAAGGCTTCAATTCCATTTTTATTAGATTCTATATATTTTTCTGATAAAAAGCACTATCTACTTTTATTTTTTGGCCAAAGGATCAATTTTTAACAAATTAACCAAGATCTACTAATTTTCTAGAATTTCTGAGTAGAGAGGCGGATTACCTTTTCTTTTTGGAAAAATGGCAGTCATCAGATCTGGGGTCATCATTGACCAAGCTAGGATCGTGTGACTCTCTTTGATCGCGACCACTCACGCTTTCTGAAGCGCATAGCAATCATGCCCGTCGATCTCTTTCGTGGCCAGCCGTTGACTAGGATTGAAGGGCTCACGTTCGTCTTGTCCACCAAAGTCATGCGCTTTGACCCGTGACAACGCTACAGTGGGGAGCTCATCGATGCGAATCTAATATAGGAACCAGGGGCACACGGAGGTACAAGAGGTAGCCATTTGTGTTTGTGAGGGTCGATCGTCTGAAGTCGGGGGTGGCCCTATTTATAGGGCTCGTGTAGGATTTTAGGGTTTTTGACCCTTGCCGTCCCCCCCCCCCCGATCTGGGCACATTGGGAGTTTCTTCAAGAATACTCCAAAGATCGAAAAATTTGGGTCCCAAGTATTCAAAATATTCTCCTGAACACAACTAGGCAATTTCCTCATCCGCACATGGGATGAGTTGTGAGAAAATCAAGATGGAAATCTCATTCTCCATCAGCCTATCTCCCAGTTCTGCTAGAACTAGGAGATGCAAAACTACTGTTGGATTCAAGATCCATGGACCACGTTGCACACTCAAAATTGAATGATTGATTAATGTTTTAGGAAAAATCGTGACATTAATAACATCCTTCTCACTTTAGGAAATTTTGTAAAATTCATAACTCTCAATTCCTGGCTCTTTTTTATCTCAAATTTTGAGGAAAATCATTAATAATTTAATCTTCATGCGTGCCAAGTTTGGAATCATAATTCAAAAGTAAAAGAGTCTTTCATTCATATGCAAGTTATCACCTAATAAAGCACATTTTATTCACATTTCCTCTCTCTTACTCCCTTATTTTCCTTTGTTTAGATTCCTTGTATCTCAAGAAACCATGTGGAGTTCAAAGTATCATCCATTATGATTAATCCCACATCTTTCCACATATTTCTTGTATTTTCACTTTTATTTCAATTTCCTTCTTTATTTATGCATTATTTGTTTTTCTTCAACTTTTCCTTCTTTTAACATCTTGGACCCACTATTATAGTAGGATCCAGGAAAACACATGCACAAGGAAAAAGTTGTAAAAGAAACCCATATATTTATCATAAGTCATACAATTTACAACTAAGTACATTTCTTTGGAACAATTTCATTTACAATCATACAAGAAAAAGTCAAGGTTGTAACATCCTCCCCTCCTTATAAGAATTTTGCCCCCAAAATTCAGCCAATCAAACAAACAATTTAGGGTATGCCTTTTCCATGTCTGTCTTCAGCTCCCATGTGGCTTCATCCTCTCCATGGTGCTTCCAAAGAACCTTTACCATCTCTATCTCTTTATTCCTGAGATCTTTCACCTTGGTATCCAGTACCCTCACATGTGACTCAGGATAGGTCAGTCTCCCTTAGAGCTCAATAAGTTCAATGCTCAACACATGGCTCGGGTCCTTCACATAGCACTTCAGATTAGATACATGGAAAACATCATGCATCATACTATACTGAGGGGGTAAGGCCAAATGATAAGAAGCTTCATCAATCTGTTCTAAAATCTCAAACGGACCCACGTATCGGAGACTCAAATTTCCTCTATTCTTATCTATAGCGTGGAGGGGTCGGATTTTCAAAAATAATTGCTCTCCCATGGTGAACTGCAAGTCAGTCCGCTTCACATTTGCATATGACTTCTGTCAATCCTGGGCTCTCTTCAACCTTTGCTTGATCAAAGTGACTTTATCTGCATACATCTGGAGCTCATATGACCTCAGCAAGGTCCTCTCACCAACATCATCCCAGTGAAGTGGCAATCGACACAACCTCCCATAGAGAGCTTCATATGATGGCATCCCGATACTGGCTTGGTAGCTGTTATTGTAAGCAAACTCAGTGAGGGGTAGGTATTTCTCCCATGATCCACCCAATCAAGAACACAAGCTCTCAACAAATCCTCTAAAGTTTGGATTGTCCTCTCTGACTGTCCATTAGTCTGGGGGTGATACACTATACTGAACTTTAGTCTAGTACTAATTTCCTCTTGTACCTGCTTCCAAAGCTTAGAAGTGAACTTCGAATCGCGGTCAGAAATGATCGAACTCGGAACACCATGTAGTCGTACAATCTCTTGGATGTACAACTCAACTAAGTCTGTCACTTTGGAAGTGGTCTTTAAGGCAAGGAAATGCACTGACTTGGTAAGGCGGTCTACCACAACCCATATGGCATCATGACCTCTCTTGGTCCTAGGAAGACCAACCACAAAGTCCATGGTGATCTGTTCCCATTTCCACTCAAGAATTTTTATCGACTGGAGCAATCCACTGGGTCGCTGGTGTTCAACCTTCACCATCTGGCACGTGAGACAACTGGCCACATATGCCGCTATATCTCTTTTCATTCTGGGCCACCAAAAGTACCACTGCAGATCCTTAAACATTTTGGTAGTGCCAGGGTGTATTGTGTACTTTGAACCATGAGCTTCTTGCAAGAAATGATCCTTCAACATTGAATCTTTAGGAACCCAAATATTGATTTTGTACTCAATTCCACCATCCACTCCTACTGAGAGATGGGTCTGAGGTTTCTCCAACAAACCTTTCATCTTGTCAAGATCTGGGCTGGTTAACTGGGCAGCTACCAACTCGGTCAACAAGTCCGGTTTAATCCATATATTAGCCAAACGGAATCGGTCTTCTAACGGTTGTGGAGTCCGCTCTACAAGATTTTCTAACTTCCTCCACTGGCTAGATAAGACATATGCACACTTGAGTTGTTTTCAGCTAAGAGCATCAGCCACAACATTTGCCTTTCCAGGGTGATAGGCAATGATGAAATCATAGTCTTTCATATATTCCATCCACAGTCTCTGTCTCATATTTAGGTCCTTTTGAGTCAGGAGATACTTCAGGCTCTTATGGCTAGTGAAGATTTCAAAGGTGGCTCCATATAGATAGTGTCGCCAAATCTTCAGGGTATGTATAATTGCAGCTAACTCTAAATCATGTGTCGGATAATTCACTTCATTGAGTTTGAGTTGTCTAGAGGCATATGCAACAACATGCCTATTTTGTTCTAGTAGACATCCCAGCCCCATCTTTGATGCATCGGTGAAGATCATAAAACCCTCGTTACCGGACAATAGAGTCAACACTGGAGCCGTAGCCAACTTCTCCTTTAACTCTTGGAATCGTGATTCACATAGGTGTGACCACACAAATTTCTCATATTTTCGGGTGAGCTTGGTGAGAGGCAAAGCAGTCTTTGAGAAATCCTTTATGGAGTTCCAATAATATCCGGCCAATCCAAGAAAGCTGTGGATATCTGAAGGATTCTTTGATGCTGGCCAATCTCAAATAGTTGAAACTTTAGCTGGACCACTGATATGGTCCCTCCGGATATGATGTGTCCAAGAAACATGACACAGTCTTTCCAAAACCCGCACTTCGAGAATTTCCCATAGAACTTCTGCTTTCTCAAGATATCAAGGACTCTACCCAGGTGGTCTCGATGTTACTCTAGGTCATCAGAATAAACCAAGATGTCATCTATGAACACTATGACAAATGAGTCAAGGAAGGGTTCAAACACACTGTTCATGAGGTTCATAAATACACTCAGGGCATTGGACAACCTAAAAGGCATAACCACAAACTCATAGTGTCTATAACGAGTTCTAAAAGTAGTTTTTGGGATGTCCTCACTCTTGACTCACAACTGATGGTACTCTGACCTCAGGTCAATCTTTGAAAAGACTCGAGCTGACTTCAACTAGACAAACATGTCATTTATATGGGGTAAATGATATTTGTTCTTAATGGTATCCTGATTGATCATCTGATAGTATATGCACATTCTAAGCGACCCATCCTTCTTCTTCACAAAGAGAACTGGTGCTCCCCAGGATGATGAGCTAGGTCAGATAAAACCCTTATCTAGAAGTTCCTGTAATTGTTTCTTCAACTCAAGCAGCTCAACAGGGGCCATCCTATAAGGTGCTCTCAAAATAGGGTTCATCCCAGGAGCTAGCTCTATCGAAAAGTCTACCTCCCTCTCAGGAGGAATCCCAGGAAAATCATATGAGAATACATCAGCATAGTCCCTGACTACCTCTACTTCCTCTAAGGGCCACACTTTGGGCTCTGGCTCGATAATGACTGCTAGGAAAGCTCGACAACCTTTGGTTATCATCTATTCTTCCTTCAAGGCTGACACATACAGGCTGGTGGTAGCATCCTTCCTACCCCTAATGGTGAATGGTGGGTGACATGGTCTTTTTATGATTACCTTCTTCTCCCTACAATCAATATTTGTCCTATAGGTATAAAGCCAATCCATACCAATGATCACATCAAAGTCATTCATGTCAAGGAGGATAAACTCTGTAGGGAACTCATGACTCGATACTTAACAGGTATCATAGGAGTTTTCAAAAGGGATGTAAAGATCTGACCACTTGGGGTTGTGACATCCAAGATATACCCTAAATCCTTGATATCCAAACAAAGCATAGTTGTAAGATTCCTTGAAATATAAGTATTAGTAGATCCAGAGTCAAATAAAGCTTTTACATTGTATTCCATGACTTCAAGCATTCCTACATTGTTTTTCACCATACATTAGATGATTACATGATTATCTTAAAATATAAAAGAAAACTCTAAGGGTTATTACCCTCTATCAACCGATTAGCATTAGCTTGAGCCTCCTCATTGTCAACAGCAAAAACTCGAGCTTGTCTTCTTTCTCCAGCAGGTGGGGCTACAGCTACATGTTGGGCTAATACAGGCTGGGCTGCTACTGGGCCTGGCCCCTTTGGGTCTGGCAAAGGGTAGTTGGTCTGAAGATGTCCCTCTTGCTGGTAACTGTAGCACGTACTCTTCTTGTAGCGACACTCACCTGAATGCCATTTTCCGTAGGTGCGACACCTAGGCCAGTTGTTCTCATAGAGAGGCTTTCCTTTACCTCCATGTTTTCCTTTGGTATGATTGCACCCTTGTCCTTTCTTGTGATTATTCGTCTGACCGTGAGCACCTTCAGTGAAACCCAAATATCCTTTGGGTGGGTTCTGAGCAGGCATCACCGTCCTCTCCATGTCCAGGGCGGTGTTGTAGGCTTCGATGAAAGTTTTTGGTTTACTCACCATCACATGAGGCTTGATGGTAGGGTGAAGACACTCTATAAAATGGTCCACTCATCTCTCATCAGTCATCATGTTCCCAAAATGCTCCAGGATGTGAAACTTGCAGCCAAAATTTGTGACTGATAAGCTACCTTGGATCATGTTGGTGAACTTTCTTTCCTTCTCCTTATTATCTGAGGTGGGAATGAATCTAGTTGTGAAGATAGTTCTAAATTCGGTCCCTACCATTGGGTCTACACTCAGATCTTGACCCATGATGTGGTTCTCCCACTAGATCTTGGCTGCTCCTTCCAAGAGGTGAGCAGCAAAAAGGACCTTCTTGTTCGGATGCACCTCTAGCATGCAGAAACCATTCTTGATCGCTAACAGCCAAGCATCTGCTTTGTCGACCACTTCAGTCTTATCTTCTCCCCATAATTTCTCAATGTTCAGCTTGACAAAGTCTAGAATGGTGACTCCAAGTTGGGGACAGACGGAAAGTGGTTCACCATTTTCATCTCTGGCTATATCCTTGAGGGCCTGGGCACTAATGGCCTCAGTTAACTTTTTCTACTGTTCCAATTATAAGACATCAGGGGTGTGAACTACCATTGCAGGTCCTGGACCACCAGTCAGGTTCTCCTCAAACTTGACCTCATATTTGGACATGTATTCCTCTTCCTGGTCTATCTCTGGGTTGTCGAAGGGAACCCGATTAGGGTCTGAGCCTTCTTCTGAGGCTCCCTCAGGTCTCTTTTTCTTCTTTGAGGACTCATCACCACAACCCCTCTTCCTCTTCTTAGAAGATCCCTTCCTCTTGCAGGGAGGTCAACCACTAGTAGGGTTCTCGGTGGCCTTGACAGGAGTAGCTACGGTCTTCACACGAGCCATGCTATTTCATATAAGTTAAAAATCCTTTAAACATAGATTTATAACTTAGAAGATATATAAGCTTAAACTTACGTCCATGTCCTCTTATTTACATGTATTTTATTATTTGGTGGAGGATCCCTTAATCCTTAACACTTTGTATTCCCAAACATAGTAGGTGCTAGAGAGAGAGAAAATTCTAAGTACTTAATGTTTCTCTAGAAATAAGAGGTAAAGAAGGGATGAAAATAGATGAGAGGACCTAGAGGTATTTTATTTCGATTCATTTCCTCAGATTTCAGCCAAGCAGTCACACATAATCTAAGAGTCCTCATAGACCGACTAGCGGGGTGGAGGAAAATATTGCCAGTCCCCGGATCATGATCCTTTTCTAGACGCCTCCATCATCAGAAAATCCTCTAATAACTCCCTTAGGCTCTAATGAGTTTGTAAAATTTAATAATTATTAGAGATTAAATGGAAAACCACATTCTGATACCAAATGTAAGGACCCCACTTCTCAGTAACCCCCAATTAAGGGAGACCAAGAAGACAGAGTCATTATTCTAAAATAGGATCAATGGTTTTGCAAATAATCCAAAAATAATTAATAAATTCTACTAGAGACTAAACTGAAAACTCGAATAAATTTTTTCTATTAACATACCTTCAAAATTAGGTAACTAGGACTTCTACCCGTAGTATAATTCTATCTACCTAAATCCTCCTGTATTATTTTAACTTTAATCTTAACAGATGCCTCTTTACTGTTTGTTCAATTTCAGGTATTACCTAAAATGTCGGCAAACCAAAACGGCGGTCAGTATAATGAATTATACTGGTATGTGGGGGATCTAATAATCTTGCATTTAATTGTAACAACATATTGCAAGAAATTATGATTTAACAAAACAAACTTTACATTTTAAACATGGCTACTCAATCCTTACATACCCTAGCCTCTGTTTGTCTCTGTAGTGGACATGGATACTACCTCTCATATGGTAGATCTCAACTAACCCCCATGATCCTACCTAACACGGTGATCAATACATAGGGTCGTAGAGTCGTATGGTCCTACCCAAGGGTAGACCAACACATCGACTCATGATAACCTGATGATCCTACCTTGTAGGTAGACCATGTACTAGGTCATCTATCTCATCATCATCAGAGCTACAAAGGAGGACCAGGATCTAAGCTAGACATGCACATATAATTATGGTGATAGTCATAGTAACTTTATAGTTGCATGAAATAAAGACAAACAAGCAATTATTTCCAAGTAACTGATGAAACCTTAGGAATCGCCATGAATCTAAAGCGATTTAACCATGAACGTAACCACATACCTGTTCTTGAACAGAGAATCCAAAAATCAACAAGACATACAAGCAAGCACCTAATGCAAGCAACCCTTAAATCATGAAACATAGAGATTACCTAATGTCTTATATTCTAAACTACTTCCTAATGACATGCAGATACTTTCTAAAGCTTCAAGTCTCCTTAGGATTCATTAGGGTTTCTTAGGTTGCTTTATCCAATTTTCCCATTTTAGGCTGAAAACCCTAAAACATGTTCCTTATTTACAAAAACCCTAATTATTCCAATTATGCTCATTAAGAATTCTTTAATCTCCAACCAGGTTCAAGATCAGTATATCTCTATTGTATATTTACAATTTCAGATTAAAACCATTAAAACCCATATTTTTCTAAATTAGGGTTTCTAATCCATTAAGACATAAACATTTGTATAAAACCCTAAAACAAGCATAATATCATCTTTTTTAGATTTAACTCTTCTTTCATTCTCAATATGTTAATATTACTCAAAATAACCCAAAAGAGTCATTACATCCAATTTTCACATCAACTTAGGGTTTTATCATAATCTAATGCATCAAAAGTGGTAACTTCATATACTTTTTGAATTATAGGCGATATCAGGCTTCAATTCCATTTTTATTAGATTCTATATATTTTTTTGATAAAAAAACACAATCTACTTTTATTTTTCGGCCAAAGGATCGGTTTTTAACGAATTAACCAAGATCTACTGATTTTTTAGAATTTCTGACTAGAGAGGCGGATTACCTTTTCTTTTTGGAAAAATGGTGTCCGTCAGATCTCGGGTCATCATTGATCGAGTGAGGATCGTGCGGCTCTCTTTGATCGCACCCACTCACACCTTTCGAAGTGCAAAGCAACCGGGTTCGTCGATCTCTTCCGTGGTCAGCCGTTGATTGGGATCGAAGGGCTCACGTTCGTCTTGTCCACCGAAGTTAGGCGCTTTGACCCACGACAGTGCTGTGGCGGGGAGCTCATCGGTGCAAATCCAATAGAGGAACCAGGGGTATAAGGAGGCATGAGAGGTAGCCATTTGTGTTTGTGAGGGTCATCTGAAGTCAGGGGTGGCCCTATTTATAGGGATCATGTAGGATTTTAGGGTTTTCGACCCTTGTCGTCACCCCCCGATCTAGGCACATTGGGCGTTTCTTCGAGAAGCCTCCAAATCTCAAAACACTTGGATCCCAAGTGTTCAGAATCTTCTCCCGAACACAACTAGGTGATTTCCTCATCCGCACATGGGATGAGTTGCGAGAAAATCAATATGGAAATCTCATTCTCCATTAGCATGTCTCCTAGTTCTTCTAGAACTAGGAGATGCACAATTTCTGTTGGATTCAAGATCCATGGACCACATCGTGCGTGCAAAATTGAATAATCGATTAATATTTTACGAAAATCGTGACATTAATAACATCCTTCTCACTTTGGGGAAAATTGTAAAATTCATAACTCTCAATTCCTAGCTCCTTCTTATTTCAAAATTTGAGGGAAAATCATTAATAATTTAATCTACATGCATGCCAAGTTTTGAGTCATAATTCGAAAGTAAACGAGTCTTTCCTTCATATGCAAGTTATCACCTAATAAAGCATATTTTATTCACATTTCTCTCTCTTACTCCCTTATTTTCCTTTGTTTAGATTCCTTGTATCTCAAGAAACCATGTGGAGTTTTAAGTGTCATCCATTATGATTAATCCCACATCTTTCCACATATTTCTTGTATTTTCACCTTTATTTCAATTTCCTTCTTTATTTATGCATTATTTGTTTTTCTTCAACTTTTCCTTCTTCTTTTAACATCTTGGACCCACTATTATAGTAGGATCTACAAAAACACATGCACAAGGAAAAATTTGTAAAAGAAACCCATATATTTATCATAAGTCATACAATTTACAACTAAGTACATTTCTTTGGAACAATTTCATTTACAATCATATAAGCAAAAGTCAAGGTTGTAACAATGTGTGGTACGTATTCTACTTTCTACCCACACCTATCTGCTTACAACTTATGATCTTGTCATTGCATTCATCGTACATCACTTGTAGGTCAAAAATTTTCAAAATTTCATTTCTAGAGTAAACAAATCCATTACCTAGTCGGCTTAGAATTATGCATATTTCATAAATATCTCCCCTTATTCGAAGCAATGCCTCAACAAGACCAATTTATTAAACTAACCAATGGCTAGAAATTATCCTTTGTTGCCCAAGAATCCTAAAATCATGTTTTCTTGGAAAAGATGGTAAGATATAAAGGAACTGAGAGGGATCAAAGACATCGTGCTCCCTATTGACTAATGAAACAATTGCATGGAATTGCCATTTGTACCCTCTTTGAGTCATTATTCGAGCAGAGTGGGACAAGGAGAACAAACCAGTGCACTGAATTATAAATCAAGTTGCCTGTTGATTCGAACTCTCTTCTACACTTCTTCCTCCATCCTCTTACCTTCCATTCCACCAAAAAGAAAATACAAAGCCACAAAAATGTGCCTAACTCTAAGTTTAGGGTGGCACCCCCCTTCTTCCCTCTTTCTGCTTCTTGCATACCCCTCACAAATATAAAAGGGGTGTACCACCAAGAAAAGATGCCAAAAGTGCACACCAATGAAAAACATGTGGTAAATGAAACTGCAAACAAAGAATTAAAAAGATCTCGATTCGAATAGAGGATGGATCACTTCCATTGATACCTCCATTCACTTCCCTTTTCTACCTATGGGAAAAATGAATGCCTCAAATATTTTTAACCTTCTCTTGACTCCACCCGTTTCGGATCAAGTGCATACTTGTTGTTCTGTGGGTCTATCTAAACTCTCATGAACCTCCTTGACATGCTTGATGTTGGGACAATGGTGAGGAAGTGTCGTTGGGAAATGAAATCAGGACCAGAGATATGGAAAGGTGTGTTATGTGATCTCAGGAAGTTTGGGCAGCTTAAATATATCATGTGGTAGGGAAAACAACATGATGGGAGGATGAGGAAATCCCATGGGTCGATAGTATTAATTTGGTGAATGTTCAAATTTTGTATTACTCGAGGACGATCAATGTTTAAGTTTGGGATATTTTGATGAATGCATATTCATCCCATTTTTAGTTGCATTTTCAGTCAGGTTTAGCATTCATTTAAATTAGTTTTTGCTAGAATAGCTTTGTTTTGATCTACTTAGGTTTTTATGTTAATTTGTAGAAATTTGATACTTTTCTTGACTCCCTTTATAGGTTTTGAATTCTATCACTCTACAACAAGTTTGACTAGGGGGTCCCACTGCCCTTCAGTGGGCAGGAGTTGACAGGAGGACACCTCTCGTGGGGTGTAGGGCAGCGCCACAGCTGGTGACTCTGGTGATGAGGACGTTGCTGTCTCTTCTACACCTTCAGACAGAGATGATGACTATGAGCTAGAGGCCTCAGATGCTGATGCTGATGATGCTATTGATGATGTGGACATAGATGACCTAGATGTTTAATTTTTCTAGTTTTAGTCTAGATGATAATCATATATATCTTTCTAGGCTATTTTATATTAAAAACATCTAGGCACATTTTCTGAGCTGTACTATTTTATCTTCTAGTTTTCGTCATTTTGGCTTGTAGTTGTTTTATGAGAACATGCTCTATGTGTTGCAATCTTAATATTTTATACATTCTTTGATTTACTATATCTCATGAGTTGATTCCATCTTTATCATATTTTAATTATGACCTAGCTCGTGTGTTTCTCTTGTCTCTATTTGGTGTATTCTTCAAGATTGCATGTCTGGTTGTGCTTGGAGAAGACCCATTTCTGTTCTCTTCTACCCCCTTCCTTTTTGATAATCTCAAAAGGGGGAGAGAAGTTCAATGTTTTGAAGCTCAACCATATTGCTTTTATTGTATATGTGATCCTTTTTTTATTCATTATATGTTTTATCATGTGACTTGCTAAAGGACCATATAGTATACATGTTATATTATTTTATGTAGAAAGACTAACTATGCAGGTAAGAGTAAGCATAGATTTAGGGGGAACAATTCACATTGTTCAAATCATGAATCCCCCCTGCAATTCACAAGGAAAAGGTATAACTTTACATATCCTTTTCAATATGATTGAGGAATGGCTTGTCATTGTCAAAAAGGGGGAGAATGTTGACTTGAGAGTTATACACTGTCCATATTTTGATAATGACTTAACCATTCTATTCCTATGTATCTAATATGTTTGTACAAGATTAATTTTAGGATTTCGATACATAAAAAGGATCAAATTACACAAGCCCTAGCTTGTTCAAGTTCAAGTAAAAAACAACACAAGTGTGCAATTTGGAAATTCACTCCAAATTACCTTAGATGATTTTTGTAATCACTTGTATTGATGATATGACTTGTAAGTAAGATGAGAAAAAAAGAGGGACACTTAATTCCAACATTTTATCACCCAAATGTCAATTTAGAAAATTTGTCACAGGATGTTTATTAGTCAAGTTGGAAACTCGATCGATCCAGCGATGGATTTTCTGAAGAGACCAATCGGTTGAGTTGCACACTCACAAAACTTGATCAACTGAATCACTGAGACAAACTAATTTTAGCTCATCGGTTGAGTTTCCCAGAACAAACTCGATCGACAATTTGAAAATTGGCTTTATCTCTTAGTGGATCGGTCGAGTTATCTTTATTGAAACTCGATTGAATGTACTGTATGGAAAAACACAGAAAAAGTGATTATAACCATTGGTGAGTTGTTTTGAGTGAGAATAGATCTGTTAGAACTTGTAAAATGACTATATTTCACCCTTAAGTGATCCCACACTCGAGGGAACACCCCCAACTATAAATAGGACCCCTTGGAGTTCATTCCAAGTTTGCTCATTCATGCTATTCTAAGTCCTTGCTATAGTTGAGTGTGTTGCAACTCCTTGAACCCCTTTATCTCTCTCATTTACATAGCATTTTGTGATTCTAAGTGAGTTTGGCCAGTTGTAAGAGAGCTACTTCCTTGTGCTTGTAAAGATCTCATTCCATTCCATCTTCCCTACCCCCTTTCTCAAAGAAGAAAAGGTTGAAGCAAGATACTTTGAGTGAAGGTGAAGTTGTTGCTGTTCTTGTTAAAGGTTGAAGATGAGGTGAAGATCTTCTCCTGGTGAAGGAGAAGGCAAAGGCTGAAGATCTAAGAAGAGTGGGTAATTCTTTGAAGGCTGAAGACTTATTCAAGAGTAGGTAAGTCCTTGGAGAAGGTAGAAGACTCCTTGCAAAGTGGGTAAGTCCTTCGTAAGGTTGAAGACTCTTTGTAATGGATAAGTAAGTCCTTTGGTGGGTTTTGTGTTGTAACTCTTATAAGTGAATATATAGAGGAAAGCACTTGTAAATTCCTAGAGGTTGACCTCTCTAGGTTGTGGATTGACTCTCTCCTAGTTTGGAGAGTGGAACCACTCTAAACCACCTTGTCCAAGTGCTTGTTTCAATTTCTCTCATCCTTGATATGCTTTCTTAGTTAGGACTTCAAATTGCTCTTAAGATATTAGTTTTGATTGATATAATTTGAAGGTCTAACTTATCGTGTGAGAATCTTGAAGCTCTATTCACCCCCCTCTAGAGCCCTAGATCCAACAAGTGGTATCAAAGATCAAGGATCTTCTCCAACAATCTCCCACGAGATGAGAAGATGGGGACAACCTACTTGGTTCACTCAACCTAGAGAGAGGATTCTCCTTGCGTCCTTCGATCTTTGATGACACAAACTTCCTCTATTAGAAGAGGTGTATATAGTTCTACATTCAAGGCACAAATTTTGATATGTGGAAGGTGATGGTCACCCCATACAAGGAGCCAACCAAATCTATTTCAACATGGAGTGAAGCTGCACTAAAAGAAGCTCAACTCAATGCCAAAGCCATAGGAATCCTCTATGCAGCCCTTACCCCAATGAAGTTCAACCACATCTCATCTTGGGACACCACCTATGAGATTTGGGATAAATTGTGCATTACCTATGACAACACAAAGCAAGTCAAGGAGGCTAAGATATACATGTTGAACAACCTTCTAGATAACTTCAAGATGCGTAAGAAAGAAGGGATTGTAGAGATGTATTCTAGGCTCAATGTGATCATCAATGGGCTAGCTGCTTTGGGAAACACTTTGGATAAAGGTGTAATCAACTCCAAGATCTTAAGGATTATACCAAAGATATGGGAGTCAAAGGTGACCTCCATTGAATAAGTGAGGAGCCTTGGTGACATCCCAACTGAATAGCTCATTGGCAACCTCCAAGCTCATGAGCCAAGGCTTGACAAGAAAGAAGAAGAAGGCAAGCAAGAAGAGAAGGAAGCCAAGAAAATCAAAGATAGTGCTTTCAAAGTGCAAGTGGAGGCGGTCATCCTTCAATAACAACTTGCTTGCCATACATCTCCCTCATCCTCTAGTGAAGATGATGGCCCTAGTGAGCATGAAGCAAACTACACAAAGGGCAAGCACTTCAAGGGAAAGCAATCCTCCTCCTCTACTCCTAGATGTTATAAGTGTGGACAAAAGGGACACTACAAGAGTGAATGTCCCAAGTCAAGAAAGTCACATCACAAGGGTAGCTCCAAGAAGGAGTAACAATATAAGAAGGAGATAAATAACAAGAGGAAGGATAAGAAGGAGAAAACACACAAGAATGTAGCTCATGCAGCTTGGGAGGAATCTTCCTCAAGTGGCTTTAGCTCTGAAGAAGATGGAGAGTGCCACCTTACACACATGACCTCTACTAGTGAAGAAATTGGTGAGGTAAGTGAGGTAATATTGCATGAGTTATCTAAAAAAACTCTTATTTATATGCTTGTTTCTACCCGTTCTTCTTTTTCTAAATGTAAATCTAAAAGAAAAGGGTTAGGAAAAATTATTGATGATTTGTATGCTAAACTTGAAATTCTTGAGCTTAATGAGAAAACTAATCTTGAGAGAATTGATAACTTGCAAGTCCAATATCTTGATCTTGAGTTCTAATACAATGGAGTTGAAGTAGAGAATGGTGTTTACCTTAAGAACATTGAAACTCTTAAGGATGATAACCAAAAGTGCCAAAATGAGCTTGAAACTTTTAAAACTAAAAATGCTGAATTTGAGCTTACTGTTGATGCTCATAGGGATGAGAGAGATGTTTATCTTAAGGAAATTCAAGTGCTTAAATATGAAAATGCTAGGTTTCTTGGTCAAGTTAATCATTTATCTTCTAGACCTATTTTGCCTAGTAATGATATTGCTTTCTATTTCTCTTGAGAAAGATTCTTATTTAACTAAAGCCCTCTATTTAGAGGCCAATCTTGTTCATGCTAGAGATGATCTTGCTAGTTTGTCTTCTACTATCATATCTCTCAATGATGACAATCATAGACTTAGAGCCTCTCTGTAGAAATTACTCAAAGGGAAAAACTCCATAAATGAAATCCTTGACCATTCTACCAAACAAAGTGGTACTAGTGG
Source organism: Alisma plantago-aquatica (assembly GCA_963693085.1). Classification (NCBI taxonomy): domain Eukaryota; kingdom Viridiplantae; phylum Streptophyta; class Magnoliopsida; order Alismatales; family Alismataceae; genus Alisma; species Alisma plantago-aquatica. The sequence goes on from OY856411.1 coordinate 428,151,510, forward strand.
TTTGGGATTTGTAGGGGGAACTCCAAAGGGCAAGAACAAAGCTAAAGGTAAGAAAAAGAGCAAGGAAACCTCCTTTTTCATTGGAGAGTCTTCCAAAACTAAGAATCTTATGGTTTGTTCTTATTGCAAATTTGATGATCATTACTCTACTTATTGTCCTCACAAGCCTAAGGGGACCAACTCAAACATAAAATGGGTCCCCAAACTAACTCCATATCCCAAAGTTTGATTTGGGAACCAACACTCTCCTTTCTTGCAGGAAAAAGGTAGATGGATTGTTAATAGTGGCTGTACTAGGCACATGACATGTGATATAAGCCATTTCAACAACTTCACTAAAAATAAAGGAGGTTCGATTACCTTTGGGGACAACAAGAAAGGTAAGGTCGAAGGTAATGGTGATGTAAGTGAATCCTTGTGTATCAAGAATGTTCTTTCTATGGTTGGCCTACATCATGATTTAATTAGTGTAAGTCAATTATGTGATAATGGTTACCTTGTGCTATTTACTTCCTTTGAATGCTTGATTCTAGATTCCCTCACCTATCAAGTTATATATAAGGGAACTAGAAGTGGTAATATTTATGTAATTGTGCTTGACTCTATTAAGCCTGTTGTTGGTAGATGCATAGTTGTCAGTTCGAATGATATTTCTCTTTGGCATCATCAGCTTGGTCATGTAAATATGAATCAGTTGAAGAAGTTGAGCAAAAAGGATTTGGTCAAGGGACTTCCCAAATTGGATTTTGAAAAGGATGAGGAATGCCAACCTTGTACCCAAGGAAAGAAAACCAAGTCCTCCTTCAAATCCAAAGGAGTCCTTAGTGCCAAGATAACTCTTAAACTTCTTCACATTGATCTATTTGGACCTATGAGAACTCAATCGCTTTGTGGTTCCGAGTATTGCCTTGTTATTGTCAATTATTACTCTAGATATACTTGGGCCTTCTTTCTCATTTCCAAGAGTGATAAGCTTGATGTTTTCTCGAGTTTTTATAAATGAGTTGAGAATGAAGCTTCTTGCCGGATCATTTCCATTAGTAGTTATCATGGGAGAGAATCTAAAAATGATCTTTTTGAACATTTTTGTCAAGAATATGAACATAACTTCTCTTCACCTCGAACACCTCAACAAAATGGGGTTGTAGAGAGGAAGATTAGGTCACTACAAGAGATGGCCATGACCATGCTTTTAGAGTATGACACTCCAAAGAAGTTTTGGGCTGAAGCCGTCAATACCTCATGCTTTGTAAAAACTGGGTTTTACACATCCTTCTTTAAAGAAAACCCCCTATGAGCTATGGCGAGATAGAAAGCCTTCTATCGAGTATTTCTATGTTTTTGGATGTCCTTGTTTTGTTTCAAATATGAAAGTTTCTCTCGACAAGTTTGATCTAAAATCTTACAAGGCTTTCTTTCTTGGCTATAGCACTACTAGAAAGGCTTATAGAGTGTTTAATGTTGATCTTGCTAAAGTAGAAGAATCTATAAATGATAAGTTTACTGAAACTAACCCCTCTATTCCCAAAAATATTGTTCCAAATGATGATGTTCCAAGTGAGGTAATTCCTATTCTAAAAGAACTCAACATCACCCAAAAGGGAAAAGAGGTGGTCACTCAAGAATAAGAGAAAGATGAAGAGAAGAAGAATCCAACTCCCCGATTTGCAAAGAATCATCCAAAAGAGGTGATTTTAGGTGATCCATTTGAAAGAGTGAATAAGAAGGCTTCATTCAACAAAGAACAAGCCAACAACACCTTCATCTCACAACTCAAGCCAAAGAACATCAAGGAAGCTCTTTGGGATGATTAATGGATTCTAACTATGCAATAAGAGTTGGAGCAATTTGAAAAGAACAAAGTATGGATCCTAGTGCCAAGACCAAGTGATAGAAAGATCATTGGCACCAAGTGGGTCTACCACTACAAGCTAGATGAAAGCGGCAAAGTGGTAAGGAACAAAGCTAGGTTAGTGGCTCAAGGCTACAATCAACAGGAAGGTATAGATTTGATGAAACATATGCACATGTAGCTAGACTTGAGTCCATTCGTATGTTGCTTACTTTTTCTAGTTATAAAAACTTTCTTCTTTATCAAATGGATGTTAAAAGTGTGTTTTTAATGGTACAATTGAGGAGGAAGTGTATGTTGCACAACCTCCAGGCTTTGAACATGATAATTTACCTAACCATGTTTATTTGTTGTAAAAAGCTTTCTATGGACTCAAACAAGCACCTCGATCTTGGTATGAGAAATTCAAGAACTTTTTTCTAGATCATGGGTATATGATGGGCAAAGTAGATTCTACCTTATTTCTAAAGCACACTTCTAACATTTTCTTATCATTCAAATATATGTTGATGATATCATTTTTGGAAGAACTAATGTTGATATTTGCAAAGAATTTAGTGATCTTATGTAGAGTGAATTTGAGATGAGTATAATGGGTGAGCTCACGTTCTTTCTCGGCTTGCAAATCAAGAAAATTGAAGATGGGAACTTCATCAACCAAGGAAAGTACACAAGTGAGTTACTCAAGCACTTTGGGATAGAGAACACCAAGCCAATGGACACATCCATGTAAAATGTCGCCAAAATTGACAAAGATGAAGAAGGTGAGAAGGTAGATGAGAAGCTCTATAGAGGTATGATTGGAAGTTTACTTTACTTAACTGCCTCTAGTCCTGATATAATGTTTAGTGTTGGCTTGTGTGCTTGCTTTCAATCAAATCCTAAGAAATCATATCTTATAGTTGTTAAGAGGATTTTAAGGTACTTAGACATAACCCAACATTTTGGACTATGGTATCCCAAGTAAAGGGACTTTACTCTTAGGGCTTATAGTGATGTGGATTACGCAGGTTGCTTAATTGATAGAAAGTGCACAAGTGGCACTTGCTTTCTCCTAGGACCATGCTTGGTGTCTTGGTTCTCCAAGAAATAGAGCACAATGGCATTATCAACCACTGAGGTTAAACACATTGCAGCTGGGAGTTGTTGTTCCCATGTCCTATGGATGAAGCAAATGGTCCAAGACTTTAACATTCATTTTTATGATTCTCCTATCTATTGTGATAATACTAGTACAATTAACTTGTCATATAATCCTATCTTGCATAGTACAGCTAAGCATATAGAGGTTCACCATCATTTTCTTTGTGATCACATTGCCAAAAAAGATATCTATATCATGCATGTGGACACAAAAAATCAGTTGGCGGACATTTTCACTAAACCTCTAGCTAGAGAGAAATTTAACTTTATTAGATCTAAACTGCTCATAACTGCTTTGAATGAATATGATATGCCTTCTAGGTAGTTTTCATCTATCCTATATGCTCTGCTTATGTTTTGATCACCATTTCTTGCTAATGTGCTAAAAAAACCATTTTCATGTTCTTTTTGCCGTATTTTTCTGTTATTTTAAGGTGTTTTTCACAAACACACATTTTCTCACAAAATATTACCAAATGATGACTGATATGTGCCTAATTATGTTTAAAATGCAAAATGGACTTGAAAAATGAATTTAATTAGCACTCTAATGGCTAGAAATTAGAATTTCTAATGTTGGTCTAGGTTGACCATCGGCCGAGTTGCCAACTCGACTGATCAGTGATCGAGAGATTTTTTAAAGAGCCTATCGGTCGGGTTTCTGAGTCACAAAACTCGACCAATGGCCAGGCTGGAGAAAACATAAGTTAGATTTGGCTGAATTTTCTCCCTCTCAACTAGAGAAAAATCGACCGATCCAACCTCTAGCTCCCTCAAGCTCTCAACCCTAGCCCCGAACTTCCTCTCCCTTACCCTAGTTTGACCTAGATCGACCTTCCTTGAACCCTTTCCTATAAATCCTAGATCTATGGATGAGTTTGGTGGTGTTTCTTTTGCTTTTTCTCTCTCCATCCTCTCCATTTCATCTCTATGGCGTCCAACTAGAGAAAGAGGGCCGCCCCAGCTAGTGCACCATCATCGTCTACCAACTCACATTTCATTCCCTTTGATGACACCTTCTTTGTCTCCAATGAGGTTCTTAATAGGTACAAGGAGTTCCTTCCTAGGAACCCCTTTCTATTTCGCACCTTGTTTGAGCCACGTTCACGAAGAAAAGAGGTCATTGATCAAGTAGCTGAGTTGTTGTACGACCACCACCTCTCCACCTTGTGTTTTGAACACTTGTGCTACAACAATTCCATAACTAGCACAAAATTCATTCATTAATTCCATGCTAACTTGTAATGGAATTGTGACACACTCATCCCACCACCCAATACTCAAGTGGTCCTCACATCCATGATCACCGAGTAGAAATTTCAAGTCTCTGAGGATACCCTGAACATCTTCTTTTCGGGTACTAAAGTGACTGACACCTGGCAAAAGGACAATCCCGAGTATTTTGACCTAGTTGAGCCTGAGGCCTTCTACAAGTAGTATGATCTTACTCCCCCTGACATTCATAAATTCTTAAAGAAGCCTCAATTCCCATATAGGAAGAAGTGCACCCTTCCCTCCTCTGCCTAAGATCTCAAGAACTGCATACTTGCCTTAGTTGTTAACTGCAATATTCATCCAAAGAAAAATTAGACTGATATTGCAGAAAACACTACGGTAATTATGTACTATCTCTTGAAGAACATAGGAGTCAAGTGGGCAAGATACGCTCTCCACCATATGACCTAATTTAACTGAGGGAAGAACACCCGTGGAACCCACCCACCCTACCCAACCCTGATCTGTGGTCTTTTCCAACTTGCCACTGGAAAATTTCTTTTCCATGACCTGCACTACAAACCAACCCAAAAAGAAGTTTTCATTAATGAGATCACACTTCAGAAGTTTGTGCCTATCCCATCCTCTACCACACCTGGTGCCTCTACCTCTACCTCTACCTCTACCCTGTGCATCTCCACCACCTCATCCTACCCGACCTACCTACAACTCGTTCCATGTATCCAATGAAGCCCTTATGGGATACATGATGCATCAATAGACATACAACCTTTAGGTTCAGGAGCACTTGCATCAGGATATTTGTTCCATCATGTCCAACATGAACCTATCCTATGCACACCCTTATCCTTCCTACCAGCCCTACCCAAGACGTGGCTATGCATCCTATGCATACACTCACTTTTACCATGCCCCTCCACTTACTTCTTCCACTGCTACACCCTCTTCTATTAGTGGATCTACCTGTTGAGTGTTGCCTCTTCCTACTGGCCCCTTGGGCACCATGCATTCTAGTCTCAGTTCTTCTGCTCCTACCTTTCCACGGGCCAATGAGCTCCATGATCTTGGAATGTCTTGGGATGAGAAGAATGCCCGTTGGCCCGACAGAGATTTTGGTTCTCTTTTTGACGAGAAGATGCCAGACCAGGATGATGAGGAGGTTGCTACTACTGATGAAGAGGCTAATGAGGATGATGGTGATGCTTCTGATGATGGCTCAAATGGTGACTCTGGTAATGAGGACGTTGCTATCTCTACTGCACCTTCAGACGAAGATGATGACTATGAGCCAAAGGCCTCAGAGGTTGATGTTGATGATGCTATTGATGATGTGGACACAGATGACCTAGATGTTTAGTTTTTCTAGTTTTAGTCTAAATGATGATCATATATATCTTTCTAGGCTATTTTGTATTAAAAACACCTAGGCAAATTTTCTGATTTGTACTGTTTTATCATCTAGTTTTCGTCATTTTCTTGTAGTTGTTTTCTGAGAACATGCTCTCTGTGTTGTAATCTTAATATTTTATACACTTACTCTTTGATTTACTATATCTCATGAGTTGGTTCCATGTTTACCATATTTTGATTATGACCTAGCTTGTGTGTTTCTCTCGTCTCTGTTTGGTGTATGCTTCGAGACTGCATGTTTGGTTGTGCTTGGAGAAGACCCATTTTTGTGCTCTTCTACCCCTTCCTTTTTGATAATGTCAAAAGAAGGAGAGAAGTTCAATGTTTTGAAGCTCAACCATATTGCTTTTATTGTCTATGTGCTCCTTTTCTTGTTCATTATATGCTTTATCATGTGACTTGCTAAAGGACCATATAGTATATATGTTATATTGTTTTGTGTAGAAAGACTAACTATGCAGGTAAGAGTAAGCATATATTGAGGGGGAGCAATTCACATTGTTCAAATCATGAATCCCCCTACAATTCACAAGGCAAATGTATAACTTCACATATCCTTTTCAATATGATTGAGGAATGGTTTGTCATTGTCAAAAAGGGGGAGAATGTTGACTTAGGAGTTATACATTGCCCATATTTTGATAATGACTTAACCATTCCATTCCTATGTATCTAATATGTTTGTACAAGATTGATTTCAGGCTTTGGGTACATGAAAAGGATCAAATTACACAAGCCCTAGTTTGTTCAAGTTCAAGTCAAAAGCAATGCAAGTGTGTAATTTGGAAAATCATTCCAAATGACCTTAGATGATTTTTGTAATCATTTGTATTGATGACATGGGTTGTTACTAAGATGAGAAAAAATCAGGGACACTTAGTTCCAACCTTTGATCACTCAAATGTCAATTTAGAAAATTTGTCACAGGTTGTTTATTGGTTGTGTTGGATACTCGACCGATCTAGTAATGAATTTTCTAAAGAGATCAATCGATCAAGTTACACCCTCATAGAACTCAATCGACTGACTCACTGAACAATACTAATTTTAGCTCATCGGTCAAGTTTCCCTTAACAAACTCAACTGATAGTTTGAAAATTTGGCTTTATGTCTTAGTGAATCGGTCGCATTATCTTTATTGATACTCGACCGAATGTACTATATGGAAAATGCAAAAAAAGTGATTATAACTGTTGGTGAGTTATTTTGAGTGAGAATAGAACTGTCAGAACTTGGAAAATGACTATATTTCTCCCTTAAGTGATCCCACACTCAAGGTAACACCCCAACTATAAATAGGACCCCTTGGAGTTCATTCCAAGTTTGCTCATTCATGCTATTCTAAGTCCTTACTATATTTGAGTGTGTTGCAATTCCTTGAGCCCATTTCTCTCTCATTTACATAGCATTTTGTGATTATGAGTGAGTTAGGCCAGTTGTAAGAGACATACTTCCTTGTGCTTGTAAAGCTCTCATTCCATTCCATCTTCCCTACCCCTTTCTTAGAGAAGAAAAGGTTAAAGCAAGCTACTCCGAGTGAAGGTGAAGCTGTTGCTGTTCTTCTTCAAGGTCGAAGAAGTGAAGATCTTCTCCAAGTGAAGGAGAAGGAAAAGGCTGAAGATCCAAGAAGAGTGGGTAATTCCTTGAAGGCTGAAGACTAGTGCAAGAGTAGGTAACTCCTTGGAGAAGGCGGAAGACTCCTTGCAAAGTGGGTAAGTCCTTGGTAAGGTTGAAGACTCTTTGTAATGGATAGGTAAGTCCTTTGATGGGTCTTGTGTTGTAACTCTAATAAGTGAGTATATAGAGGAAAGCACATGAAAAGTCCTAGAGGTTGACCTCTCTAGGTAGTGGATTGACTCTCTCCTAGTTTGGAAAGTGGAACTACTCTAAACCACCTTGTCCAAGTGCTTGTTTCAATTTCTCTCATCCTTAATATGCTTGCTTAGTTAGGACTTCAAATTTCTCTTAAGCTATTGGTTTTGATTTATATAACTCGAAGGTCTAACTTATCTTGTGATAATTTTGAAGCTCTATTCACCCCTCCCTCTAGATCCCTAGATCCAACAAGAAGTTCCTTTTCAGTGGTAGCATAATTATTGTTTACATCATCCATCATCTTTCTAGTGTATTAAATGATGTGATGCTTCTTGTCAGTGTGCTGCCCTAGAACTACATCTACGACATTGTCACTGGAATCATACATGATCTCAAAAGGGAGAGACCCATGATCTCAAAAGGGAGAGACCCATTAGGGGAAAGAAGGATGGGAGTGGAAATTAGGGATTCTTTTAGGGTATTTAATCTCTACATACTTTTTGAGTTGAAAATGAAATTTCACATCCTTATGTAGAAAATTTTTGAGAGGCTTAGTGATCTTATTGAAGTTACAAATGAATCTCTAGTAGCATACTACATGTCCTAAGAATGCCTCGACTTAGTTTATAGTGGTTGGAGGGGATATCTTGTCATTGACTTCTATCTTTGTCTTGTTGACCTCAATGCCTCATGAGCTGACACAATGACCTTGAACAATGCCATCCTTCACCATGAAGTAAATCTTTTCCATATAAGCACCAGAAATGCTTCTTCACAATATTTTAGGACTAAGGAGAGATGCTGTAGGTATGCATTTAAAGAATATCCACAAACTGAGAAGTCATCCATGAAAATTTCCATTATTATCTCTGTAAGTCCAAGGATGATGGCAGACATATGAAGATAAAAAGTAACAGGTGCATTGCATAGTCCAAAAGGCATCCGATGGAAATCATACATGACAAAGGACATGTGAATGCTATTTTTTCTTTATGGTTGGGGTGGATTGGAATTTGGTAAAGCCACAATACCTATTCAAGTAACAAAAGAACTATTGGTGTGCAAATATCTCTAGGACTTGATCAATAAAAGGAAGTGGAAAGTGGCCCTTCTAAGTTTCGTCATTGAGTGTGCGGAAGTTGATGCACATATGCCACTTGGTAACAGTGCAAGTGGGAATGATTTCATTATTCTTGTTTAAAGCAGCGGTAGTGCCTCCCTTATTCAGCACAACTTGCACTTGACTCACCCATGGAGAATTAGAGATGGGATAGATGATACCTGAAAGTAGTACCTTTATCACCTCTTTACGTACCATCTCCTTCAGAATTGATTTCAACTTAAACTGAGGTTTAATGGAAGGCTTATAGTTGTTGACCATATTAATTCTATGCATGCAGAGGTCTTCACTTACTTTAGTTAGGTCATTCACCTTGTATCCTAACACCTTATGCCTATTCCCCAATTCAATCAATATCTTGTCAACTTTCTCGGGTATGGGATCTACATTGATGACGTCTAGGCCGACCTCTTTATTATATATGAGGACATATTTTAACCCCTCAGCTATAGGCTTCATCTCTAGTGAGGTAGGATCCTTGTCTTCTTCAATTATAGATACAAATTTAAGTTCTTCAAAATTAGCTTTAGGGTCGTCCTCAGTGTTGTCAAGATGGAAAGGAATCTACCCCCTATTTATTATTCATCTCCTGGGCATTGCGGTCAATGAGCGCTATCTCAAGAGGGTCATCATAAGTAGGAGTCTCTTGTTGCAACTGCACCCTTTTGTTGATGTAATCCATCTGAAAGAATTTATCCTGGAAAGAGGGTCCCTTGAGACTCTTGAAAACCTTGAAGTCAGTTGTGTCTGTCCCAAGCCTTAATGTCAATATTCCTACCTCAACATCAATTAAGGTTGAGACAGTTGCAAGGAATGGGCACCGAAAGATGAGAGGATACCTAAGATCCTCCTTGATATCCATGATGAAAAAATCACATGGGTAATAAGTTTTGGGACCCACTCTCATAGGAACGTTTTCTACGATACCCATAGGGGTGACCAAACAAGAGTCAACACATTGAATCACAATGGTGGCATGAAGGATGCCAGTGGTGAAGCCTAGTATTTTGCACAATAGGTAGGGCATGATAGAGATTCTCACCCCAAAATCATCTAGACCCTTCCAGTGTGTAAAATCCCCAATAAAGAAATAATTACCAAAAGATCCCAAATCCTTGAGTTTTTTTGGGCACCTTGCTATAGATTATGTATAATGTCATTATTTCTAGTTTCACAATATAAAATTACTATGTTAGGTACTTTTGAGTGAGGAGAACCTTGAAGAACTTGGTCCATGAAGGAATTTCTACTACAGGGAAGGAATGGAATAGCAACATGCATCTTCTTCATTGCTTATTTAAACTTATTGAACCTCGAGTCTAGCCCCGTCTAGGCTAGCTGGCTGTGGTAGGGGATAAGAGGTTTATAAATAGACACCACATGAATAGAGGGGGAATTCCTTATATAGTCGGGTGCCTTCTGAGGAGTGGACATGTTGCTTGACATCAGAAGTTTAACCATTACTTCCACCAGTATATCTATTGGTATGACATAAGAGTGACTTCTTCATCACCGTTGTCTTTAAGAACCAATTTATTTTTGTTGACGGCTGAGGCTGCGTGTTATGATAGAACAAACCCAAAATGCATGGTCACCGCCTTTAATTCCTCTTGGTGCTTGTGATTGTTCTCAGTTTATCCATGAAATGAACCTAGTGAAGGACAAATTGCTGTGGAAGTTTGTGCAAGTTGAGCCTTCATGGATTTATTTTAATCCTATTGGATTTCTAGAATCTCCTCAATGGTGTCCAAGAAACTTTGGTAATTAGAGGCATGTATTCTCTACTAGCTTCCCTATCCAAGGAGAAGCTGACCTTGCTGGTTGTAGGGTCGATATCCTAGATTATAGTTCTTTCCTTGGATAAAGTTGTTGTGTTATTGCCCAGGGTTGAAGCTATTCAGGTGATAATTCTGGTTCTGTTGCAAACTAGGGGGACCTAAAACTTGGTTTTGACCACGGTCTTGCTTGAGTTGTTGGGTGTTTTATGCTCATTATAGGTTCCCATATTTGATTAATGGGTGATTTCTTGGCCTATTGGGGTTGTAGTACCCTATCTTGGGATGAAATTTACAATATTGACTTATTCAATGAGGGGGCTGCTATTGAATTGGGGCTAGTGCATTTCCAATGTAGTTTTGTAAAGGAGATTGCATTGTAGACTAGTGTAGCCTTGCACACTACTGACCTAGTAGACTTCTAGAACTGGCACATCTTGAAAAGGAAATGAGCTTCTCTTACTATGCCTTGGGAGTGTTGAGTCAAGGTTGTCTTGTTTAAGGGCTAGATACTTCAAGGATTCAACAATAGTTCCACCAAAGAAACCTAACCTTGACACTACTAGCCTGGTAGACTTCTAGAGTTGGCACATATTGAAAAGGAAATGAGATTCTCTTACTATGACTTAGGAGGGTTGACTCAAGGTTTTCTTGTTTAAGGGCAAGATCCTTCAAGGATTCAACAATTGTTCTGCCAAATAAACCTAACCTTAACAACTCCTCTCTTGCGTGAGGAGCCCCAATTTTCTTGGTTCTCAGCTCCTTCTCTTACCATCTTCCATGCATTTTCAAATCTTTGCCTCATGAAGTTTCCATTAGAGGTGAAGTCTAGAAACTTCTTAAAATAATCATTGAATCCCCTATAGAAGGTCTCAATATGTTGCATAGAGGAGATGTCATGCTGAGGAAATTTGTGGAAAAACTCCTTGAATCATTCCCATGCTTTGATGAGAGTTTTCCCTGGGATCTGGTCAAACAAAGTTGTTTTTCCTCTGATCTTGTAGTTGAGTGAGGACGGAAAGAACTTCTTGAGGAACTAGTTCTAAAATACCTCCCAAGTTCTAATGCTATGATCATCTAGAAAATTGTACCACACCCTAGCCTATTCGGTGAGGGATTAGTAGAATAGTCAAAGCTTCTTGGATTTGTCAGATGCTGTGAATTGCTTTCTTGGTCCCCATAGATCCTTGAACTTTTGTATATGGTCATATGCGTCCTCTCTGGTTCTGTCTACAAACTATTTCTTGCAACATCGTCACCCATTATGTATTAATTTGAAAGTTAGGCACCATAATGTCTGGTTGGAAAATTGGGTTGCGGATGTCTACAACCTTGGGAATAGAGAACTCACATATCTCTCTCTATCATCCATATTCCTACACAACTCATAACTCTGCTTGCACTATAGCTCTGACTTCTGCCACATGTCTATCTCTGAGTGCTACTGGTGATGCTCAACCCTATGGTTGATTTCTTCTTCTGCCATATGTGATTTCCATACTTGAAGAAGCCTATGCTAGGTCTGTTCAATCTTAGGGTTGAATATGCAATGGAATCAACACTAGAGGAGTGTTTCATGCACAACATATATCATCTGAGAAGTGCAAACAATCAAGTTTAGATGGTTGAAGATGAATTGGATTCAAGATGATATTTAATAATATTAATCATAAAAGAAAAATCATAACTAACACAATTCATTTAAGTTGATCAAAAAATTCAACTTCCCTGTCAACATCACCAAAATTTGATGTGTTGTGTCATCACATGAGAAAATTCACTAGGGATGAAAACCATGAAGTTTACCTTAACTAAGTGTATGATAATGCCACCCATAAGTGGTTGGATATTATTGTAGTATACTTCAGGATCGAACCCAAAGGACAACACTTTTAAGAGTTAAGTGATCAATGTGACCACAAAAGGACTAGTATCTATCAAAAGATCTGATTGGTTGTTGATTACACTATGATTGCAAAAACAAAAGGGATGAATAAAAGGTTGATAAATCAATGGATGGAAACATTATGATGGAATGGGTTTCACTACCGTTACCTATCATGCACTCTCTCACTACATCATATTAAGCATGAAAGTACATTTATTGAGACCAAGTAAACCCCCCTTTTGGTGTTAGGATTAAAGCACTTAGAGATATCATTCCAAACCTGCCTTCATGTTACCTAGACATCATGCATCTATTGCTTCAAAAACCACTACTTGAATTTCTCATCAAGGATTTAACAATAACCGGCAAATTCCTATATCTTGGGTTTAAAGTTCTCTACACCCAAGGTCTGTTTATCATGTAAACATAGTGATTAAACAAGAGAAAAAAAATAAAACATATTGATTCCAATCATATGATGATCCATATGATAAAAGATATAATAAACATAATAAAATCAGGCATTGTAGTTACTCCCCCACTAGCAAGAGGACTACTCGCTCATGGAAGCAATAAAAGAAACAATAGAGGAAGAGAGGAAGAAGTTCATGGTCATAGTAGAAGATGGAGGTCGATGCAACAATAGAACCACTCTTCTAAATTTTGTTAGGGGATACCTCTAGGGTTTCATCATCTTTCACCAAGGATGGATCTGTCTACTGTGAGGAGAGAGAAGTAGGTCAACAATGGTATATCCCATCAACCAATGGAAATAAGCTCTATAGAACTGACCTCATTTGAGGCTAGGATCTTGGAACCTTGGTTATGACAGACGTGGAAAGATCTTTGGTTAATGTTCGTCAAACGATGGAAATGGTTGACATTTTCTAGAGTGTAAGTTGAGTCTGTATAGCAACATCCTAGTGGCCTCAGTGGAAAATCCTTTTATTGGTGGTTGCAAATTTGTATTTATAGATAGAGATTAGGGTTTGGAACCCTACCAATCACGTTAGATTTTAAGACTTGACCTTCTTTGAATGACAATGCAAGGAAGATGATGGGTCTAGATACACACATAACTTCCATCAGTAGGTGAAGGGTTAGGAGCACCATCAGAAGGTCAAGCAAAACTCCCTTCAAAAGGATGATAAGGAATACCATCGAAATATGGAAGCAAAAGATTTGTAAGTCTTGAATGTAGTTCGGTTGTTGTTTTTTGAAGTCTGACCGACCATTGGAAGGCATGTGTAGGGGAACCATCGAAATATAGAATCAGAACAACCACCACAATATTAGAACATGGATGCCATTGGTAGGCAAATTTAGAAGTTCCATAAGAAGGTAATGTGGAGATTATCACACTAACAAATTTACTAGGAGTAGAATCCTTATAGTTTAAAAAAACAAACATGTAATTGTTCCATCCACAAGAGGACTGGTCTTATTGGAATATAGTTAAGGATTGAATTCTAAGGGACAACCTTACTAAGAAACTTTCCAATTTGTATATGTTTACTAAGGCTAATATTTATGACCAAGATTTTGATTTGGTTTTGATAATATACTTGCAGGAATAATAAAAGATGGAAATGAATTAATTCTAATTTAACGGATGGGAAACATTGGGGTATAACCATTGTTCTGAAAAGCAGTAATCGGTGTACGGGCAGAGAGGGTACCAAATAGAGTATATACGGTATGCAGGAGTATAAGCGGGAGAATATTCGGTTTTAATCGGTTTTGATTTTTTTTAATATTAACCATAAAGATATGTAAATTATATATTGACCATATAATAATGACAATGATAAGTAATTAGAAACATTTATAAGTAATAGACTAATATTGCATTCATAAGTAGTTAGAAACATTGATGAAATTAGAGAAGAAAACTTTGATAAGTAATTACAAACATTGATAAGTCATAGACTAATATCACATTAATAAGTAATTAGAAACGTTGATAAGTAATAGACTAATATTGCATTAATAAGTAATTAGAAACATTGATAAGTCATAGACTAATATTGCATTAATAAGTAATTAGAAACATTGATAAGTGATAAGACTAATATTGCATTAATAAGTAACTTGAAACATTGATGAAATTAGGGAAAAAAACATTGATAAGTAATTAGAAACATTGATAAGTCATAGACTAATATTGCATTAAGAAGTAATTAGAAACATTGATGAAATTAAAGAAGAAAACATCAACAGTAAGGATCAGTTCAATAAACACTAACTATAAACTTATAGAGAAAACATGAGGAGAAGACCAAATATGTAAATTGGAAGAAGAGAATGTAATTGTAATGACCAATAGTAATATTAAAAAAAATTAATGTAAAAAAAAATTATTACTAGCATTTGATTTTGAAAATCGCCGATTAATCGGCCCTGGACCGATTATAGGCCGATTATTCATAATCGGAGCGGTAGACCCCCAAAAAGGAATATTCGACCGATTATTCGGCCTAAGCGGCCGATTTTCCGAACAATGGGTATAACTATATTTTCACCACCACTATCTAAATTTGTGCTTCATTCAAATACAAACTTGTATGAAGATCAAATTGGAGTTATGCAACTTTCCCCTCTCAGTGTTATAAACTTGCATGAGAGGATATTGTAGGGAAATATGACATCAGGTAAGCAACATAAACAAAAATTTTACTACCATATTCTCCATGAAACCAACAGATCACATCAACAAATGTATAATGGAAAAGATGGCTTTGAGGATATACCTAGTCTCAGATCAAGTCCAACAACAATCTCCTCATCATTGTATTTGTGCAACTGTCTTCTAGTTGCACTCAGACAACATTTGCAACAGCTCCTGGCCTTCACCACAAATAGCAGGCAAACGTTATCCTCCTAGCGATAGGAAATGGCCTCCACGTCTCTATGTAAGTCTGCACAGACCTTCTAGAACTCCTTTTGTACTACTAGAATAGACAGGAAGGAGTTATCCCTCCCATTGGTCTACTAGTCACCAACTTGCTCTCCCACAATTTTTCTCTCTTGCTATACCTCCCTTTATCAGGTAGGACTTACTTGGGTTCTCTCTGTTACCACAACCAAAGAAGACAAACAATTTTTAGAGGCAATTGATGTGTTTGAGAAGCCTCCAATACCACTCTATTTATCGGAGGGTTAGGGTCAGGGTTTCCAGTCTTTGTGGGAGTGTAAAGGACCGGAATCTCATGAAATTTCACAACCTATGATAGATGAAATGACCGGTTTGCTAAGTGAACCGATCGGTTGGAATGCAAGCCAATAGGTTCACCAAGTGAACCGGTCATTTCATCATGTTTTCTAATCACATATGTATTGGCAATTCTAATCCAATTAATGCATGCCATGATGTCAACACCAATCCTTGATGTAATTGAATTTCACCACAAACCGGGTGTCTCTCTTCAAAAAATGGTCATCTCGCAACTATGAACCAATCAGTTCACCAAGTGAACTGGTCATCTCTCTCCCTAGCTCATCCATAATTCAGCAATGCAATATCCAGTCAACTTGATACTTGAACCAATTGTTTCAACACTTGAACCGGTCGATTGGGAGTCCAGTGAGTTGATTTGTTGCTTGAATTGAATACCTAAACACTTTAGCAATAAATTCAATTATCATTCATGATAAAAACTCCTCTTATAGGTGTATCCTAGGTGTGTCACCGTATAGGTCCCATATTACGTTGGCAATGAATGTCCATAACCAATTACGACATCACAAGCAAAGAGCGGTGCCTAGTCACACATCATTGATACCCAAGTAAATGGAAAGTTGGAGAACAACTTCAACCTACAATCTATGATTGGTGTTATAGTGTTTGTATAGCTCCTTTATCACTGATATCTAGATTGAACTTGAGGCATGGAATATTCAACCTCTTCAACATCCAGTCTCTGTTCCTTGAACTAGAGCAAACTATCTGAGATATATGTAAGCTCAATATCACATATTGACTCACATGTGCATGGACATGCTTTTCTCAGTCTCTCATATCAAGAGGCCTAGGATATCATACTCTTGTAAGAGGGACACATCCCATCTACATAACCCACAGTCATCCCCATGTGTCACAACACACCCAATCATCAATTTTATGGCAACTCTTATTCAAGGCTACCGTGGATGATGTCAAAGCACACCGAACGACATGTGATGAGTATAGTGACTTCATAGAGAAAAACCGAAATCACCACCAACACTATGAGAGCTGACTATGACTACTATTGTAATGGTTTCCATGTGTCACTCTCATGGTAGGTCTGTCCAATACACTGTTCTCTGACAAGTATCTATGTGTTGGTTTGATATCAGGTATCATGACTGATGAGATTCTGTCATCACCAACACACACTGTAGTCTTATTGTATTACTATTGTCTACATTGCTTTCACAATAATAACAGACTAGGGGCATAATAAGAATGTATACTCTTGACACTCGTATGATCCCATCATTCATGTCCTCAACTCAAATACATACGCCATTGAGTAATATCATCCTTTAGACATTTATTATGTAACACCATTATCTCATAACTAAATAGAACAATACATTGGAAGTTTGCCATTATTATTGATCAAATCATCTATTTACAATCATCATATGATTGGCTCTCTAGGAATACTTACCAACAGACTCCCACTTGCACTTAGAGCCCATCACCCATTAATATCGTTCCAAGTGATCTAACATGACCATCATGCTTCTTATGTGAAAGTGCCTTTATAGTAACGTTTGCTTCAAGTTGGAATTCTACAAATTTCACATCTCCTCACCGTACGACTTCTCGTATGAGATGGAATTTCTATGGTATTCTATCTAAGATTCCCAGCCTATCTAGTAGCTCCATTATTGTCACAATATATCTACTGTGTCATCAATGGTTTAGAACTTCCCTCAAGTTCATCTATATAAACTTCTTGATCCATACAATATCCTCTATTGTTCCCATAACACATAGATACTCAACTTCTATTGTAGAATTTAAACAACTATCTCTAGCTCTAAACCCTGTCCATCTTATAGTTCTCATTTTAAGGTCAAACAAAAATTTAGATTGTGATCATTAACTTTATTTGTCATTTTAGAAGCTTGCATCAATGTAACCCTTTACAACCAACTCTTCCTTATTACTATAACCAAGGAACTAATCCTTTTAACACTTCTCAAGTACTTCAGGATGTTGTTATGGCATTCTAGTGACTTTCATTGGGATCTGATAGATATCCACTCGTCATGTCCAATACATACGAGACAACAAGCTGGGTACACATCATTGCGTACATGATCCAATGGCTATTGCATATGGAATCTTACTCATGCATTCCCTTTCTTCACAAGAACTAGAACACTATGCTCCAGAGAGATTAACTCCATGGAACATGGATAAATTTTCTCTCATTGATTCCTGCATGCTGGACCCTTAATCATCTTGCCAATGTACATTCTCTTACTTTAGCTAAGAAGCTTTCCAGATCTATCTCTATAGATCTCAGTTCCTATTACATAGGATGCTTCTCCTAAACCCTTCATAGAGAAGGTAATTTCCTTGCTAGATTTTAACATATGCAATATTAGGATGTTATTTTCCATTAGTACGTGGAATATAAATATGCTCCCAATAAATATTTCATAATCACATATTTCTTCTTCATTCTGACTTAAGTCAAACTCTTTGACCATCTTGTCAAATTGAAGATTCTAGTTCTGAGATGCTTCTTCAATCACATTGATGTACCTGTGTAGCTTTACAAACTTTATTTGAATTATTGGATTTATAAAACCTTTAGACTGTGTCACATATACATCCTCTCAATATTCCTTTTAAGGAATGCAATTTTAATATCCATTTTGCCAAATCTCATAGTCATATGAAGTTGCAATAGCAAGCATTATCCTAATGTATTTTACCATGGCAACTAGTGCAAAGATTTCATCATGTTAAACATCTTGAACTTGCTTGAAACTCTTTGCAGTCAATCTTCCCTTATAGGTTTGTACTTTACCATCCATGTTGGTCTTCTTCTTGAAGACCCATTTGCACCTAATGGGTTTTACCCCTTTAGGTGGATCCACCAAGGTCCATACCTTGTTACTGTACATGGATTCCATCTCAAATCTCATGGCATCAAGCCATTTCTCAGACTCTGGCCCTTAGTAGCTTTTCTAGATAGGTTGTTGGCTCATCATCTATGCCCAACTCACTGCCTTCTTGAGTCACAAGATATTCAAATCTTTTTGGGTCAAGGCATATCCTACTAGATCTACGAGGTCCCTATGTTACTTGAGGAATTTGAGATTCCACAATGGATTATGATTCTCCTTGTTCCTCTTGTACATCTACTCATTTAATGTTTTCTTGTTGGTCTTGAACCTCTTTGAGTTATACTTTACTCCCACTATTTCCTTTTGAAATAAATTCCTTTTCTAAGAATGCATCATCTCTTTCAACAAACACTTTGCTGTCAGATAGGGAAAAAAGTAATATCATTTAGCCTCCTCAAGATATCCAATAATATAACATTCAGATTTAGGGCCAAGCTTTATAAGAAACAGTTTCTTCACATAAGCTTCACATCCCCATATCCTCATGAAAGACACATCAGAATGTTTTCCATGCCATATCTCATATGATGTCCTTTGAAGCAATTTAGATGGTACACAATTAAGTGTAAATGCAGTAGTTTCAAGAGAATAACCCCATAAGGTAGTCAGAAGTTCAAAAAAACTCATAATCAATCACACTATATCTAGCAATGTGTGAATCTTTCTTTCTGATACACCATCGTGTTGTGGTGTTCTAGGTGGAGTCCATTGTGATAAGATATTATAGGCTCATAGAAGGTCCTAAAAATTAGCTGAAGTATTCTCCACCTCGATCAGAGTGAAGTGCCTTAATACTTTTGCCAAATTGGTTCTATACTTCATTCAAAACTCCTTGATTTTTTCAAGAGTTTCTGATTTATGTTTCATCAAGTAAACATAACCATACCTATTGAGGTCATCAATGAAGGTAATGAAATACTGATACCCACCTCTAGCATTTGGTCTAAAAGGACCACACACATAAGTATGTATGAGTCCTAATACATCACTACCCTTCTCACTGTTTCCAGTGAAGCGAGTCTGTGTCATCTTGCCAACAAACAAGACTAACATGTCTCTATTGATTCGAAATCAATAAGTCTAGATAACATCTTTATGGAGTCTAGATATGTGTTTTTCATTTATGTGCCCTAGACGACGATGCCAAATGTATGTTTGGCTTGAGTTATCAAGTTTTTTGTCTTTTGGTATTTACATTATACACACTTGTCTCTAGATCTATCAAGGATAGACCATAAGACATAGGGTCACTTCCATAAAAGTTCTAATCTTTACCAATAGAACATCAGTGATTGTTTATAAGAAATTCGAATATGTTTTTGTCCAAACAAGATACATATATGATGTTCTTATTAATGGAAGGTACATAATAGTAGTTCTGCAACTATATTACAAGCCCACTAGGTAGAGTTAACTCATAGGTTCCAAATACACTGGAAGCAACTATTTCTCCATTAGGAACACACAGTTCAACCTCACCTTTCTCTAAAGGTCTAGTTCTTTTTAGATCCTTCACATTTGAGAAAATGTGTGATCCACATCCCCTATATAGAACCCAAGACAAAGAAGCAGTGAAGATAATGTCCATTACATCCCCTAGGTTTCTTTATCCTTCTCCTTATTTTGAGTGTAGATAAATCTCTATCCCTTGCTTCATCTTCCTAGGTTTCTTTATCCTTCTCCTTATTTTGAGTGTAGAAGACTTGGACTTTATCTTAGCCTCATAACACTTCTTGACCTTGCCTTTATCCTTGGACTCTATTCCGCTGATCTCCATCACAAATTTGTCCTTCTTCATTTGTGCTTCGACATATACCAACATGTCAAGCAACTTAGACAATGCTCTAGCCATGTTACTCAAGTCGTAACACTTGATAAAATATCTATATGATTTATAAATAATATATGTTGCCAACTCTTGACCTAAAGAAAATCCCAATCTTTCTAGATGTTCAACATGCCCAATGATATGGAGCACACATGACTCTACTGGGTCCCCCTCTATCAATTTGCACTCAAACAACACCTTAGAGACATTATACCTTTCACATTGCTCATGCAACTCATAGTCCATATAGCTTAGATCTTTAATGTCCATGGCATCATTTCCATGCTTCAAGTAGGCATCCATTTCAACCTTAGGCACACTTGGAGCATATTTCACTGGCACTAGTGTTTTAGTAACACAAAGAACACTTCTCAAAGTCCTGAACCAGTTATGGAAATAATCTCATTTAGATTGTCCATCATAAGGACCGATCACAATGATGATATGATTGTCATTTGATTCTACAAGAGAGAATTTTGCATTTTGTCAAAACACCTTTTGATTTGATTTGTTTTGAATAATATTTGACGATATTTAATTAGGCCTTTTGATTAATTATTGTTCCCACTATTTTGTTCAAATTGACAGATCTCACTACCAATTCGTAAGATTGCATCGTACAGTCTTCTAATGAGCCAAGATTCATATTTCATTAAATTATGAGTCAGCTTTGGCTGATCACTCACAACTTGACTATTTAGGTAGACACCTTTTCCCAATTGCATCTAAATGCAACTCTTGGATAGATGGCGTGCACAACTCTTTGTCACAATCCATCTATATGCCTCTAGGTACTTAATCTCAATAAGATCACTTACTTAAGCTGACCCAAAAGCTAACTTGATATAATATGTACCCTTTTTCGGCAGATCTACATATCTACCATCACACTTCCATGAGATAGTTGGCACACCACACTTTGGCGTAACTTACGCTTGTCGATCAAGTTTTTCATGTGTTCTTCTTATGGAAAGCATATTAGGATTAATATTATATTGAGGGATTTGTATTTATAAATATATATACATTATCCAATCACCACATATAAGTACATATCATATACATGCTATATCCCACAACAAAAACATGCTATAAAATAAAAAGCAATGGTTATGGCCATTCAAATATAATTCCTTGGTTCCACAAGGAATTACTACAACCTATGATCTACATTTCATACAGAAAGGTGTTGTTGATGAAGATCTATGCTTGCCAATCTAGGTTGATCGATTCAACCTTTGAAGTAATTGACTCACCTCTTGGCTGGTCGGTTGGTCGTCTCCCCGGTCGTCTGGACTCTGGTCCACCAACTTCTAGGTCCTCTAGTTGATCGATTGGACCTCTAGTCGATTGACCCTTCTTGTTCCTCCATCTTGTCGACTCGTCTTCTTTATTGTAACAAAAAAATTAAACTATCCTAAAATTGCATGATAATTGAGAAACCTCAACTTAAATTTGAGGGGAACAAAGGCAGGAGAGAATAATACTTTTACAATGGGAAGATAAGGTAGAGGCTCAATATAAAAGCTGAGATGAAATAAGAATTAAACATATAACCACCATGCACAAATATTTAGGATTATTGGCCATAATTACGATACACATCCATAATCAAAACCAACTTTTAGGGCGACATGTGTAAATTGCATATATATATCATTTCAGATTATATATGGTATTTTATTTGACATTAATGTTCACATCATATGGAATAATAAATGATAAAACAAAAAATCTGACCATATCAATTATCCCAGAATATAGTAAATTGACGTGGCTCTGATACCAATGTAGGGAAATATGACATCATGTAGGTAGCTAATTTGTTCTTACTGCCATATTACCCATTGAACCAGCAGACCGTGTCAACAATTATATAATGGAAAGGATGGTTTTGAGGATGTACCTAGTCCTAGAGAAAGTCTAGCAAAAATCTCCTCGTCATTGTAGTTATACATCTATCTTCTAGTTACACTTAGATGACGTCTACAACAACTCCTCCTAGTCTTCACCACAGGCAGCAGACATGCATTATCCTCTAGCTGAAGCAACAACCTCCACACCTCTATGAAATTCCACATAGACCGCCTAGACCTCATGTAGTTCTACTAGAATAGACATGAAGGAGTTGTCCCTCCCATTGGTGTACTAGTCACTAACTTGATCCCCCAAAATTGTTCTCCCTCGCTATCCCTCCCTTTATCAGGTAGTACATGCTCGGGTTCTCCTGGTAACCACAACCAGAGAAGACAAACAATTGTCAGAGGAAATTGATGTGTCTAAGAAGCCCCCAGTACCCCTCTATTTATAGGAGGGTTAGGGTCAGTGTTCCTAGTATGTGTGGGAGTGGAAAGGACCATAATATCATGAAAATTCACAACCCACAACAGGCAAAATGGTCGATTCGCTAAGAGAACCGATTGGTTGGCACACAAGCCAATGGTGAACACTGGTCAATTCGTCATGTTTCTCAATCACATATGTATTGACAATTCTAATCCAATTAATGCATGACATGACGTAGACACGAATCCTTGATGCAATCAGATTGCACCACAAACCAAGCGTCTCACTTCACGAAACAGTTGTCTCACAACTACAAACCAATCGGTTCACTATGTGAACCGGTCATTTCGCTCCCCAACTCTATGAAATTCAGCCAATGTAATATCCAATCAACATGACACTCCAATCAGTCGTTTCAACACTTGAACCAGTCGGTTGGGAGTCCATTCAGTTGATTTGTTGCTTGAATTGAATACCTAAACACTTTAGCAATCATTTCAATTATAATTTATGATCAAACTCCTCTTCTAGGTGTATCTTATGTGTGTCACCCTATAGGTCCCATATTACTTTGGCAATGAATATCCATATCCAATTATGACATCACAAGCAAAGAGCGGTTCCTAGTCAGACATCATTGCTACCCAAGTAAATGGAAAGTTGGAGAACAACTTTAACCTACAATCTGTGGTTGGTGTTATAGTGTTTGTATAGTTCCCTTGTCATTGATATCCATATTGCACTCGAGTCATGGAATAGTCATCCTCTTCAACACTCAATCTCTGTTCCTTGAACTAGAGAAGATTGTCTGAGATATATGTAAGCTCAATATCACATATTGATTCAAATGTGCATGGTCATGATTTTCTTAGTCTCATTGATCAAGAGGCCTAGGATATCATACTCCTATAGGAGGGACAAATCCTATCTACATCACTCACAGTCATCCCCATCTGTCACATCACACCCAACCATCACTTTTATGGCAACCCTTATTCAAGGTTATGGTGGATGATGTCAAAGCACACCAAATGACATGTGATGAGTGTAGTGACTTCAGGTTTTAGAACCACAATCACCACCAACACTATGAGAGATGACTATGACTACCATTGTAATGGTTTCCATGTGTAACTCTCATGATGGATATGTCCAATGCACTGTTCACTAAAAATATTTGTGTTAGGTTTAATATCACATATCACGACTAATGAGATTCTGTCATCAACCAAAAAAACTCTAGTCTTATGTATTACTATTGTCTACATTACTTCCAGAGTAATAACCAACTAGTGACATAATAAGAATGTATAATCTTGACATCCATATGATCCCATTGTTTAGGTCCTCAATCTGAAGACATATGCCATTGAGTAATATTATCCTTTAGACATTTATTATGTTACATCATTATCTCATAACTGAATAGAACTGAATAAATTGGAAGTTTGCCTTTATTTTTAATCAAATCATTTATAAGTTATGCCATTACAATCATCATATGATTGGCTCTTTGGGAATACATACCAACAGATATCACCATAAGGTTGATGTCTTGATGCTTACAGAGCACATATCTACTACTTCATACACTTACCATTGGAAGTTCTTTTCAGGGCATTAAGCAAATCTAATCAATATTAAAATCTTAAATGTTAAAGTTCTCATGGTCTAAGATTATATAAAATCTCATAGAGCGGGTGATCAATCCAAAAAAACATGAATTAAATGATTGGAAATAAATTAAATAAGTTCACACAAGAACTGGAACAAGAATAAATTGAAAGAAATGGGTAGAGGGGCTAATCTCAAGTCAATGTGTTCTTGAATGGGGAGTGAAAAACATTCTTTCTCATTGTCATTGAGTGCCTACAAGTGGACATCATGCATGTTGGTATATATACCCATAGAGCCATCTCGAGCGATTGCATGAAGTCAGATATTAATTAATCAATTCATACAATTATTTGGTTAATTATTTAATTTCCTAATATTCTAATTAATCCATGAGCATTTTAATTAATGCGGTCTTTCTATTTTCTGATGGGTTTAGGAAACCCTACTTCCTTTCATCTCCTATTTAAAGGGGCTTGACGGTTGATATCTTTATAAGATATAGAGAGAGCCTTTTCATTTTACGCTCACATACTTAAACCCTAGCATCACCATCATCAGGAGAGAAAGGAGAGCACTGTGATGCTAGCACATCGCCACACACAGGCTACTCCTTCCTTCCGGCTTAGGAAGCACAACATAAAGTTCCAGTCCATCCACGTGGATGAGGTAGAGATGCAGACACTGAGACACCTACATTTGGAGGGCGTCAACGACCATCCATACGTGCTATGAGCGGTGTACATCACCGCACAAAAGAAGTGCCACTGGATCTTCCCATGACACACTCAACGAATATGAGAGAAGTACCATCCATGTAGGCCAGTAGCGTTGCACACCATCGTGTAGCGGGACATTGCCATACTTGCTCTGCTATAAGGTATATCCCGTGAACACTCTTTCTGAATATGTTGTTGTTGATGAGATCCTATTTTGAGTTGCGTAGAAATTTATTTTTGTTGCTTCCAGCGTGCGTGTTTTCTCCACAAAACCCAACAGTGGTATTAGAGCAACGTTGATCTACGATGTATTTGGATTTGTTTTGATATGATCAAATCACTGTATACTATTTTTGTAGTTGCATACGATGTGAATTTAAAACTGCTAATGTGCACATCTAAACTGAATTCCACATATGCCGCATGCGTCTGTTTTTGACATTTTGGACAGGGTCGACTATGGAAAATACTGATTTTCCTAAGTGCACATAAGTAAAATTCTATAGACCCTACATAGTCTGCGTGGAAATCAAAAATTTATTTAATGGAGAATGTCCCACATTAAAAGGACTGCAGTTTTAAAATGTATATACGTATATGTTGATATACCTATGATATCATACACATCACATTAAAAATCTATTTTATGTGGCGAACACATGCACAATTATGACCTAGAATCCCCTTTTGTGAATGTTGTGAATGAATGTGGTTGTGAATCTTATGGATATGTTTGTTTGAGAATGCTATGGATGTATAATGGTTGTATGTGGATCCTTTGTATAAAGTATTTGGCTTGCATGCTGAGCTTCATCTCTGATTTCAAAGTGTAATTATTTCTTTCTCTTTATATTTGTACTCATATGATGCAATAAAGATAGGATTAGTTTTAGTCTTTGTAAATTTGATGTAAGGAGGCCACCTGAAGATCCAACTCCAAGGAGAGTCCATGGAGAAGCACCATGAAGATCCAATTCCAAAAAGCAACCTGAAGATCCAACTCCAAGGAGCATCCATGGAGAAGCAGCTTGAAGTTCCAACCTCACGGAGCATCCATAAAGTTGTTCATTGTAATATTGATCCTTACAGGTTGATTCACAGGTGTTGTTGCACGACATGCATAAGACCTTAGGTGGACCGTAATCCTTTGTTTCTCCAAAGGATTATAATAGTATGGACATAACTGATGTATTTGTGTTTGTGATTACATGTCTATCATTTGTGGTTGTGGATATATTAGTATATGATACGTACTATAAGTATGTGGTGTTTGGATTTGTATATGTACTAATAAAACCCCTCAATTAACAATATTAAGTTTTATTTGCCTTCTAATAAGAAACACACATGAAAATCTTGACCGACTATGTGTGGGCACACCTCCGTGTGGTACACTATCTATCTCGTGGAAGTGTGATGGTGGGTGTGTGGGTCTGCCTCCGCAGGGTGCACACTCATCGTGTTAGCTTATGGGTTGACTTAACTAGAGAACCTTGATAGGATCAAGTACCTAGAGGCACACAGATGAATCATGGCAAGGAGTTGTGCATGATCATCTATCCAAGAGTTGCATAAGATGCAATTGGCAAATGTTGCCTACCTTAGCATTTGATCTTTGACGTCGACATTGGATGGGCATTGATCCAATTATTTTGGATCTTGGCTCACTAGAAGGTTGTACATTGCAATCTTATGAGTTGATAGTGAGGGCTATCAATTTGAATAAAATAGTGGGAGCATAATGAATCAAAGGCCTAATTAATCTCATTTATCAAATCTTTACAAGTTAAAATGTTTTGGACTAAATGCAAACTTTTTCTTTTGTAGCAATCAAATGGCAAACAACACTCACACTTTCTCATTGCGATCAGTCCTTGAGAAGGAAAAACTTATTGGAATCAACTTCCAAAATTGGTTTAGGACGCTGAGAATTGTTCTCACATAGGAGCATAAGCTCTATGTCCTTGAAACACCAGAGCTAGCAGAACTCATCTCAAATGCACCCAAGGCTGAAAAGGATGCTTACAAGAAGCACCTTCATGATGTCGTGGATGTCAAGTTCCTAATGTTGTTCTCAATGAACTATTAGTTGCAAGAGTAGCATGAGAACATGAATGTCATGGAGATGGTAACACATCTCAAGAACATGTATCAGCATCAAGCAAGACAGGAGAGATATGATGTCTCCAAGGCTTTGTTCAGAAGCAAGATGAAAGAGGGAGACTCAGTTGTAACCCATATACTCACTTTGATTGGGTACATGGAAAACCTATCCAAGATGGGATTTCCCCTAGGTCGAGAGTTGGCAACTGATGTGATTCTGCAATCGTTGCCTGAATCATATCGTCATTTTGTCATGAACTACAACATGTACAATCTTGACAAGCCATTGTTAGAATTGTTGGGCATGTTGAGGACAGTTGAAGCACATATGAAGAAAGACAAGCCCAAGTCTGTGATGATGATCATCAGGACAAAGGGAAAGTCAAAAGGCAAAGGAAAGGCTAAGAAAGGTTCTAAACCCAAGAAGAAGCCAAAGTCATCCACGCTCAAAGTTAAAGGTGTGATCTCTAAAAAAGCCAGTTGTCACCAGGCTGGACATTAGAAAAGAAACTATCCTCTCTACCTGGAGGAACTGAGGAAGAAGAAGTAGGGGATAGAGATATCCACTTTAGGTATATACGTTATTGAGATAAACTTTAATACTTCTTCATCATAGGTACTAGATACCGGATGTGGATATCACATATATTCAAATATGTACGATCTGATAAGAAGTAAGCCTTTACAAAAGGGCCAAGTCGAGATGCGAGTCGCTAATGGAGCAAGAGTTTTACCACTACAGTTGGAGTTATTAGTTTATCTTTGCCCACGTGCCTTGTAATAGAATTAGAGAATTTCTATTATGTACTTGCCTTTAATAGAAATATTATTTCTGTATCTTGTATGGATAAGAGTGGATTTGAATTTCACATTAGGAATGGAATGATTTCTATTTCTAAAGATGAGATCTTTTATGGCAATTCCCCAATGTCTTATGGTATCTACTTGTTAGAACTTGAGACTAGCATATACAATGTAAATACTAAAAGGCTAAAACTTGACAAGTCAAACAAAACATACTTATGACATTGTCGTCTTGGGCACATAAATGAGAAGCGCATATCTAGACTCCATAAGGATGGTTATCTAGACTTTTTTTATTTTGAATCATTAGAGACATGTGAGGCATGTTTATTAGTGAAGATGACCAAGACTCCTTTCACTAGAAATAGTTAGAGAGCTAGTGATCTACTGGGGCTCATACATACTGATTTATGTGGACCTTTTAGATCAAATGCTAGTGGACGCTATCAATACTTCATTACCTTCACTGATGACCTCAGTAGGTGTGGCTATGTATATCTTATGAAACACAAGTTAGAAACTCTTGAAATGTTCAAGACTTTCATGAATGAAGTAGAGAATCAACTTGGTAAGAGTATTAAAGCACTCTGTTCAGATTGAGATGGAGAATACTTAAGCCAAGAGTTTGAGGACCTTTTGAGAGACCGTGGTATTGTATCACAATGGACTCCACCTGGTACACCACAACATAATGGTGTGTCTGAAAGAAGGAATCGTACATTATTAGACATGGTACGATCAATGATGAATTCATCTAAACTTCCAATTTCATTCAGGGGATATGCTTTTGAAACCACAACATTTACACTTAACCGTGTACCTTCCAAATCGGTTCAAAAGACACCATATGAGATATGGAATGGGAATCATCCAAATTTGTCTATGTTAAAGATTTGAAGATGTGAAACTTATGTTAGGAAATAATTTCCTGAAAAGCTTGGACCCAAATCTAAAAAATGCTACTTTGTTGGATACCCCAGGGAAACTCGGGGATACTACTTATACACACCAACTGACAACAAAGTGTTTGTTGCTAGGACTGCTATATTCCTTAAAAAAGAATTTATTTCCAAAGGAATCAGTGGGAGGAATGTTGAGCTCGAAGAAGTTTGAGATCAACAAGAAAGCAGAGAACCCGAGGAAGTACATAAGGAAAATGAAGACTCATAAACTGTTGTGAAATTTCAAGTAACAAATATAACACAGAAACCTCATAGGTCTAGTAGGACACAACTTGAGCCTAATAGATTTGGATTTCTCGTGACTCAAGAAAGTGACGAATTGGGCATAGAAGATGAGCCAACTTCCTATCTAGAAGCTACTAAGGGACTAGAATCTGAGAAATGGCTCAAAGCCATGAGATATGAGATGCAATCCATGTACACCAACAAGGTATGGACCTTGGTGGATCCACCCGAAGGGGTAAAACCCATAGGGTGCAAGTGGGTCTTCAAGAAGATGACCAACATGGATGGAAATGTTCAAACCTATAAAGGTAGATTGGTTGAGAAAGGATTTTGTCAAATTCAAGGTGTTGATTATGATTAGACATTCTCACCAGTTGCCATGGTTAAATCCATCAAGATCATGCTTGCCATTGTAGCTTATCATGACTATGAGATTTTCCAGATGGATGTTAAAACATCATTCCTTAATGGGAATTTACTTGAGGATGTGTATATGACATGACCTGAGGATTTTATCAATCCAAAGGAAGCCAATAAAGTCTGTAAGATACAAAGGTCAATCTATGGATTGAAGCAAGCATCTCAGAGCTGGAATCTATGTTTTGACAAAGTAGTTAAAAAGTTTGGCTTTAGTCAAAATGAAGATGAACCTTGCGTTTACAAAAAGGTTAGTGGTAGCACAATCATATTTCTCATATTGTATGTGGATGACATACTATTAATGGGAAATGACATCCCTACTCTTTAGACAGTAAAAGGTTCGATGGGGAAGACCTTCTCTATGAATGATTTAGCCGAAGCATCCTATATACTAGGAATCAAAATATATTGAGATAGATCTAGAAGGCTTCTAGGCCTAAGCCAGAGCACATACATTGACAAGGTGGTAAAGAGGTTTACCATGGAGGATTGTAACTTGCCCATGTCCCATGGGGTTACAATCTCTAAATCCCAATGTCCTAGTTCATGTGATGAATGGGTGCGCATGAGTAAGATTCCATATGCATCATCAATTGGATCTATCATGTATGTGATGTTATGTACTCATCCTGATGTATCGTATGCTTTGAGTATGATGAGCTGGTATCAGTCAGATCTAGGTGAATGTCACTAGACAGCTGTAAAGAGCATCCTAAAGTACTTGAGAAGGACTAAGGATCAATTCCTGGTATATAGTGGTGAGGAAGAGCTCGTGGTAAAGGGTTGCACCAATGCTAGTTTCCAAACTAACAAAGATGACTATAGTTCGCAATCTGGATTTGTGATTTTCCAGAACAACGGAGATGTGAGCTGGAAGAGTTTCAAGCAAGAGATGGTTTTGGATTCTATAACAGAGGCTGAATATATTGCCACATCTAATACTGCAAAGGAAGCTATGTGGATCAAGAAGTTCATTTCTGAACTTGGAGTGGTTCCAAGCGCAAGTGATGCAATTGAGTTGTTTTGTGACAATAATGGAGCAATTGCACAGACTAAAGGACCAAGATCGCACCAACATTCCAAACATATTCTACGGAGGTTCCATCTCATACGAGAGATTGTACAATGAGGAGATGTGAAGATTTGCAGAGTACCTACAGAAAGCAATGTGGCTGACCCACTCACAAAAGCACTTTCACAACAGAAACATGACAGACATGTTTGATCACTTGGATTGAAATTCATGGGTGATTGGGTATAAATGCAAGTGGGAATATGTTGGTATGTATGCCCATAGAGAATATCATTTGATGATTGTAATGGGATACTATGTAAATGATTTGTAATACTACATTGATCATATCAATAAACGCAAGTTTCCAATCTATATGTTTGTGTTTTATATTGTGAGATGACCACACAACTTATAGAAGTCTACAAAATAATATACTCAATGACACATTTCTTTATGTTGATGACCTGAACAGTGAGATCATATATATGCTAAGAGTATGTATTGTTGTTTTGTCCCTAATCGGTTGTTATTGTGGAAATATCCATAGACATCAATAACACATAAGATTAGAATGTATGTTGGTTGATGGAAGAATCTCATTATCCATGATATGGAGATATCAAATCAAATACATAAATACTTGTTAGAGAATAGTGTATCAGACAGACCCACCTTGAGAGTGACACATGGATACCATGATTGGTAGTTAGAGTCACATCTCATAGTGATGGCGGTGATTGTGGTTCTTAGACCTGAAGTCACTACACTTATCACATGTCGTTCAGTGTACTTTAACATCATCCACCGTGGTCCTGAACAAGGATTGCCATAAAGATGGTGCTTGGGTGCACTGTGACACATGGGGATGACTATGAGTGATGTAGATGGAATTTGTCCTTCCTATGGGAGTTTGATATTCTAGCCACTTGATAAGCGGGACTGAGAAATGCATGGTCATGCTGATGTGAGTCAATATGTTATATTGAGCTTACATATATCTTAGATAGTCTTCTCTAGTTCAAGGAACATGGATTGAACGTTGAAGAGGATAATAGTTCCATGACTTGAGTTCAATCCGGATAACAGCAACAAAGGAACTATACAATCACTGTAACACTAGTAATGAATGATAGGTTAAATTGTTCTCCAACTTCTCCAATTACTTGGGTGGCAATGAAGTCTTGCTAGATACCAATCATTACTTGTGAAATCATAATATGATTATAGATATTACTACCAACGTAATTTGGAGCCTACTGGGTCACACACATATGATGTGTTGTAATAGGAGTATAATTGTGGATTTCATTGGAATTGCTCTGAAAAAGGATATAGAAATGACAAAACACGAAAAAGGATAAAGGAGGAGAAAAATGAAAAATAAAAGAATTATCTCTCTTGTATAAGTTTGTGGAATTCTAACATAAATCACTTTCCACTTTCACTCATCATTAGGATGAGGCATCCACATCATTTATCATTCCACTAAACATAGTAGTAGTAGTACACATTCAATTTTCAATCCATCCATCATATAGTTATATGATTTTGTTCTCTTGCATAAATAACTTGGATTGTGTGTGATTTCTATTTACCAAGCCACCCACTCCATCCACCTACTTCTCTATATAGTAGTCCACCAAGAAGATTTATTCTCTTCTTTCAATCATATTTGGGGAGTGGATCTATAATATATATTTTGAATAGAGCAATGTAGTTAGGGAGATCTTGTGACACACTTAGTACAACTTTGACTTTGCATGATATCTCTCTGCTTTGGTTTACTTCTGTGTTAAGTAGTCTGAATTCAATATTTTGTTTTACATAATTGGTCACTTGTATGGTAACAATGTGTTTAGTAGTTGGAGAGGACTGGTTTGGGACAACTGAGACAAATTTGATTAGAATGATTTAGATCACACATGTCTCTCTCTTTTGACTTCTTTAAAAAAATACAAATTAGTATTGCTCGAGGACGAGCAACATTCAAGCATACAAAATTTTGATGCACCTGTCCCTCTACCAAAATAGTGGCACGTTTAAGCATCTTTTTAAATGATTTCTATCATATTTATATGTTTTATGAACTTTATGCCTAAATTTCCTAAACTAGAACTTGTGCATCAATATTATTCATTTTACATGTATTTAGGCCAAAACTACTTTATTTTATCAATTACTTATTATATTACTTTATTGTAGACATGGAAAGGATAAAATAGAAGAAAGTTGGTAC
This sequence comes from Alisma plantago-aquatica, assembly GCA_963693085.1. Classification (NCBI taxonomy): domain Eukaryota; kingdom Viridiplantae; phylum Streptophyta; class Magnoliopsida; order Alismatales; family Alismataceae; genus Alisma; species Alisma plantago-aquatica. The sequence goes on from OY856411.1 coordinate 428,184,093, forward strand.
CACTGACTTGTGTCACACCAATATAATAAGGAAAGAAGCCAACAATAGGGAAAGAAGGATTGAAAAGGTGGATGTGAAGCATAAAAAAGATCTCAATACCGTAGACCCAAGTCAGTGGCATTGAGATTTGAAGCCCTAATTCACAATAAAAGTGAAGAGTTGGTGGCACTGACATACGTCTGACGACCAAGATTAAAATAAAGGCACATCTTACGATTATGGCCAAGTGGTGCCCTTATTCTCCCTATATAACCAGGGGTGCAAGCACCCCGAGGCATCATATTGGGAGGCAAGGCATCTCATCCCAAGGCTATCCCACCAACCATCCTAGGAGGAACCAAAGCACAAGAAGGAGGAGACAGAGACCAGAGCAAGATTTCAAGAGTTTTTTATGGATTTATTCTACTTCCTCCCTTATTTGGATTTTTTCTTGAACATGAGGGGATAAACACCCATTCTTTAGGATTGGGAGTAGCCCGATGATAACTCTATGCATGTCCATATTTTGGATCAATACAATATAATATTTTGCGTTGAATTTTGTTAATGGAAAAGCTTAGTTGCATTATTTATGCTTAAACACCATAAATTGTCTTAGATTGTTAATTGTTGTGAAAGAACAATATCTAGAAGAGACATTATCATCATAGTCAATAACACACTACGAATCTAAGCTAACCACTATGAGGTAATTGTATAAAGATAGTTCTTACGTTTCATCTCTTATATTGATGTTGGGAAAGTGTATTAGTAACTAGGTTAAATAGTGTGCTATGATGTGAAAGAGGGTAGTACATGATAAAAGATAAGTTGTGTTGATCTAATAAAATGCATGTATAGGTTGACACTGTGGTGAAATTTGTATCCTAAAAAATTCATCCATATGATCTTCCATTCACTTGACTTCTTGTATTTTTTTTTCTTGTTCTTAGTTTTTAATCAACCGGTCAACTCTTTTATTAGGTTTAGCTGATATATTTCAGTTATTTGTAGTTTACCAGTCCCAATTTCTTGAGTTTGACATTCGATCCTTGTTGAGTCCCTTTACTATTCTGACCCATACACTTGCATTTTGCATGCACACTTATGTTTGGTCAATCAATTGACCAAACTAAAAAGGCCTTCTAGAGGTTCCCACTAGAAACACTTATTCCACCACCCTATTAGTCGTCATATTAAGGGTTTGTTAGTAAACCATTGAGGGGTTGGAAAAATATTCTGTCCAATATAAACATAATATAAATTCTAATTTACTTGAAATCTAAGTATATAATTCTAGGTTTGTATTTGTTAAAACATACATACCACCTCCAAACCCTAAAACTAGAGACTAGGACTCTTGGAGAACTTTGGAAGCCAATGATGAAATGGAGGAATAAAAGAACAATAATTGAATAATTATGTTATCTCAACCTAGATTAAAAATCAAGTTTGATTTATGTTCTCTCATATATTTGACTCATTGAAAAAAATCAATAGAATAAGCATATTTGAGTTCTCTCTTGTCTTCCAACATGTTCTTCTTCCTCCTATAGAGTTTCATTAACGTACAACAAGGCTAGAGTAAAGCTTCCATCAGTAGAATTTCATATTTCTCCACATATATGATAATACAAAGATGGAATCAAGTCTTGGATAGGATTTTCTACAAAATCTATTTAGGAATATCAACCAATATACAAAATTCCAAAGTGAAAATATGAACATAATTTCCAATTTTCATTATCTTCTCCCTCTCTATGAATTAAAATCAATAAGATATTTAATTTCTATATCAATTGGATTTTAGTGGTGGTGAATGGAATATGATTGATTTTATATTATTTTTCCTAGGGAAGTGAAGTTTAAAGGTAGTACATTACCTATGTTTCCCCTAATTTCATACAAAATGTTTGATTACTGCAAGTCTTGAGGTTCTTGATTGATTGTGATTTGTATTATGTCAACATATAAATAATTCTATGACTTTTGAAAGATAAGAAATGCATTTGTGTATTATTATCTAGTAATAAATACATGATAATCACAATGACGAGTAAGAGTACATGGATTTTTTTGAAATGATTATTTGATTAAGAACTTGAATTTAATTTGTTAAGTAGGATCATCATCATCATTATCATCATCATATAAGCCTCAATCCCAACCATGTTAGAGTTGTCTACATGGATCATTCTTTCCAATCAGCTTTGTAATTGGTCATACTTTAATCAAGATATAAAGATTCAAAATATCTCTTTTAATCTCTTCACAAGTTATATTTAAGTCAAGCTCTACATTTTAATTGTGCTTTATTCAATAAACCTTGCTTCAAGTAGGTGAATTTGTCACTCTTTTCTATAGATGTCCATACAATCTTAGACAACCTTCACACAACTTATCCTTGATGCTCATCACCATCACTTTTTTCTTGATACATCCATTCCTCAAACAATCTTTCTTGTATTCCCACATATCCATCTCAACATTTACATTTTGATCACATTCATCTTGTTGAGATCTCATTTCTTAACTACCCAACATTCACTCCCATATAACATGGTTGGCCGTATAGCCGTTCTATAAAACTTGCTTTTTATTCTGAGAGGGATCTTCTGGTCACATACTGCTCTAGTTGCACTCCTCCACTTCAACCATAATGTTGTGATGTTGTGGAAAACATTATCTTGACGCTCACCCTCCAATTCAATAATAGAGTCCAAATAAAAAAATGTATCATATATTGATACATCCATTCCATCCAATTTGACCCACCATTCACTATTCTAGATTGGCTAAAATTACAATGAATATATTCAGTCTTGCTTCTATTGATCATAAATCCATTAAATTCTAATGCATTCCTCCAAATTTCAACTTTACCATTCTATATTTCATTTTCTTCATCAATTAACACAATATCATCAACTAATAACATGAACCAAGAGATATCATCTTGAACATGCTTTGTCAACTCATCCATAATAAAATGAATATATATGGGTTGCATGTTGATCCTTGATTTATCCCAACGATGATGAGAAAATTTTGTGTCTCTCCTCTTTGAGCCTTAACATGTGTAGTTGATCCATCATACATGTCTTTAATCAGGTCTATGTATTGGATTTTCACACCCTTTTATGCAAAACCCTCCATGACACTTCCCTAGATTCTCAATCATATGCCTTTTCCAGTTCAATAAACACCATACAAAGATCTCTTTTGTTTTCTCTATACTTCTTCATAATCCTTCTTATTATAAAATAACACTTTTGTTGATCTACCTGGCATAAAACCGAACTGATTATCTAATATCTGCATTATCAATCTTAGCCTTTGTTCAATATTCCTCTCCCAAAGCTTCATAGTATGACTCATCAACTTGATACCTCTATAATTTGTGCAGCTATGACCATCTCATTTGTTCTTGTATATCAGGACTATAGTACCGTTTCTTCAATCATCTAATATAGTATTTGTCTTCATAATCTTTTTAAAGAAATTTGCTAACCACATAGCTCCTTCATCCCCATACTCTTCCATAGATCAATGGGAAAATTGTCTGAACCTTATGCCTTTTTGACTTTCATGTTTTTAAAGCATTCATGACATCAGATAGTGGAACTTATCATGCTTAACTAACATATCTTACATTCATGTCACCCAGTCTCTTACATTATTCATAGTATCTTCAACGAAAAGCTTATGGAAGTAGTTTCTCTATCGGTTCTTTATATCATCATCCTTCACCAACACTCTGCCATCTTCATTCTTGCTGCTCTACACTTGAATCAAGTCTCTTCCTTTTCTTTCTCTTACATGAGGCACTATATATATATATAATTCCATTAATGGAAATGCAGTCTATAAGTTACAAAATATTAATCAATATGATTGATTAAATACAAGCACTTTAGAACTGGAGTCCTTACTTTGACTGATATATCAAAATAAAGAAGGGATCTGTGATTACAAAGATTTAGTGGGAGCGTATTCATATTCCACATGATGATGAGGAATAAAATGAAATTGGTGTGGAAATACCTTATTTAAAGGAATAAAGAGAAATGCCCTATGTGATAGGAATAGAGATCTATAGAGATAGTTCTCGAAAGTCTCTTGACCTGATAAAGAGAGAGGATACATTGGCAGTCGATGCTGAAGGGTTCAATATGCAAAGATTTAGAGGGAGAAAACTTGTCCATGTTACATGAAGTTAGTCTCTCTGATGCCTAGAGTCCCAAATTCTTATGAAGAATAAGAACACATAGATAGATGCCTTATGCATTCAAAATTGGATCTATCATGTATGTAATCATCCCATTATCTTGTATGTATCAGCCATGATAAGAAAATGTATGTGCATCCATCATCTTGTATGTATTGGATAAGACAATATGATATGCTCATCTGGTTATCTCGTATGTAATGAACATGACAAGTGGATGTCTATCTACTTCCAGTGAGAGTCACTGGAATACCATAAAGAACTTATTTATGTACTTATGAAGTATTAAAGGATTAGTTCTATGGTAATAAAAGGAAGAGTTGAGTGTAAATTAGTTACACTGATGCAAGCTTCCAAAATGACAGAATTATGATTGCAAAATGCAAAATATAAAAATTATATTCAATTGTAAAGTCAACAAGAGTTGTTTAGTGGAAATGTTCTGAGTAAAATTAAAATGCTATTTAATTCTAAAAGGAAGGTTGAGTATCCTTGTGTTATGAACAATAGAGGATACTATATGGATCTAGAAGTTCATATAGATGAACTTATAGATATTCCAACCATTGATGACTAAGTAGAAATACTAAATCAAACTATGGAGATAATTTTTAGGCAAGGAATATTAGATAGCATATTATGACAACTACATCTCATATGAAATGTTGTACAACGATGAGATATGAAACATGCAATATACTGACTAAAGAAAAATGTTGCTAACTCACTGGATTAGTACTAGTGCAACAGAAACATGTGGGACATGTTTAGAGATCACTAAGAATATGAATCGAAGGTGATTTCTCTAAGTGCAAGTAGGAGTCTGTTGGTATCTATGCCCCGAGAGCCAATCATATGATGATTGGACTGGAATATGTTTTGATTGATTTGATAAATATCAAAGGTAAGCTTCCAATTTATTCTAGCTCAATGAGATAAATGATGGAGCAAAATGAATGTTTATAGAATGACAATACTCAATGACGTATGTCTTCAGGTTGAGGACATGAACAATGAGATCATACAGATGATAAGAGTATGTACAATCTTGTTATGTCCCTAGTCGGATGTCATTATGGAAGGTTGATAGACAACAATGACACATCAAGACTAGAGTGTGTGTTGGTTGATGACAGTGTCTCATTAGTCATGATATATGATATCAAATCAAGCACATAGATACATGTTAGAGAACAGTGTATCAGACAGACCTACCATGAGAGTGACACATGGAACCATGACATGGTAGTCATAATCATCTCTCATTTTGATGGTGCTGATTATGATTCTTAGACCTGAAATCACTACACTCATCGAATGTAATTGGGTACACTTTGACAACATCAAACACAGTCCTGAAACATGGGTTTTTATAACAGTGATGATTGGGTGGATTTGATGCATGAGATAGACTGTGAGTGATAGATATGGGATTTGTCCCTCCTAAGGGAGTATGATGTCCATGCCACTTGATAAGTGAGACTGAGAAAGGCATGCACATGCATATGTGAATCAATATATGATATTGATGTCACACATATCTCAGACAGTCTTCTCTAGTTCAAGAAACATGAATGAACGTTGAAAGAATGACAAATCCATACCTTGAGTTCATTTAGGAAATTAGAGACAAAGGAATTATACATTCACTGGAACACCAATCACAGACTGTAGGATTGAAATTTGTTCTCCAACTTTCCTTTTCACTTGGGTAGCACTGATGTGCGACTAGGTACCTCTCTTTGCTTGTGATGTCATAAGCTAGTTATGGACATTCACTGCCAACGTGAAATGGGACCTATAGGGTCACACACAAAGGATTAACCTGGAAGAGGAGTTTATCCATGAATGATGTTTGGATTAATTACTAAAGTGTTTAGGTACTCAATCAAGCATTCAATCAATAAACTTGAATCAGAATCATCAGGTTCAAGTGTTGAACCAACTGATTAGAGTGTCATATTGATTGAGAACTGAATTGACTGTGTTCTGCACAATCTGGACCACCAACTGACCGGTTCACTAGATGAACCGATCGGCTCATGGTTAGTGAGATGACCTGTTCACTCTGGTGAACCGATCAGTTCACTTAGACCAACAAGCAGTGTTGAGTTTTCTCGATTTGTGAGAAAAGTTTTTCATTTCACTTGTTCAATTTGATTGGGACAATAATTAATATTTGTGTTAATTATAAATGAATAAGGAAAGTCAATTGCAGGCAGGTCTGGGAAGTGAAATGACCAGTTCACTTAGTGAAACAATAGTGGTATCAGAGCCACATCAATACTCTATGTTTTGGGATAATGGATATGATTGGATTTTGGTTTTACCGTCTTTTATTTATTCCATACGATGTGAATATTTAAATGAACAATGTGAATATCCAATTAATACCACATGATCCCAAACTAATATATACATATATTATATGGTATATATGTAATCGATATGTGTCACCCTAATACGATTTTGATGGTAGATGTGTAGCATGGTTATGGCCTATAAACCCTATGTGCATGTGTGTGGTTGGTTATGGTTGTTTGTATCTTGATCTGCGCACTGAGCCCTCTTCTTCTATTCTGAATTTAACTTGAGATAACTTGAGATTCTCTTCTACCTTTGCTCCCTTCAAATGTAACTTGAGGTTTCACAAAGATTATGTAAAATATGATTAATTTTATTTCTTGTTATGATGAAGACTGAAGATGACCTCTTGATGGACCGAGATGACCGACTGAGGAGCAGTTGGTGGACCGACGAGAAGCCCAGACGACCAGACAAGTCAACCATCTGGAGAAGGAAACCGACCAGCCAAGAGGCAAATTGACCAATTCAAAGGTTGAACCAGTCAACCCGGATTGGAAAGCACAAATCTTCAACAATAATAGGTTGCATGTGATGTAGACCTTAGATGATTATAGTTCCTTGTAGCTCCAAGGAACTACAATAGGATGGCCATAATCATCACTTTATTGTTATTGCATGATTTCATTTGTGGGATATAGCATGTATATGATACGTACTATATATGTGGTGATTGCATACGTATATGCATAAATAAGCATATTAAAACCCCTCAACAAACATATTAAGTTGAAGATGCCTTCCAAAAGAAACACACATGAAAAGCTTGATCGACTCAGTGTGGGCACGCCCTAGCGTGATGAATCGTCTATCCTGTGGAAGTGTGATGGTGAATATGTGGGTCTGTCTTTATAGGGTGCATATTCATTGTGTTGGCTTTTGGGTCAGACTTAACAAGGTGACCTTGATCAGCTCAATCACCTTGAGGCATAAATATGAACATGGCAAGGAGTTGCACATGACATCTATCCAAGAATTACATATGATGCAATTGGTAAATGTTATTGTGACATCCTTAAATTTTCTAAAACTTACTCTGATGTGTGACGCCCAAATAAAAAACCTCATCTCAGTGATAATCCCAATTTAAACATCCCACACTAGGCTAAGAAGAAGAAAATTAGAGGAAGTCAGAAGGAAATAACTGTAGCACATGCACATGAATAATAAACAATCCATACAACATATGTTCACCATTCAACATATAATTACAACATGAATTGTTACAATATTTGATATTACATATTGAACAACAAACTTATACATATACATATACTACCACTAAACTATAGGATCTTAAGACAACATGTCCACCTGTACATCATCTCACCACACAACTCTCAACTATCCTGGATCTTCAAGAACACATGTCTACAACCTAAACAAAAGATTACATGTGGTACACGTCAGCACAATATTCAAGTATATTGTACTGAGTATGCCTACATGTCTTTTATATACCTCTCATTACTAAGCTTGGCAATAAGATAAAACTAATACCTAACAGTAACAAAAGAAATATAACAAAAGGCATATACTCGAACTAAGATGTTTATTAACAAAAGAGAACACATGTTTTTACCATGAATTTGTATTATATGTAAAGTTGATTAACCACATGCACTATTCTACCAAAGAGATTTGGTGCTCACATGTACTATTCTGCCAAAGAGATTTAGTATTGTCATAAATGCACTATTCTACCAAAGAGATTCAGTGCTCACATGTACTATTTTGTCAAAGAGATTTAGTACTTTCTTCAATGCACTATTCTACCAAAGAGATTTATTGCTATCATATAATTGATCATATATCTTATGTTTCATGTGTTCATAGCCATAAGTATGAAAAATCAAGCAACATATCATTCAAGAACAATTAGTTAATCCAATAGAATATGCCAAGTACTTTACTACACATATAACACAATCATATTGTATAATAAGCCAAGTAAGAGGTAATGACATACCTTGATAAAGATATCCTAACAACAACATTCCTAATGTCAACTATATCCTTGGTCAACCCTGATTAAGACAAGACCATGTACTATTATTAGATTCTCATCATCTTAACCCTAGTTATGTCCATTAGGGTTTAGCTTAGTTCATTAGGATATATGCATCATTACTTGCATTCTTGTCTTAGAGTTATCTTTCTGATGTCATTTTCCAGATTATGGTTCATCATATGAACATTATGTTCCATATCCTTTTTGTGCACATATTAACCCAACTTTATATACATTATTCAAATTAGGGTTACAACCCATGTATTAAGGGTCATCTTCATATAACATGAATTATATGCATCTAACTCATATCAAAGTTCCACATTAGCTTCCACTTACTGATATTAGGGTGTTCTGTAAATTTCATCATTTATTGAACATGTATGCATTTATTACATATTATTTACGGTTATTAGCCCTAATTAGCCATATTGAGCAAATTATAAGATTTCGTGCATCAACATCATAATATTTAATATCAAATGCATTATAAACATGATTATGGATTCATTGGCATTTTTTCACAATTTTAGGCCATCATTTGCTATTTATTATTCATGAAACAAGCATTTCACAAATTACATAATATCACTGATATTAATGCATCAAAATCCTAATATTATAGTTCTACTATGATCTACTCATTTTTCTAATCATTTTGATATATTATTTATATTTTTATGATAAGCAGGCTAATTACTACGAATTATACAAGATCAAGGAAATTTCTGGGAATTTACCTTTTTCTGGCCAATGGCACGCTGCCACGTGTAGTGATGGGGCACCAATTTACTTGGGTGAGCCAGCCAATTTTCTTGTATTGGACCCAGTTTACTTGGTTTGATGGGAGCTGGACCCAGTCCGCTCCCTCCCTCTTTCTCGTGTGAACAGGTTCACGCCCGACACGAAACTGTCGCCACCTGTTCTCCTCTCTCGTGTGAGAGCTAGGACAGCCGATGCTCACATTCGTTCCCCTAGATCACACCGCTACCATGGGAAGGTTCTCTAATGGTGATCGACATCCATAGCTCCTCCTATCATTCTCAACTTCTCGCCCAATGTGATACTTCACGTTCCCTATTCTGTGCGAGTCCACAGGTGCTGGGTTCTCTGCTCAACACCTCCATCCACGTTCTCAAGTGCAACTACTGGGAGGATGATCTCCGACATGCATTCGACCACCATTTCCACTCATCAACTCCTTCCTTCTTAGTTCAAATTGTGTGTCTGGGTTCTGCCTCCTTGGTTCTTATTTGCTTGCTCAAAGCTGTCTTCCATATGTGAGCCACCGACATGTCCTGGATCAATGGTGAAGAACCTCATCTGCAACTTCTAGGTTCTACCATCCAGTCCATCTCCATGGTGGCTCCTCCATGCACTCTGTATCTCCTATTTTCCTTCTCACATTTTGGCATTCGTGAGTCTGTTCTCCTTGGGCATGAACCGCAGTCTCAGTCACACTTTATCATGGGTGGAGGAGCAGTTGGGGCAAGAGGCTAGAGCTCCCTCTTATCCTCTCCATTTCCTCCGAGTGAGGGGTCAACTAATATTCCATAATAGTGAGGAGGGTTCTACCTATCTTACATCATGAAAACCCATGATCTAGCTCGTGGAGACCATTGATGTCGTGGCTTAACTTCTCAACGTAAGTGTGTATCTCATAGTTAAATTAGGCTATCCAATCGGTGATATGTTGCCAAGCTATGAATTCAGTTCTCTTCATACATGTAGCTTCTATAGCATTGGATGGGCTGCGTAACAAGCATTGGTTCAAAACTCATCAAAATAATAATCCATTTAGTCTACTTCAAATTTAAATATCTCCATCTGGGAGGATCAAAACCTAATGAATCTTGAATCATATCTTTATCATTATCCAACCTACAATCCATCCAATGTTGGTGCCATGACTCAACTGTTTGACTAGATAGCCACTTAATCCAAAATAGCACATACTTAAGGGTATTACTCATGCTATTAACACCAAACAACCTCAACCTCTTCCAAACTAATGGAAACACCTTCCCATGATCAAAACACATATATGCATATTTGAACCTCAAATCCATGAACATGATTATCCGATTGTGTATTAAGAAAGAAATACCAAAAGTTCACTCCATCACAATTACCTACCTTAATAATTGATTATGGACGTTGGCGTTGGCCGGGTAATGACTCAAATGTTTTCGATCTTGGCTCACTAGAAGGTTGTATGCTACAATCTTTCGAATTGATGGTGGGGGCTATCTATGTGATCAAAATAGTGGGAGTGATAATTAATTAAAGACCTAATTAATATCGTCAATTTTCAAATCAAATCATATCAAATAAAAAGAGTTTTGGACTAAAATTGCAAATTTCTTTTTTGTAGAATAAATGGCTACCAACAACAATCACTTTTCATTACGATCGGTCCTTGAGAAGGACAAGTTAAATGGGAACAACTTCCATGACTGGTTTAGAACATTGATAATTGTTCTCACTCAAGAGTGAAAAGCTCTATGTCCTAGATACACCAGAGCCATAAGAACCCACTCCTAATGCACCAAAGGCTGAAAGAGATGTTTACAAGAAGCATACTGAGGTTGCCATTGATGTGAAGTGCTTGATGTTGTGCTCAATGAACTATGAGTTGTAGAGACAACATAAGAACATGGATGTCATTGAGATGGTTCAGCATCTCAAGAACATGTATCAAGACTGAGCACGATAAGAGAGATATGATGTCTCCAAGGCATTGTTCAAGTGCATCATGACAAAAGGAGATCTAGTAGGCCCTCACACACTCAAAATGATTGGGTATGTGGAGAACCTAACTCGACTGGGATTCCCTCTGAGCCAAGAGTTGGCTACTGATGTGAAACTACAATCGTTGCCAGAATCCTACAGTCAGTTTGTGATGAACTACAACATGAACAACTTTGAAATGTCACTGACAGAGTTGTTGGGCATGTTGAGGATAGCCGAGGCACAAATGAAGAAACAGAAACCCAAATATGTGATGATGATCAACAGAAAGAAGGGAAAGTCTAAAGGCAAGGGCAAGGGCAACACAAAGAAAGGTTCTGATGCTAGCCGACAGCCTAAGTCATCTTCAACTCTCAAAGCCAAGGGAGGTGTGAACAAGGGAGGCAAATGTCACCATTATTGTGAGCCAGGACATTAGAGGAGAAATTACCCTCTCTACATAGATGAACTAAAGAAGAAGAATGATGGTATGGAAGTCTCCACCTCAGGTATCATGAAATAAACTTAAATACTTATTTATCCTAGGTATATGACACCAAGATATAGATCTGACATTTATGATGTGCATGATCTAAAAAGAAGTAATGACCTTTGTGAAAGGACCAAGAAGGAACACTCATCAACATTGGAGTAAGGGTTGCTGTCATAGATAGAAGTACCTTTTAGTTTATTTTAGCCCAAAGGGCATGTAATAGAGTTATGAACTGCTATTTCATTTTGACAATAAATAGAAACATTTTATTTCTACATCTAGTAATGATAAGGATGTCTATCAATAAATATTCATGTTTCAATTTCAAAGATATGATCTTTTATGGAAATGCCTTATTTATGTTGTGGTACTTGATATGCATGAGATAAAATAAATAATACCTAAAAGTTATGGATCACTGAAACAATTAATTAACATTCTCATCTAAACAAATGAATGAGAAATTGACATCTAGGTTCCATGTTGATGGATAAACTAGACTCTCTTGTTTAATGATCCACTAAAAGATATGAATGTCTTATTTATTGGGCATGATGACAAGTCAATATTCACTAGATGTAGTGGGAGAATGACTATTCAGTTAGGTATAATACATATTGATGTATATACATACCTATTGGAATAAATGCTAATACTTCAGATATGGTATTTAATGAAATACCAATATGAATATCTTGAAATGTTCAAGACTATCATAAATGAAGAACCTTGGTAAAAGTATTAATTCTTTGATATGATCAATGAATGAGATACTTAAACCAAATGTTTGAGGACCTTGTGAGTAACTATGATAGTGTATCATAGAGAACTCATGATTAAGGCATAATGATGTCTAAATCAAAGAAGGAATCATACTCTAAATGGTAAGAGTATGATCATCAAACAAATAACTAATCTTCTAGAATTCTTCTAAAGAACATGCTTTACACTAAATAAAGGTACAAAAGGAGATTAAGAATCACAAGTGTTGTGGAATCTCAAATTCCTTATATTTAATAGATACACCTCATATATCTAATAGAAAACGCCTTGAGGTTGATGGATAATGATATCCTACAAACTCAAAGGTGATGAATTGGTCATATGATGATGAGCCAATAATCTATTTAGATGATGTTGAGGAACTAGATTTTGAGTTATGGGTTGAATCCATAAGATCCAAAATGACTTCCATGTGAACCAAATAAGGTATGACCTTAATGGTAGCACTTATAGGGATAAAACCCATAAGTGCAAATGGGTCTTAAGAGTTAAGACTGACATGGATGACATTTGAAGAGATGATTGGTTGAGATGAATTCAAGTGAGTTCAAGGTGTTGAACCTGATGATTTTATTTAACCATTTGCAGTGGCTATAGGCCATAAAGGATCATGCTTGCTATTGGAACTTGAAGACTACGAAATTTGGCATATGGATATTAAAACCACATTCCTAGTAGGAATAACATGAGGTTGTGTATGTGACACAATTGGAAGGGTTTTATAATTCTGTTAATGCAAATGCAGTCTATAAGTTATAAGAGATTAATCAATATAATTGATTAAATACAAGCACTTTATAACTGGAGTCTTTACTTTGATTATATTGTCAAAAGGTTTGACTGATATATAGAAATAAAGAAGGGATATGTGATTACAAAGATTTATTGGGAGCGTATTCATAATCCACATGATGATGAGGAATAAAACGAAACTGGTGTGGAAATACCTTCTTTAAAGGAATAAAGAGAAATGTCCTATGTGATAGGAATAGAGATCTATAGAGTTAGTTCTCAAAAGTCTCTTGACCTGATAAAGAGAGAGCATACACTGGAAGTCTATGATGAAGGGTTCAATATGCAAAGATTCATTGGGAGAAAACTTGTCCATGTTACATGGAGTTAGTCTCTCAGATGCCTAGTGTCCCAAATTCTTATGAAGAATAAGAACACATAGATAGATGTCTTATGCATTCACAATTGAATCTATCATGTATGTAATCATCCCATTATCTTGTATGTATTAGACATGATAAGAAAATGTATATACATTCATCATCTTGTATGTATTGGACATGACAATATGATATGCTCATCCAGTTATCTCGTATGTAATGGACATGAAAAGTGAATGTCTATCTACTTCTAGTGAGAGTCACTAGAATACCATAAAGAACTTTGTCACGGGTTAACAACCTAACTCCACTGTACACCTCAGGCGCCAACATAAGGGGTACAATAGAGTTAAAGTTGCCCGTCCCTGAGTGGATCAAACACATGAATATATAAATGCACCGAATAAAAGCTTCCATACATAAACCAAATTGTTCATTACATAGGGGCCCGAAGGCATAGGAGTTCTACAGAAGAAACTTAATACATGGGAAACTAATACAGAAGAAAAAGAAACATAATCTAAGAGTCCCATTTAGCTTTAGCATCCCCATGATAGATCTGATTTGTGAGCCAGCATATAGAGTAGCAACATCATCTTTCTTTCATCATAAGCATCATAAGCAGAAGGTACCTATAAAACATGTACATTTGGTACGCGTCAACACAATATATAAATATATTGTACTGAGTACGCCTCCGCATTATTCAAATTCAACTCTCATCATATCTTGGCAATACATTAAAAGTAGACTTGGCAGTAATAAGCGGTATAACAAAAACATTATTGAACAAAGAAACTGTATGATTAACAAAGAAATCTCATAGATTTTTAAGCATATTTTCCATTATATCATCCTTGCATTTACTACCTCAGAGTTGAATGCATCAAGGCCCTTTATGATCTACTACCAAAGAGTTGGATCATTTCAATACGTGATCTACTACCAAAGAGTTGGATCACCGATAAGTACTTTACTACCAAAGAGTTGAAGTACTATAATTCCCAGCACTTTACTTCCAAAGAGTTTAAGTGCTTTGGATATAATGGACAAATATATATTATGTTCAGGTTTTTGCAAAATATATATATAAAGCAAAAGTCATCAAAATTGGATACTCATATAGCTCCACTTCAAACAATACCATATGCCAAGTTCGTACACTATTTACAACCATACATTATTATAGGCCAAGTGAGAGTTAATGGCGTACCTTCTACTCAGAAGTGGGGAGTCCAGAGATGCTCCTCACTGGTACCTTTGATTTCCTGAAATTATTGGAGATTTGACATTTATTAGATATATTGTTCAAATTACCCTTATTCTAAAGAGTATATAAAAAGGCCCTTTATAGATTTGGAGTCATGAGAGTGGAGTACGGATCTTAGAGTATGAAGTTGAGTCCAAGATTATTATTGTCACATCAGAGTAGGTTCATAAAGTCAGAATCAAGGTCTAAAGATCATATTAATTAATTATGCACAATTTGGTAGGTCAAAATAGGGAAATGAGTGATAAAAGGCTTTTATTGCTAAATGAGTCATAATAAAAGGATCTGATCGTTCCATGATGATAAGGATGCAAAAAGATGATTATCACAGGTTTTTGGTGATTTAAACAGATTTGAGTATTTTCTAATTAATTAATCCAGATATGAACATATTTAAACATGAGAATTTACTCGAGTCATATTTAGGGTCAACTGATGCCATAATTGTGATCCTCGTATTTTTCTGATCAAAATGGAGTATTTATTCATATTTTTCTGACACTCCTACTAATTTCTACGAATTTCCCAAGATTAGGTCAGAAACTGAAATTCGAGTTGATAAAGAAAAGAAAGGAAAAACGTGGACCGTTGGATGTTCAGATCCAACGGCCGAGATTGCGCGCGTATGCGTTTAAACCGGCTGTGGCGGGTCAAGGGCGGCTTACTTGGCGAACCGTGGTTCGTCCACCTGGATCCGAGTCAGCTTGACGTGGACCCGCGCGATTGGCCCAACTAAGCCAAGCGGGTCCTCCTCCTTCTTGCTCCACTCACGAGCAGCAGGTAGGGGAGAAGAACTCCGGCGAGCTCAAGCGACTGCTGCGTTGCTTCTCGCGTGAGAACTAGGCCAGGATCACCTTCGTGAGGATGAGTCGAGCTCGGGCGGCTAGCTTGCAGGCCGCAGCTCCCCGCGAGGTGATGGGTCCGCTAGGAGTCCGGCGAGTATCACGGCTCACGGCGGAGGAAGGTAGAAACGGGGCGGCAGGTGGAGGAAGCTCGACTTTGAGGTGCCGTTAGGCTGGAGGAGGGTTGCGCGGAGCTAGGGGAATAGTTGGTGGTAGGTGAGGAGGTAGGATGCAGCCCGCTCAGCTGCTTGACGGCGTCAGACAGAGCTAGGAGGAGGAGCTTGAGGTCGGCGATCTTCGAGGCTCGTTCTGGGGAAATTGAAGGTTGGAGCAAGGCAAAGGGGTGTAGGCGGAGCTAGTGAGGTGGTTAAATAGAGGTGGGGGTGTGTGGATCGTATACGCCCAAATGGGCTTCGCGGTGGTTGGAGAAGAGGTCTTACCGGCGAGGTCGTGCGCGGGGTTGTGCTCGCTTCTGGGGGTCGTGCGAGGGGTCAGGGAGTTCGTGGAGGCGAGGGGAGTTCATTCCCGCGGTCAGTTTCGTGCTAAGTGGACTAGAACGAGGGGGAGTCGTCGGTGTAGTGGGCTCGTGGCTGTGGCCACGACATCCCGGGTCAGGCGGAGGTTAGGGACAACCGGATGGCCGTCCGATCCACTCAGGATCCGTGGTCACGCCATCCGACGGTCACCCTTGCTCAGGGAGGTCGGGTGACGTCAGCGCCGCAAATCAAAGAGGAGAAAATGAACGGAACTATGCATTTGATGATTGGAGCGTGACATGTATTTAATTAAACATTACTAGAATTTGTAAAAAAAATCATAGAGGGAGCTAGGAATGTCCAAATGACATGAAATTTGGACCATAGCTTCACCATAATATACCCCACATTGTGGTAAAGTTTGAGATCAAGATTCCTATATTTGAATGACTAATTAATCTTTAGGTGAATTAGGGTTTTAGAATATACTGATGACTAAAGGAACAAAGTATAAAGGAATTAGGAAATTCACTTTATCACATCCTACTCACCTTAAAAGAAATTTTGTCCTCAAAATGAAACTGGAGGAAAGAGGTGAGGAAAACGTCGCTCCATGTCGGCTCGTAGTTCCCAGGTAGCATCTTCTGCACCATGATGGTTCCACTGTACCTTCACCATCGGGATCTGCTTGTTCCTGAGTTCCTTTACCCTAGAGTCGAGAATCTTTGTAGGTTGTTCTGGATAAGAGAGATTCTCTCGTAACTCAAGAGGCTCGTGATTCAGCACATGACTATCATCCTTCACATACTGTTTCAGGTTGGATACATGAAAGACATTATGCATCATGCTGTACTGCGGAGGAAGAGCAAGTCGATAAGCACATTCGCCAATGCGCTCTAGAATTTCAAAAGGACCCACATATCTCAGACTAAGCTTCCCCTTGTTCTTGGCTATGGCACGGATAGGTCTGATCTTCAAGAATACATAGTCACCATCATTAAACTGTCTGTCCGATCTGTGTGCATCTGCATACGACTTCTGACGATCCTGGGCCCGTTTCAACCTCTGCTTGATCAAAGACACCTTATGTGCATATAATTGTAACTCCTCGGACTTTAGCATCTTCCTTTCCCCAACTTCATCCCAGTGGAGAGGGGATCTACATGGCCTACCATAGAGAGCTTCATAGGGTGGCATATCAATACTAGATTGATAGCTATTATTGTAAGCGAACTCTGCTAATGGAAGGTAGTAATCCCAAGATCCTCCCCAATCTAAGACACATGCTCTGAGAAGATCCTCTAAGATTTGGATAGTACGTTCTGACTGGCCATCAGTTTGGGGATGATATGCTGTGCTGAAGTTCAACTGTGTACCCAGCTCATTCTGCACCTGCTTCCATAAATGTGATGTGAACTTTGGATCTCGATCTGAAACTATCGAAACTGGTACTCCATGCAGCCGTACAATCTCCTTTATATACAACTCAGCAAGCTCAGGAACCTTGTTCGTAGTCCGCATAGGTAAGAAATGTGCAGACTTGGTCAACCGGTCTACTATGACCCAAACCGCATCATGACCCTTCCTGGTCCTGGGTAGTCCCACCACGAAATCCATGGTGATATTTTCCCATTTCCATTCAGGAATTGGTAAGGGTTGCAATAGACCACCGGGTCGTTGGTGCTCGGCCTTAATCTGCTGGCAAGTGAGACACTTAGAGATAAACTCAGGGATATCATTCTTCATACCCCTCCACCAAAAGTGTCTCTGCAGGTCCTTATACATCTTAGTAGATCCCGGATGTATGGAATACTTAGACCCATGTGCCTCTTGCAGGATGCACTTCTTAACTTCTGACTCTTCAGGTACCCACATCCTATGCTTGTACCTTAGTCCACCGTCCATACCAACAGATAGATGTGTCTGGGGCTTTGCCACAAGAGCTGTCATCTCCTCCAAACTAGGGCTGTTCCTTTGAGATATCAGGAGTTCAGAAAGAAGATTAGGAATGATATTGATATTCGCCAGAATAATAGAGCTCGATTCTGCTTGAGATGACCCAGAAGATGAAGGTTCCAGATGCATTGATGCACAAATCGACTTCTTACGACTAAGAGCATCAGCTACAACATTTGCTTTTCCTGGATGATATGCAATAGTGAAATCATAATCTTTAAGATACTCCAACCATCTCCTCTGTCGAAGATTGAGATCTTTCTGAGTCAAGAGGTATTTGAGACTTTTGTGGTCTGTGAATATATCAAAAGTAGCACCGTACAGATAATGTCTCCAGATTTTGAGAGCATAGACAATGGCAGCTAATTCCAAATCGTGAGTTGGATAATTGACCTCATTAGGTTTCAACTGTCTAGAGGCATAGGCAACAACTTTACCGTCTTGCATGAGGACACAACCCAGACCCATTTTAGAAGCATCAGAATAAATTACAAAGCCATCATTCCCTGAAGGTAGGGTCAAAACAGGAGCAGAAGTCAAGAGAGATTTCAATTCTTGGAAACTAGCTTCGCACTCGGGAGTCCAAACGAATTTGGCATCTTTTCTGGTAAGTTTAGTCATGGGTAGGGCTATTTTACTGAAATTAAGGATGAAGCGACGGTAATAGCCAGCTAGGCCAAGAAAGCTACGAATTTCAGAAGCGTTGGTAGGGGCTTTCCAATCAAGGACAGCTAGGACTTTGGCAGGGTCAACAGAAATTTTTCCACCTGAAATGACATGGCCAAGAAACATGACTTGGTCAATCCAAAACTCACATTTAGATAATTTAGCATACAGTTTCTGGGCTCTCAAAACATCAAGGACTTTCTGGAGATGTTCACGATGTTGATCAACAGAATTTGAATATACAAGAATATCATCAATGAAGACCACAACAAAGCTGTCAAGGAATGGCTGGAAGACAGTGTTCATCAGATTCATAAATACTCCAGGAGCATTAGTCAAGCCAAAAGGCATCACCGTGAATTCATAATGTCCATATCTAGTTCTGAAAGCTGTCTTTGGAATATCACAATCTTTTACTCGTAATTGATGATAACCTGATCTAAGGTCGATCTTGGAGAACACAGTGGCAGTACGAAGCTGGTCAAACAAGTCATCAATTCTTGGAAGGGGATATTTATTTTTAATGGTGGCTTGGTTGATCATGCGATAATCAATACACATTCGCATTGACCCATCTTTCTTTTTGACAAAAAGGACAGGAGCACCCCAAGGAGAAGTACTAGGACGGATGAAGCCTTTATCAAGAAGTTCCTCTAGTTGTTTCTTGAGCTCTGCAAGCTCGGCAGGTGCCATCCTATAAGGTGCCTTAGAGACTGGTGCGGTGCCCGGTGCTAACTCAATTGAGAACTCAATCTCACGATCTGGAGGCAGCCCTGGAAGCTCCTCAGGAAAAACGTCCGGGTAATCTCTCACCACATCCAAGCTCTCTATAGGTCTCACCTTAGGATCAGGCATGGATACAACAGCAAGATAGGCTCTACATCCCTTGGCTATCAAAGTTTCGGCTTTAAGAGAAGAAATAATCATATTTCGGTGTCTTTCTTTTCTCCCGGAAATAGTCAAAGGTTTAGAATTGGGTGCACAAAAGATTACTTTCTTGCCTCGGCAATCAAGCATAACAAAGTTGGAAAAGAGCCAATCCATCCCCAAAATTAGATCAAAATCTTCCATATCAAGAAGGATAAACGCAGATTGAAATTTATGACCGCCAAAAGAAAAAGGCAAGGTTTTGGTTTTCTGAAGAGAAGTATAAATTTTGCCACTGGGAGTTGTCACATCCAAGATATAACCTAGATCATTGATCTCGAACTTGAGCATGGAAGCAAGATTTCTAGATATGAAAGTATGTGTTGATCCTGAATCGAATAGGGCCACAACAGGATGATCTTGGAGACATATCATACCTACATTATGATTTTATATAAGATCATGGTTTCAAAGATTTATTACAATAAAGAAATTTTTAACATTATTACCTTCAATCAGACGGTTATCATTGGCTTTAGCTTCCTCTGCATCAATTGCAAAGACTCGGCCTTGACGATGTTCTGGCTGAGCCTGAGCTATCGGGACAGCTGGTTGAGCAGGTGGGGCTCCATGCTGAGGTAATGGGGCATGACGATTCTGAGGTGCCCCCTGGACCAGACTTGGGCAATTATACCTCATATGCCCTTCATTCTTGCAGTAGTAACACACTGGTTTTTCGAACTTGCACTTTCCCCCATGCATACCTCCACAGATCCTGCATCTGACAGTATTAGGGGGTGGGCCTCGGTGTGGCCCACCTCGGCCTCGGCCTCCCCGGTGTGGTCCTCCTCGGTATGATGGACCCCTATGGTGATTTCCTCCTCCTCTGCCCATGCCATGGCTGTTAGGCTTCTTCTTATCATTTTCCTTCTCCTTGCCCTTGGTGATGCATGCATCAGTTAGACCCAGGTATTTCAAACTTGGTGCTTTGCTTTTTCCTAAGGTTCTCTCTTGGGTAAGGGCATTGTTGATGGCAGCTTCAAAGGTAGGGTGGGTGGAGGTGCAAAGGTGAACTCTAATTTCTTGGTTAAGGCCATCTATGAAGTGTTCAATCTTTTCATCTTCATCAAGGTTGCGAGCATGACGCTCTAGGAGTCTAAAGGCCCTAACATAGTCAACAACAGACAGGTTTCCTTGGGTGAGGTTATTGAACTGTTTCTTCTTCTCCTTCCTAGCTGATATGGGCATGAAACGGTTGGTAAAGATCCCCTTAAACTCCTCCCAACCAATGGGGGCATCTGGAAGTTCTCGTGTATGGTAATAATTTTCCCACCACAACTTTGCGGACCCCCTAAGTTGGTAGGTAGCAAAGGTGACCCTATCTTCCTCAGGACACTTAAGGGCTCTAAAGGCATTTTCAACAGATATGATCCATGCACCGGCTTTATCTAGGACTTCACCTAAGTCTTCTCCATGAAAGGTTTCGGGTTTGAGTTTAAGGAAGTCACTAATGGTGGTTTCATGGTTGGTCCTAGAGGATGAGGCACTATTGCTGGTTTCTTTTAGGGCTAGGGCATGCATGCATTCCAACATCACCTTCTTTTGTTCTTCCCAATTGCCTACAGCCTTGGTCTTATTAGGGCGTGATTGAGATTCATCACCAGAGTCATCACTAGACCTTGTTCTCTTGGACCTAGTTTTTGGAGGCATCTGCAAGTTGTATAAAAGGTAGTTTAGAGCTTTATTTGAGATAGATCATAAAACAAGTGTTAAAGATTTAGCAATCATGGCATATATTTTTCCAAATTTTCATGTCTTTTAGTTGTTCCCATTTTCCTAATCTACCCACATAATAGAGATAGTATATCATCGATCATGGTCATGAGAGAGAAAGTAGATGAGAAGCCTAGTGTATATTATTCACTAAATAGGTTGGTTGGGGGGGTAGTCCTTAATTGAGAAAAGATGAGAGGAAGGATTTTTCTAAGGTAAGGGTGCCAACTTTAACAAAAATTGCGTTAGCCAGGCAGATAGCTTGCGACGGGAACCCTCGCACCGTGAAAACGGATGGGGAGAGTATTATGTCAGAACCTTCCGCAAGGTACCCTTCTAGACACCTCGGCAATTTACTGCTAAATGTGGGTTACCCTAGGTCTAGGTAAGGTTACTAATTATTTGATACATCTATATTGATTCATGTGCCTGCTCTGATACCATCTGTCACGGGTTAACAACCTAACTCCACTGTACACCTCAGGCGCCAACATAAGGGGTACAATAGAGTTAAAGTTGCCCGTCCCTGAGTGGATCAAACACATGAATATATAAATGCACCGAATAAAAGCTTCCATACATAAACCAAATTGTTCATTACATAGGGGCCCGAAGGCATAGGAGTTCTACAGAAGAAACTTAATACATGGGAAACTAATACAGAAGAAAAAGAAACATAATCTAAGAGTCCCATTTAGCTTTAGCATCCCCATGATAGATCTGATTTGTGAGCCAGCATATAGAGTAGCAACATCATCTTTCTTTCATCATAAGCATCATAAGCAGAAGGTACCTGTAAAACATGTACAATTGGTACGCGTCAGCACAATATATAAATATATTGTACTGAGTACGCCTCCGCATTATTCAAATTCAACTCTCATCATATCTTGGCAATACATTAAAAGTAGACTTGGCAGTAATAAGCGGTATAACAAAAACATTATTGAACAAAGAAACTGTATGATTAACAAAGAAATCTCATAGATTTTTAAGCATATTTTCCATTATATCATCCTTGCATTTACTACCTCAGAGTTGAATGCATCAAGGCCCTTTATGATCTACTACCAAAGAGTTGGATCATTTCAATACGTGATCTACTACCAAAGAGTTGGATCACCGATAAGTACTTTACTACCAAAGAGTTGAAGTACTATAATTCCCAGCACTTTACTTCCAAAGAGTTTAAGTGCTTTGGATATAATGGACAAATATATATTATGTTCAGGTTTTTGCAAAATATATATATAAAGCAAAAGTCATCAAAATTGGATACTCATATAGCTCCACTTCAAACAATACCATATGCCAAGTTCGTACACTATTTACAACCATACATTATTATAGGCCAAGTGAGAGTTAATGGCGCACCTTCTACTCAGAAGTGGGGAGTCCAGAGATGCTCCTCACTGGTACCTTTGATTTCCTGAAATTATTGGAGATTTGACATTTATTAGATATATTGTTCAAATTACCCTTATTCTAAAGAGTATATAAAAAGGCCCTTTATAGATTTGGAGTCATGAGAGTGGAGTACGGATCTTAGAGTATGAAGTTGAGTCCAAGATTATTATTGTCACATCAGAGTAGGTTCATAAAGTCAGAATCAAGGTCTAAAGATCATATTAATTAATTATGCACAATTTGGTAGGTCAAAATAGGGAAATGAGTGATAAAAGGCTTTTATTGCTAAATGAGTCATAATAAAAGGATCTGATCGTTCCATGATGATAAGGATGCAAAAAGATGATTATCACAGGTTTTTGGTGATTTAAACAGATTTGAGTATTTTCTAATTAATTAATCCAGATATGAACATATTTAAACATGAGAATTTACTCGAGTCATATTTAGGGTCAACTGATGCCATAATCGTGATCCTCGTATTTTTCTGATCAAAATGGAGTATTTATTCATATTTTTCTGACACTCCTACTAATTTCTACGAATTTCCCAAGATTAGGTCAGAAACTGAAATTCGAGTTGATAAAGAAAAGAAAGGAAAAATGTGGACCGTTGGATGTTCAGATCCAACGGCCGAGATTGCGCGCGTATGCGTTTAAACCGGCTGTGGCGGGTCAAGGGCGGCTTACTTGGCGAACCGTGGTTCGTCCACCTGGATCCGAGTCAGCTTGACGTGGACCCGCGCGATTGGCCCAACTAAGCCAAGCGGGTCCTCCTCCTTCTTGCTCCACTCACGAGCAGCAGGTAGGGGAGAAGAACTCCGGCGAGCTCAAGCGACTGCTGCGTTGCTTCTCGCGTGAGAACTAGGCCAGGATCACCTTCGTGAGGATGAGTCGAGCTCGGGCGGCTAGCTTGCAGGCCGCAGCTCCCCGCGAGGTGATGGGTCCGCTAGGAGTCCGGCGAGTATCACGGCTCGCGGTGGAGGAAGGTAGAAACGGGGCGGCAGGTGGAGGAAGCTCGACTTTGAGGTGCCGTTAGGCTGGAGGAGGGTTGCGCGGAGCTAGGGGAATAGTTGGTGGTAGGTGAGGAGGTAGGATGCAGCCCGCTCAGCTGCTTGACGGCGTCAGACAGAGCTAGGAGGAGGAGCTTGAGGTCGGCGATCTTCGAGGCTCGTTCTGGGGAAATTGAAGGTTGGAGCAAGGCAAAGGGGTGTAGGCGGAGCTAGTGAGGTGGTTAAATAGAGGTGGGGGTGTGTGGATCGTATACGCCCAAATGGGCTTCGCGGTGGTTGGAGAAGAGGTCTTACCGGCGAGGTCGTGCGCGGGGTTGTGCTCGCTTCTGGGGGTCGTGCGAGGGGTCAGGGAGTTCGTGGAGGCGAGGGGAGTTCATTCCCGCGGTCAGTTTCGTGCTAAGTGGACTAGAACGAGGGGGAGTCGTCGGTGTAGTGGGCTCGTGGCTGTGGCCACGACATCCCGGGTCAGGCGGAGGTTAGGGACAACCGGATGGCCGTCCGATCCACTCAGGATCCGTGGTCACGCCATCCGACGGTCACCCTTGCTCAGGGAGGTCGGGTGACGTCAGCGCCGCAAATCAAAGAGGAGAAAATGAACGGAACTATGCATTTGATGATTGGAGCGTGACATGTATTTAATTAAACATTACTAGAATTTGTAAAAAAAATCGTAGAGGGAGCTAGGAATGTCCAAATGACATGAAATTTGGACCATAGCTTCACCATAATATACCCCACATTGTGGTAAAGTTTGAGATCAAGATTCCTATATTTGAATGACTAATTAATCTTTAGGTGAATTAGGGTTTTAGAATATACTGATGACTAAAGGAACAAAGTATAAAGGAATTAGGAAATTCACTTTATCACAAACTTATTTAAGTACTTATAGAGTATTAAAGGATTAGTTCTATGGTAATAAAAGGAAGAGTTGAGTGCAAATTAGTTACACTGATGCAAGCTTCCAAAATGACAGAAATATGATCGCAAAATGCAAAATATAAAAGTTATATTCAATGTAAAGTGAACAAGAGTTGTTAAGTGGAAATGTTCCGAGTAAAATTAAAAGGCTATTTAATTCTGAGTATCCTTGTGTTATGAACAATAGAGGATACTATATGGATCTAGATGTTCATACAAATGAACTTATATATATTCCAACCATTGATGACAAAGTAGAAATACTAAGCCAAACTATGGAGCTAATTGTTAGGCAAGGAATATCAGATAGCATATTACGACAACTCCACCTCATATGAAATGTCATACAGTGAGGAGATGTGATACATGCAATATATAGACTAAAGAAAAATGTTGCTAACTCACTGGATTTGCACTTGTATAACAGAAACATGTGGAACATGTTTAGAGATCACTAAGAATATGATTCGAAGGTGATTGGCTCTAAGTGCAAGTAGGAGTCTATTGGTATGTATGCCCAGAGATCCAATAATATGATGATTGGATTGACATACGTTCTAATTGATTTGATAAATATCAAAGGAAAGCTTCCAATATATTCTAGCTCAATCAATTATAAGATAAATGATGGAGCATAATGAATGTCTAAAGAATGAAAATACTCAATGACGTATGTCTTCAGGTTGAGGACCTAAACAATAAGATCATATGGATGATAAGATTATGTACATTCTTGTTATGTCCCAAGTCAGATGTCATTATGGAAGGTTGATAGACAACAATGACACACCAAGACTAGAGTGTGTGTTGGTTGATGACATTGTCTAATTAGTCATGATATATGTTATCAAACCAAGCACATAGATAAATGTTAGAGAATAGTGTATCAGACAGACCCACCATGAGAGTGACACATGGAACCATGACATGGTTGTCAGAATCATCTCTCATAGTGATGGTGGTGATTGTGATTCTTAGACCTAAAATTACTGCACTCGTCGAATGTGATTGGGTACACTTTGACATCATCGAATGCAGTCTTGAAATATGGGTTTTTATAACGGTGATGATTGGGTGGCTTTGACACATGAGACAGATTGTGAGTGATAAATATGGTATTTGTCCCTCCTAAGGGACTATGATGTCCATTCCACTTGATAAGAGAGAGTGAGAAAGGCATGCACATGCACATGTGAATCAATATATGATATTGATGTCACACATATCTCAGACAGTCTGCTTTAGTTCAAGAAACATGAATGAACGTTGAAAGGATGACAACTCCATGCTTTGAGTTCATTCAGGACATCAGAGACAAAAGAATTATACATTCACTGGAACACCAATTATAGACTGTAGGATTGAAAGTTGTTCTCCAACTTTCCTTTTCACTTGGGTAGCACTGATGTGGGACTAGGTACCGCTCTTTGCTTGTGATGTCATAATCTAGTTATGGACATTCACCGCCAACGTGAAATGGGACCTATAGGGTCACACATAAAGGATTAACCTAGAGGAGGTGTTTATCCATGAATGATGTTTGGATTGATTAGTATAGTGTTTAGGTACTCAATCAAACATTCAATCAATAGACTTGACTCAGAATCATCAAGTTCAAGTGTTGAATCAACTGATTAAAGTGTCAGATTGATTGAGAACTGAATTGACTGTGTTCTGCACAATTTGGACCCCAACTGACTGTGTCAATGGGTGAACCGATCAGATCATGGTCAGTGAGACGACATGTTCACTCCGGTGAACTGATCGGTTCACTTGGACCAAACGAGCAGTGTTGGGTTTTCTCGATTTGTGAGAAAAGTTTTTTGTTTCACTTGTTCAATTCGATTGGGACAAGAATTAATATTTGCGTTAATAAGAAACGAATAAGGAAAGTCAATTACAGGCAGGTCTGGGAAGTGAAATGACCGGTTCACTGGGTGAACCGATCGGCTCACACTCCCAATTGACTGGTTCACTAGTGAACCGATCAGCTCACCTTGCCAAACGACCATTTTAGTTATGAAATGACCAGTTCTCCTACCGCAGTGCAAATTATTCATGGAAATTCCAGACCCTTCTACTCTCGCATAGACTGGAAACCCAACCCTACCCTCTACTATAAATAGAGGGGTACAAGGGGCTTCTTCACAGACACAACTCAAAACATCATTTTCTCTACAAAGTTGTTGTCCTCTCTGGTTGTGGTAACTGAGAGAGCCCAAGCAAGTTCTACCGTCTAGGGAGGTACAATGAGGGAAAGATAATTGTAAAAAAGCAATTGGTGGTGGGAGAGTGTGTCGGTGACTAGTATGCCGATAGAAGGGGACAACTCCTTCTAGTCTATTCTTCAGGATGACTAGAGTTCCTGGTAGTCTATATGTACTATCTATAGAGGCTGGAGACTTCTGCTGCTCAGGAGGACGACAATCAACCGTAGTTCGGGTCAAGACCTGGAGCTGCACAGATGCTGTCAAAGACAGTGGTTGAAGACCATACTTGCTGTGAGGTATAGTCGCTGAGCAATCCTCAGGACCAGGTATATCTCGCTAAAACCATCCTTCCCATTACATAGATATTGATGCAATCTGCTTGTTATGGGTTTATGGTCAAGTAAAATTTTTATTTCTGCTACCTACTCTGACCATGTAAAACCCAACAAATATATAATCTTTCATTGTGTTGATGTTGTATAGGACAATCTCACATTTCCAATGGATCTATTTTTTCTCAATTCTGAGCTAGGAGGAGAGAGATGCGCCCCTTTGAATTTTCCTTGTTTTATCTTTGTTTTAGCTTATATTAGTCTATTTTTACCCAGTTGGGCCAAAAAGTGGGTGCGGCTCAATTGCCCCTTTGCCCTTCACCTCTCACCATTGGAGATCCATACCCTAATCTATTGACCAATCAAATGTCCCATTTTATTACTCTTCATATCATGACCCTTGGATCGAAAACCCACCCAACGATCAGGGATTTATCTCCCACCTTTGGCCATACACTGCCCAAAGAAGCTGTAGAAGCCACTTTACGACCACCAATCGCAGCCCCTGTGCACCATTTTGAGCAAAATTTCTGCCACAATTCGGCTCATCTTGACCCCTCCCCCTTACCCCTATCTTTTCTGCCCTCATCCATGCTTTCCTTCCCCTCTTTCACCTCACCTTCTCCCTTCAGTCCCATGCTGGATTCAGAGCTGCAAAAGCATAAGGCTTTCTCCCTCATACCCCCATAGCATGATTAAACCATACCCTAGCCTCATAGACCTACTCCAAGCTCAGGCAGCTTCCTCAAACTCAGAGAACTGGCCAACACTCCTCTCGCCCCCATCAGTCGAAGGGACGCACAACCGCAATATCATGCTTTCTTGTTAGCAGGTGACCCGCAACAAGTGATGAGAATCTACTATTGGATCCTGATGGACCATCACGGTCTAAAAGCTGATGGCTACGATCGCAGTGGACCCGTTGATCCCTAGCCTCCCACAGATGCAGCTTTCCTCCTAGGATCACTCTCAATCGTGAGCAGTCGCCCCTGGGTGCCCTTTGCCATTGTGGATCATGCGAAGGAGGTCCCTGACGCTCTCCAACACACACACACCCAACATACCCTTCATAGGGCCTATTGTTGATCTACCACTTCCTGACCGTTAAGGTTTTTTCCCCTCTAAATCCCTTTTAATTATACAAATCTTCAAGAACCTGTATCTCATAAGTCTTTTATCCAAATACCATGATGTAATGTACCATTTTGATTAGAAAAATGTCACCTATCTAATGGTACTGATATATATATATATATATATATATATATATATATATATATATATAATTTCACATGTTTAGTTTCTAATTTGGTGAAAATGGTGTCGTGGTGATCTTATGCTTATTAATCAACCCTAAACATGTATCACTTGTATATTAATGATCTTGGATGCTAAATTCATGTAAATCATTAAGCAATAGCTCCCTTTTATTATGATGGTATCTCACAACATCTAAATATAGCACAATGATCATCTTAACTTTATATGGCAACCCTTGACCTAAAAATGGTTATTTTATGTGCATGCATGATGTGGCTTGACCAAGTTTGGGTTTTTAGCTTAAGTTGTCATCATCTAAACCATTAAATCTCGAAATATATAAACCTTATGATGTTTAGTGCCATGTGTGACCAAGATATTTCACCTCTTTGTCTTGAGTAGTTCATATAACCTAAAAGCACATTTGTGCACTTGTACCCTAAAAGATGTCTATATGCTTATATGTTTGAATCTTTAAAGACTTATGCAAAGTTGTTACTTAATTGTTCAAACCCATATGTTCACCTCCAAATCATACCCTATAATGTCTTGTTACAAAAAATCCCATGTAACCCACTAATATGCTTTTGTAACTTATAACACCTAACATGTTCTAAATGCACATGTCAATTGTTGGGATCTAACATTTCTATACCATACTCCAATGTTAGATATGCTATCTTTATGACTTCAAATCAGCAGAATTGTCATTTTATATCTCTAAATCCTACTTGATCTACTTAATGTTTCTATGACTTGGAAATGTGACTATGTTGCATGAAATTGATCCAATATGACTAGTTATGATCTTATACGATTAAACCTTGGTAGAAATATATATCTCATGTTTCCCTAACTATAAATAATATATGATCTCACTTTTATATCTAATGTAATGTGGATGGTTCACTTAAATCTAGGACTTAATGTTGATACTTGTACGATGAGGAATCATTGCATGCATGTTTGGAACTTTAGGAACTATGGTTGAACTAAGTGAAACCTAGATTTAGGGACACATCCACATGAATCATATGATGCTTATATTATCAAAAACCTACTGATATAAGATCCTTTATTATGTCTTTTTACATCTTAGATCCATGTTTGCTCGAGCCTTCTCTAGGAATCTCCTCATGAAGCATAACTTGTACTCTTCTCACAAGGTATGCTCAATGTCACAGAGCCATTTGTTACCCTCAACCTACCCCCACTGACTACAGAGTCAGCGACAATAGGCTTCGGGTGCCCGTCCCTAAGCTGGAACAAGACACACAATCATATGTAAAGCATAGCAAAAAAAGTGTCCATCATTGTATTTAGAACCAAAGTGTCTTAAGTACTGTGTAGTCCAAAGGAAATAACGTGAAGATATTACTAGTTCAACATAACTATTCTATTACATGGAGAGGTTGAGAAACCCATTTATTTACTACAAGCCCCATGTTGAGATGTTCTTTTTTATAGAGGTTCCTTCATAAATCTTGATTCACCTGTAGATCATCTAATATGGAACAAAAATAGGACACAAATTCAATGCGGGTGTAATGGTACACTTTACAAAATGAAACTAGCTAGATTAAGAGAATAACATAATATAAGCTTGGAAAGATAACAAGACTAAAGATCAAAGAACAACAAATATAAGAAACATGTAGCAAAGTTTTCAAGAGTATCTTTTAGGTGAAATTAACCATTGTACTTAACAACATCATAAGGCCTTATATTCGTGTGACAACATCTAAAGGATGGGTTTATATGGAAAACTAAGGCATAGCCAATAGTTGCACGTTTCAACCATGAGGACCCAAATGATCAAAGTCATAGGGTTCCACCAAGTATTTTTCTTCCCTCTTGACAACTCAAGGAGAAGTCATTGTGCCTTATGCCCACATCCCATGAGTTGGGTAGGGCACAAGGGTTATTGTACAATGGTTTTCTACATTAATGTTTGAGGGTGATGTTCAACATATAATATATATCAAAATCATGAAAAGGATACCATAAGGTCAATTATGTGAAACAATATTCATTGCCAAGCATTTAGACTCAACATATACAACTAGAAATCAAGTCATAACAACAAAAATAATTCAAGAGGAATAAAAAGTGTACCTTGCAAGTGTAGAGTAAAACTAAGCACCAAGAGCTCAAGGTAAGACCCTCAATGTCAACCTAGAGTACAAGGATAGATATCTAATTAGTATGGAGTGGGATTACCCACATGGAAATTCTCAAGCACTTAGGTCCCCATTTTATACAAGCATGGTGCTAGTCATATCAACATGTTCACAGAAGTGCACATGGTACACAACATCATAGGGTGCCTTAGGCTAAGAGAACGTCCATGTTCAGAGCATAATCAATGCAAAATCTAATCTGATTTAACAAAGTGAGTAAGGGAAATTCATATCTTTAAAATCATGGTTTCAAGATAAGTCATTTTAGATCATAATCATGTACTAGAGTGAGCACTTAAGGTCTTATGATGTTAGCATGGAACAAAAGTGTGAGATCTTTATTCTAGAGAGCAAAAGACATAATCATGGCTACTGATTTCGAAGTGATAGCATTTTATATAGATTAAATGGTCCAATCCTCATAAGTAATTAAGTTACATTTTAATACTAAAAAAGGTGACTAGTGAGTCATGATACATGCAAGATGACACTAGAGGGAAAGTAAGTACACTAGATAAATTTAAACTCATGACTAGAGGATAAAAGTTATTGAGGTACCACAAAACAAGGTTATTAACCATTAGGGTCACATTAAAAGCATAGAGGATTAAGATTAGATGACTAAATACCAAGTAGTTCCATAAAATAGTAAATCAGGGGAGATGTGAACGAATCTAGGATCAATAAGTAGCACCGTGATATAGGTGGTCATTTTCTGATAAAAATGATATATAACATTTTAGCATTTAGTAAAGGGATCTAGGAATTACATAGGTTAGAAGTTTCTCTTATAAGGGGGTTTAAGAGGGGTGATTTACCCTAATTTGGGCCCATATGGGTCATAAAGGAGTCCCAAAGTGGGCCTAGCTGCCCACGGATGCCGTCGACCACTAAGCAGTGGTTGCTGAGGGTGAGTGAATGCACTCCAACGTGACACCACTTCCCATCATCACTCCACGTCACCGCTGGCTACTTGCGCCGACTTGACAGTAGATTGTTGGATCTTGTCTCAATGTGGTCCTCACCACGATCAACGGTTTGGGTGAAAACCCACTCTCCATGTCTCTACAATTTGTTGGCTGCGTGATCCCTACATTACGCTGACTATAAGGTGACCGGAGAATAGAGCCAGATATGGGAGGAGGGTCGAGGCATGATTTGGGTACATGCGTCGTTGGTCTAGAGATGTGCTCTGCCTCCTCCTATCGCCAACTTCATGGTGATTGTGGTGCTTCTTGCTACAGCAGCTCAAGCACAACAACTAAGTAAGCTCGAGGCCTCAGTAGGATGATCAGCTATAACCGACAGAGGGAGGGAAAGTGAGGGGGCAGTATGAAGGAAACTGGGGTGTGCTGCCCGTCCTTTAGTCATCTTCATGATGGTGAGAAGATTCTGAAACCTGGTGATGTTGGAAACATCGAGATGGACTGGAGAGGTCGGCGGCATCAAGATGGAGGATATAGAGTAGGTGGGTGAGGAGCGTGGGAGGTAGTGTTCCCACTATAGAGGATGGATCTGAAGAGGATTTGACTGAGGAGGGTTAGCAAGGTTAAAAAGGAATGAGGGAAAGGATGGCATATGTTCTAGGGTTTAGGGTGGAGCAAGGGGAGGTAGTGGAGATAGCTAGATGAGCATATCCCTCCCCTTGGAACCCCCACTTCTAGTCGCATCTGGTCAAGCGGCCAAAAGGGGAGGGAAATGTGAGGTTAGACAGAGAAAAGAGGAGGGGAAAGCAACACCATGGGAGCCACTGGGTGGTTGTACGACCCTCAAATGAGATATATAAAGACCATGGGAGGGGAAAAGAAAAGAAAAAGGGGAGAAGATAAAGGGAACTGGGTGGGCCGACCCTAATTGGGCCCAGAATGGCCATCCAGGACCCCAAAAGGGATAGAAAACACAAGAAAACAATTAGAACTAGGAATATTCATTATGTCATAAAATTCTAGCGTTAGCTCCAAATTGAGCAAGAAAAGGTGCATTGGAATCATGAGAATGAGATCTACAATATGGGTTGCATACAGATTATGTTTAAGGGCATAAATTGGTTCAAAGTAATTTGCAAGTCGGTGATAATTTAAGAAGTTGAAACTTGGTTTAGATGCAAATGGGTGTCAACACAAGATGCATGTATATGAGATGATTCAACCAAGCATTGAGGCTCATTCATTCATGAAATTGAGGGTTAGAGTGAGGAATAGTGCATAGCACATGCATGAAGAGAGAGAAAAGTTTGGGTCATCACATCCTCCCCACCTTAAAAGAAAATTTTGTCCCTGAAATTAGATCAAGTCACGAATCGAGAGTGGGACTCATATTCCATATTGTAGTTAGTCTGGCATTCCTTCATCATCAAGACATTCCAATTGTGGGCGATTGAGTATCATGGTCGAGGTAACATGACATTGGTCATTATCTAGGTAAAATCATCACATATATGACAAATGAAGAGGGATTATCCCATAGATCACAAAATTGGAGCGACGACACGTCAGATCAGAATAATAGAGCTCTTAGAAATAAGAGTAGTCATGACTTTTAGTTTGATAATCATTTAGGGTTTTAGCCTCTATATTTTCCTAAGTGGGGGTACACTTCCATGATCAAAATAACAAAATGACATTTCGAGACATGCATCATTTTTCAACATTATGGTTTCATCATGAAACTCAAAGGAAGGCCCCACCCTTATTCCATATGTGGCTTAAAACCTAATTCATAAATAAAAAACCCAACATGATGATAATGCCAACAAATTAAAATTTGGGAACATGAAATTCATTAGTCATAAATCAGGTTGATCTCCACTCTAGTATCAGGCGATGATGCGAGTCAAGCCATATCAAGATCAAAACCATGAGTCTGTAGATCATATATTAGTATGGAGGATCAATGTTTGGATATCCAGGTCATAGATCCAGACATTTCAAAACTAGGGTTTTAGAGTTTCTACTAGACCGTAGGTTGATCTTTTTTTTTTTAATGGAATATCAAGATCAAGTATCATCATTACCATGAGTGTGACCTATTACATGCTTATGTCAAAAGATAAGAATTGTGAGAAAGGGATCACATTTCCATGCTCTAAATAATCACCAAGATGAATATTTAGAGGGGTCAAAATAGGGATGTGTCCTAGGTTAGGGGGTCAAGAGTCAAACTTCAACCTTAGTCTAGCACATTTGATTCATATTAATCATGATCATCATGCACGATTAAAATAGGGAGAGTACCAATTATCAAGTCATATCCTATGAATTAGGGTCAATATCATCGTGTGGGATTATGGTCCAAGATTCTCATATTCAAGGTCAAAATATCATTCCCTTCCTTTAAAATCAAGGCAAGGGCATAATTGGAAATTGAGTAGTCGAATAGGGAATCCCAAGAGTATGAGTATAAGA
Source organism: Alisma plantago-aquatica (assembly GCA_963693085.1). NCBI lineage: Eukaryota > Viridiplantae > Streptophyta > Magnoliopsida > Alismatales > Alismataceae > Alisma > Alisma plantago-aquatica. Next base: position 428,218,369 of record OY856411.1, read on the forward strand.
GGGAAAGTTCACATGTCCAAAATTATCATATCGTGCCAAAACTGAGATTACATGGAGGCATAGTAATCAATAGGGAAGGTGCCTCATGTATTATAGTCTTAAAATCAAGATTATGAGTCCAAGAGCATCATTATGTCAAGCATAATCATGGTACACATCAAAATTGGGTAATATTTTTTTAATTATATTTAATGTTTAATCAAATCATGACATCAAAGCACTAATTAAATAGGTACCTCATTAAACCTGAGGTATAAGGTATACATCCTCCTCACTTCACCACATCAAGATCATTGTCATCATCCTCAAACATAGGAAGCATATTATTCATAATCGGCTGTAGTCGAGTTTTACATGATATAGGAGATTAACATATGAGTTCTAACCTTCAAGAGTAACTATTAATTTAAATTGAGTTTCATAGTTACAATCAGATCATGGCATCAATATCATATTAATCAACATTTACTAAAAAAATTTAATTTCCCCATAGATAGACTACCCAAAATAGAGTGATCATGTGAGCAATGGGTCATAGAGTAAGATCACACATGGAATCTAACTAATCCTCATCTAATTAGGTGGCTTGGGGGTAGTCCATAAAGATGAGATGAAATGCTAGAAGACTCTCTAGGCTTTAAGGAAGAGTTCTAATCCAATCTTGGATTAACATAGGGTAGGTAGATGTGCGAAGGAATCCCACGTGGTGCACCAAACCTGCTACCTTGGTTTCACCATCATAGACTTTGGTTCTCCCTAGATTATAATGATGTTTCATGCCCTACCTACACAGAGGCTCATGTGTTTGGCTCTGATACCCTTTGTTATGGAGCCGTTTGTTATCTTCAACCTACCCCCCACTAACTACACGGTCAGTGGAAAATAGTCTTTGGGTGCCCATCCATAAACTGGCACAAGACACACAAGCATATGTAAAGTAGAGCAAAACAGGTGTCCATCATTGTATGTAGAACCAAAGTGTATTAAGTACAACATAGTCCAAAGGAAACAACGCGAATAGATTACAAGTTCAACATAACTATTCTATTACATGGAGAGATTGAGAAACCCATTTATTTATTACAAGCCCCATGTTGAGATGTTGTTCTTTGTTATAGAGGTTCCTTCATAAAGCTTGATTCACCTGTACATCACCTAATAGGGAACAAAAATAGGACACAAATTTAACATGGGTGCATTAGTACACTTTGCAAAATGAAACTAGCATGATTAAGAGAATAACATAATATAATCTTGGTAAGATAACAAGAAATAAAGATCAAAGAACACCAAATATAATAAACATGTAACAAAGTTTTCAACAAAATCTTTTAGGTGAAATTAACCATTGTACTTAACAACATCGTACGTCCTTATATTCGTGTGACAACTTCCAAAGGAAGGGTTTATATGGCAAACTAAGGCATATCCAATAGTTGCACGTTTCAACCATGAGGGGCCCAAATGATCAAAGTCATAGGGTCACCCTATATTCAACCAAGTATTTTTCTTCCCTTTTGACAACTCAAGAAGGAGTCACTATGCCTTATGCCCACATCCCGTGAGTTGGGTAGGGAACAAGGGTTATTATACAATGGTTTTCTAAATTAATGTTTGAGGGTGATGTTCAACATATAATATATATCAAAAGCATGAAAAGGAATCATAAGGTCAATTATGTCAAACAATATTCATAGCCAAGAATTTAGACTCCACATATACAACAAGCAACCAAGTCATAACAACAATAATAACTCAAGAGGAGTAAAAAGTGTACCTTGCAAGTGTAGAGAAAAACCTAGAACCAAGAGCTCAAGGTAAGGCCCTCAATGTTAGCCTATAGTAAAAGGATAGATATCTCATTAGTATGGAGTGGGATTACCCACATGGACATTCTCAAGCACTTAGGTCCCCTTTTTATATAAGCATGGTGCTAGTCATATCAACATGTTCACAAAAGTGCACAACATGGTACACAACATCATAGAGTGCCTTAGGCTAAGAGAACGTCCATGTTCAGAGTATAATCAATTCAAAAACCAATCTAATTTAACAAGGTGAGTAAGGGGAATTCATATATTTATAAGCATGCTTTCAAGATAAGTCATTTTAGATCATAATCATGTAGTAGAGTGAGCATTTAAGGTCTTATGATGTTAGAATCGAACTGAAGTGTGATATCTTGATTCTAGAGAGAAAAAGACATAATCACAACTAATGATTTCGAAGTGATAACATTTTATAGAGATTAAATGGTCCAATACTCATAAGTAATTAAGTTACATTTTAATACTAAAAAAGGTGACTAGTGAGTCATGATACATGCAAGATAACATTAGAGGGAAAGTAAGTGCATTAGATCAATTTAAACTCATGACTAGGGGATAAAAGATACTGAGGTACCACGAAATAGGGTTATTAACCATTAGGGTCACATTAAAAGCATAGAGAATTAAGATTAGATGACTAAAGACCAAGAAGTTCCATAAAATCGTAAATCAGGGAAGATATGAATGAATCTAGGATGAATAAGTAGAACCATGAGATAGGTGGGTTTTTTTTCTGATAAAAATGATATATAACACTTTAGTATTTGGTAAATGGATCTAGGAGTTACATAGGTTAGAAGTTTCTCTTATAAGGGGGATTAAGAGGGTGATTTACCCTAATTTGGGCTCAAATGGGCCGCAAAGGAGTCCCAATGTGGGCCTAGCTTCCCCCATATGCCGTCCATCACTAAGCGGTGGTTGTTGAGGGTGAGTGAACATACTCCAATGTGATGCCACTACCCATCATTGCCCCACGTCACCGCTGGCCACTTGCGCCGACTTAGTGGCATATCGTTGGATCGGGGCTCAGTGTGGTACTGACCACGATCAACGGTTTGGGTGAAAACCCACTCTCTATGTCTCTATAGTTTGCTGTCTGTGTGATCCCTGCGTTACGCCGTCTATAAGGTGACCGGAGAACAAAACCGGATATGGGAGGAGGGTCGAGGCATTAGTTGGGCACAAGCGTCGTTGATCTAGAGCAGTGCTCTGCCTCCTTCTCCTATCACCAACTTCATGGTGATCATATGACGCCACTTGCAGCAGCAGTTGAGACGGATCGAGGCCGTGGTAGGATCGGCTAGAACCCATGGAGGGATGGAAAGTGAGGGGGAATAACTAAGGAAACTGGGGTGTGGTGCCCCTCCTTCTGTTGTCTTCATGACAGTGAGAAGATTCCAAAACTTAGTGATGCTGGTGACATTGAAATGGCCAGGAGAGGCTGGCGGCATCGAGGTGGAGGATATAGAGCATGCATGTGAGGAGCGTGGGAGGCAGTGCTCCCTCTAAGGAGGATGGAGCCGAAGAGGATTCGACTAAGAGGGGTTAGCGGGGTTAAAAAGGAAGGAGGGGAAGTAGGGCATAGGTTATAGGGTTTAGGGTGGAGCAAGGAGGGTAGTGGCAGCAGCCAAATGAGCATATCCCTCCCCTTGGCACCCCCACTGCCAGCCACATCTGGTCAAGTAGCCAAAAGGGGAGGGAAAGGTGAGGTTAGAGGGAGAAATGAGGAGGGGGAAGCAACAACATGGGAGCCGCTGGGTGGTCGTACAACCCTCACGCGAGAGATATAAAGACCAGGGGTGGGGGAAAGAAAAGGAAAAGGGGAGAAGAGAAAGGGACCAGGTGGGCCGAATCTAATTGGGCCCATAATGGTCAATCCAAGACCCCAAAGGGATAGAAAATACATGAAAAGAATTAGAACTAGGAATATTCATTATGTCATAAAATTCTCATGCTAGCCCCAAATTGAGCAAGAAAAGGTGCATTGGAATCACAAGGATGAGCTATACAAGACGAAATGCATTGGGGATTATATTTGAGGTCATGAATTGGTTCAAAGTAATTTTAAAGTTGGTGATAATTTAAGAAGTTGAAATTGGTTTAGATGCAAATTAGTGTCAACACAAGATACATGTATATGAGATGATTCGACCCATCATCGAGGCTCATTCATTCATGAAATTGAGGGTTAGAGTGAGGAATAGTGCAACGACACGTACATATCACATACATGAAGAGAGAGAAAAATCTAGGTCATCACACTCAACCTCTTGATCCTACTATGTTATTGGCTTATTTGCATGTATGCTCGTATAAACACTTGGGTAGATAAATTCTTGTTTGAGATACTTGTTCCCTATGATTAGTACTTTCATTTTTCTTGAAATATGTTGAACAAACATTAAACATAATTGAAATTTTCCATTATATAAATCTTGTGTACCTACCTATATTCTTGGGGTAAGGGAACAAGGCATGTCGAAAATAGGGTTAGCTCATTGACTTAGGTCTTGAGGCCCCTCACGTATAAAAAGGGGTTGGATAATGTTGAGAACCTCTACGGACTTCATTTCAGGAAGCTGGTCAATGTCCATAATAGGATTTTTAGTATAATGCAAATACACTTAAAACATTCTTTGTATAAAACAACATCGTTAATGTTCTCATATTATTTTATCTTCTTGCTTATTATCATATTTATAGCCAAGCAAGCTTTTATTATACTCTTAATCCATGGTTACACGTTTTTCATAGCATACCCAATGCACTCACGCATTGATGTATTTTTGTTTATTGAATTTACAGTTTCCAAATGAAGATCCACTTCTCTCAAGACTCTAAGCTTTAAAGCAAATCACCAAGGTATACTTGAATATAGAAATGGGTACATATCTCCTATCTCTATGTTTAGTATCTTGTTAAATCTTATTATTACTGCTTTTACATATATATTGCATGTGTGAAATATTTGTACCATTCTATGGATGGACGCCCAAGTCTACTCACCTTTGTCTTTATAGCTATTAGGAGTGTGGACTTAGGATAATAAACAGTTCCATGACAAATGGTATCAGAGCCATATACACCGACCTCAGTATGTGTTTATGGCATAACATATCTTAAGAACACATGGAGGACTAAAATCCTACCCTTAGATTTTAGAGAGTCTTCTAGCATCTCATCTCATCTTTAAGAACCACATAAGCCACCCAAGTAGATGATGACTAGTTAGTATTCTCATCTCCTCATGTGATTCTTCTCTCATGACTATTAATCACATGGTTTCTCAATTTTGGGTAGCTCATGATTGTGGAAACTAAAATCCATTTGAAATTATGAAAGTTGATGAAGACAATAATGCGATAATCTGATCTTAAATTGAAAACCCTATTTGATGTATGAAATTACTCTTGTTTATGAAACTCAATGTTACCCGATCATATATAAGTGCCTTCTATTTTTGAGGTAAATTCTTGATATGATGATATAAGATGGAACTCATGTTCTATACCTCATGTTTGATGAGGTCCCTATTGGTTTAACCTATGTTGTCCCTATTTTTATTAAACCTCGAACATAGTTAAGAAAACTCCTCCCCTATTTGATATGTACCATGATCATGCCACGAAATGACCATGTCTTTTAATCCCTAGATTATGATGTGCAGACTTGTTACAAGAGGAAAATCCCCTATTGACCATTATTCCTCTTTGTAGGCTCAATTTGAATAATATGATAGAACTAGATCTCAATCTTACACTATTATACTCAAACCCTTAGGTTCTCAATTTGACTTCTTGATTTACAAGATATACCCTTACCTTGATCATGAAAGGAAGGGGATTCTATTATGACTTTGAACTTACAAAATCTTGAAATATGGTTTGCCCTATTAAAGATCTTGATGTTTGACTCATGATCTAGTGAAACACGATTTGAAAGTTGATACTCGCCCCATTAGAATATGACTGATGGCTCATGATTAATATGGACCAATGTGTTAGATTAGGGTGGTAGTTGACTCATGACTCCCCTAATCTAGGTCACATATGTATTATGACCGCCTCTAAATTTACATCTAGTGTATTATTTAGAGTTTGTAAGGATAACCCTTACCACCCAATTACCTAAGCCTCTAATAGGTCAAATATAATATGATAATGATACTCAATCTTGAACCTCAAACTGACAATGATCTTGAAGTGTAATGATGTTTAATATATCTTGTGGTTGAGTTCCTAGAAAGACCTAGGCCTAGATCATTCATCAACCTTGAATACCATGGTAATGAAATTAATGATTGACATCATGAGATGTTGCTCGGTTAATGTAAATGGATGAATGATCACCCCTAAGGTCTAAGGTAGGAACCTAAACCCTAGCTCCAAAATATTTGGACATATGACCTTGACGTCCAAATTTGACTCTCGATATTGAATAATGAAATATTGACTCATGATTAATGACATTGATATCGATTTGACTCCTATGATCACCCTATTTGGATCTTGAAGCCACCCTCGATATATGACTAATGACTTTCATGTTTATAAATCTAAAAAATTTAAAACTATTATTATGACGACTCACTTGATTTATGACTTAGGGTTAATCCCCATGTGGACTTGGGCCCTTCCATTGATTTAGAGAACAAAATCACAGTGTGGAAGTATGATGTTAGTTTCAAATTGTTGAAATATGAATTCTCAATCATGTATGTATAACCCCACTGAGGCCAATGTAGAAGCTAGGACCCTAAATGTTGGGAATGAAAGTCATTCTTTACTCTTGATTCAAATATCTCTATCCATTTGACCTAAAATGTTATCGCTCCAAATTCATAATCTATAAGATAATCTCTTTAAATTTATGACTCATGTGATGATCTTTCCAACTTGATGATCAATGTGACTATGCTATGATTTTGATGCTCAATTGCTCAATTTTGGAAATAGAGTTGATGATACCAAGTCGATTATGATATTGAATATGAAATCTCAAACTTGGGTTTATGGATTGATTCAATCTCAGGGACAAAATTTCTTTTAAGATATGGAGGATGTGATAACCTAGAACTTCACCCCTTTTATGTAATTTCCAATTTGGACCTAACTCTTGTCCTCACCTCCATTTTCATGTTTTAATGAGTTTTGATGCACAATCAGTCCATCTAGTATACATGTATCACTATGACGATGCTCAATTTGATTAAAATCCAATTTTCCTTCATGTAACACATCATCATCTTTCTCTTGAATTTTGATCATATCCTTGTGTAAATTTATAATGTTTTCTTGTGTTCATGTTGTAGAGGACAATCTCATGTTTCCAACAGGTCTAATTTTCTCAATTCTAAGCTAGGATGAGAGATATGTGCCACTTTGAATTTTCTTTGTTTTATCATTGTTTTAGCTCGTATTAGTCAGTTTTTACTCAATTGGGCCCAACAGTGGGTGTGGCCCAATTTCCCCTTTGCCCTTCACCTCTCTCCCATGGGCGATCCAGACCCTAAGATATTGACCAATCAAATGTCCCATTTTCTTGCTCTACGGATCACGACCCTTGGATCCATTAGCCTTGGATCAAAACCCCATCCAATCGTCTGGGATTAGTCTCCCACCTTTGGCCGTACAATGCACAAAGCAGCTGTAATAGCCACTTTACAACCACCAATTGCAGCCCCTACTTGCCATTTTGGGCAAAATTTTTGCCACAATTTGGCTCATCTTGACCCCCTCTCCCTTTCCCCTATCTTTTCACAGCCCTACTTGCCATTTTGGGCAAAAGTTTCACCACAATTTGGCTCATCTTGACCCCTCTCCCTTTCCCCTATCTTTTCCATCCTCATCCATGCTTTCCTTCCCCTCTTTCACCTCACCTTATCCCTTCGGTCCTATGCTGGTGCTGGAACTATGAAGCTTAGGTATTTTTCCCTCACGCCTCCGTAGCATGATCCGACCCTACCCTAGCCTTATAGATCTACTACGAGCTCAGGCGACTTCCTTAGAGTCAGTGAAGTGGCTGACACTCCTCTCATCCTCGTAGGCCGAAGGGATGCACGACCACAGTATTGGGTTTGCGTGCTAGATGGAGACATGTCGTAAGTGATGAGAAACTACTGTTAGATCCCAATGGACCATCGTGGTCCAAAAGCCAATGGCTATGATTGCAGTGGACCCATCGATCCTTGGCCTCCCATAGACATTGCTTGCCTCTAGGGATACCTCTCAATCATGAGCAGCCACCCCTGGGAACCCTTTGCTGTTGTGGATCACGTGAGGGAGGTCCTTGATGCTCTCCAATGTGCACACCCAACATACCCTTCATAGGGCCTACTATTGATCTCCCACTTCCCTCCCCCTTAAGGTGTTTTTCCCTCTAAAACCATTTTAATTATAAAAATCTTCAAGACCTTATATCTCCTAAGCCTTTTAACCAAATACGATGATGTAATATACCATTTTTATTAAAAAAGTGTCACCAAATTAATGGTACTGATATTATATATATATATATATATAATTTCACATATTTAGTCTCAGATTTGGGGAAAATGGTGTCTTGTTGATCTTATGCTTATTAATCAACCCTAAACATGCACCACATGTATATTTAATGATCTTGAACCTTAAATTCATGTAGATCAGTAAACTCTATCTCCATTTTACTATAATGTTATCTCACACCATCTAAATATACCACAATGATCATCATAACTTTCTATGGCAACCCTTAACCTAAAAATGGCTATTTTATGTGCATGCATGATGTGGCTTGACCATGTTTGGGTTTTTATCTTAAATTGTCATCATCTAACCTTTCAATCTCAAAATCAATAGACCTTATGATGTTTAGTGTCATGTGGGACCAAGATATTACACCTCCTTGTCTTCAGTAGTCCATATAAGCACATTTGTGCACTTGAGCCCTAAAAGATGTCTACATAATTATATGTTTGAATCTTTAAAGACTTATGAAAATTTGACCCTTAATTGTTCAAACCTATATGTTCACCTAAAAATCAGACCCTATAATGTCTTGTGACACGAAATCCCATTTAACCCACTCATATTCTTTTGTAACATACTTATAACACCTAACATGTTCTAAATGCACATGTCAATTGTTGGGCTCTAACTTTGCTAAACCATAATCCAATGTTATATATATTATCTCCATGAATTCAAATTAATAGAATTGTCATTGTATAGTTCTAAATCCTAATTGATCTACTTATTGTTTCTATGACTTGGAAATGTGACTACGTTGCATGAAATTGATCTAATATGACTAGTTATGATCTTATATGATTAAACCTGGGTAGAAATCTAAATATCATGTTTCCCTAACTCCAAATCAGAAATTATCTCACTTTTGTATCTAATGTAATGTGGATGGTTCACTTAAATCTTGGACTTAATGTTGATACTTGTACTATGAGGAATAATTGCATGCATGTTTGGAACTTTAGAAACTATGGTACTAAGTGAAACCTAGATTTAGGGACACATCTACATGAATCATATGATGCTTAGATTATTAAAACCCTATTGATATAAGATCCTCTATTATGTCTTTTTACATCTTAGGTCCATGATGGCTCGGTCCTTCTCTAGGAATCTCCTCATGAATCATAACTTGTACTCTTCTCACAAGGTACACTCAACCTCTTGACCCTACTATGTTATTGGCTTGTTTGTATGTATGATTATATAAACGCTTGGATAGATAAATAATTGTTTGAGCTACTTGTTACCTATGATTAGTATGTTTGTTTTGCTTGAAATATGTTGAACAAACCTCAATCATAATTGAACTTATCCATTATACAAATCTTGTGACCCTGCCTGTATTCTCGGGGTAAGGGCACAAGGCATGTTGAAAATAGGGTTAGCTCATTGACTTAGGTCATGAGGTACCTCATGTATAAAAAGGGGTTGGCAAATGTTGAGCAACCCTATGGACCCTTCCTTTTAGGAAACTGGTCAATGGACATAATATATTGTTAAGTATAATGGAAATACACTTAAAACATGCTTTGTATGAAACAACATCATTAATTGTTATCATCTTGGTTTATCTTCTTTCTTATTATCATGTTTCTAGACAAACAAGATTTTATTATACTCTTAATCCATGGTTACATGTTTTCATAGCGTACTCAATGCACTCACATTGATGTATTTTTGTTTATTGAATTTATAGTTGCCAAATGAAGATCCACTGCACTCAAGACTCTAAGCTCTGAAATGAATCACCAATGGGTATACTTGAATATAGAAATGCGTACATATATCCTATCTCCGTGTTTAGTATCTTGTTATATCTTGTTGTTACTGCTTTCACTTATATATTACTTGTGTGAAATAGTTGTGCCATTCTACAGACGGACGCCCTAGTCCACTCACCTTTGTCTTTATATCCATTAAGAGTGTGGACTTAGGGTAACAAACAGTTCCATGACAATTTCCTTCCATCATGCTCTGGGATAAAGGGGGTTGAAATTGGAAGCTGGGTAGGGTTATGATGGGCATGGGAGACGTTCCAAAGTCCTCAATTTTATAGGAGGTTATCTCTTTCGTCTTTGACGGTTATGACCAGAGACATGGTGAAATTTTAATCTGGGTGTTTTCCTAGATATGGGATTCTAGGGGGGTCATTTATTTTTTTGGGCATGTGATACTATGAGTAATACATTGGTGGTTAGACAAGGGGGTGCAGATGAGATACATACTGGATCCAAAGTCCAAGACAGAGCATGTTGATGTTTTCTCTATGAGAAGGAGAGGTCACGAGGAAGGGGACGATGTCCCACCCCTCATATCCTAATTGGAAAACTCAAATAGAGCCCAAACAACAGTGTCCATGCAAGAAAGAAAAATGTGAAAAACAACTTAGATCAAAATCAATTGAAAGAAAATTCAATTGGATTAGGATTTAATAATACCAAATTTGGCAATTATTTTAAATAAGATCTCTTTATAACTTTATTTTATGGTCTAAACATTATCTTAAAATTCTAAAAATTGGGTAGATGGACTAATTAGAGGGCAAGGAATCCAATTATCTACTTTTATTTCACTTTCAAGCCAAGTAAGTAACTACTTTTACATGTTTAGAATCTTAGAGTGATTTACTTACTACTAATTTTCAGTGATGAATTAGATCACCAAAATTGGGAAACGTTTGTAGGATACCATTTGTTTACTTACATCATATTATAGAGGTATAAGAAATATCTAGTTTGGGTAATTTACAATTAAAACCCTAACGTTCAATTGCCAATTTCTCAAGTGTATGTGATGTATAGAATGATGATGCCAAAAATTGAGCATATTACAATTCTATCCACCTTCAACAATAATTCATCCTTGAAATTTTCATGTACTACCCACCTATGATTTTATTTATTCGTTGGTGATAAACAATCAACCCAAAGTTCATAATTATGTACTTAAAAGTTCCAAGCTATGCACATCAAACAAAATACTTCCATCTAATCAATGCTACTAGGGTTAGATCATACCTTCTATATCTGGTCCTCGTCTACCTATTTTGTGTCCATAACGAACACTCTTTCCTGACACTTCCCTCTCTAATTTGTTAGGTCTTACTTATACTTCATTGGATAGTTGAACTTGAAGTGACCCTCCTTTCCACGTAGGTGGCATACTAATTTTCCAAACTAGCATTCCAACCATGAGTCTTCTAACACTTGGAACAAAAAGCTAACCAAGGGCTCTATGAGATCCTCCATCTAGGGATTTTCTATGAGATGGCGCTCCTTTTGGGGCCTTCCTCTTGTTGTTCTATCCTCCATTCCGACTGTTGTGCCGATGGTTGTCACCAGAAGATCCTCCTATCTTCCACTTTTATCCTAGGTGGTCCTCCAACTCTAGCGCTACCTTTAGTACCTCATGCACTATTCTGATGCCAAGCCCCACCGGTGTGTATCTAGGTTGGGCTTCAAACTGTGAATTTCCTAGCTAGGAACACCTCATTTAACCTAGTTCTATATTTTTGCAACATACAATACTTCAAAACCTACTGTCTGGCTGAAGCATCGAATTGCTTCAGACAATGGAACTCGACCTCTTTCTTCTGGACCATAGCCTCTAAGATGTAAAATTTTTAGAAGGTCGTGGTGAAAACCTCTTAAGTCAACATCTCAACATCAAATCCTTGGGAATTGGTGAAGTTCTCCCACTAGGTGTGCACCACACTCTTGAGTAGGTGCATCCCAATGCGGACCTTGGCATTCTCAAGGAATCCCAGATCAAGAAGCAATGCTCCATGTTCAATGAACACTTCTCAACATGAGTGACCACATTTATTGCAGCTTTGCTAGAGAGGGTCTCTGACTTGACCTTAGCATGAGTGACCACATCTATCTCAACTTTTCTAGAGAAGGTCTCAAACTCAATCTTCAAGAAATATACCAGGGTCATCTCTTGGTTTCTAGGCTGCTAGGGCCTCCCATTTTGACCGAACGAGGCATCCATAAGAGCCTTTTTATTATCACATTGAGAGGTAAATTATAGTTTCTATTAGGGTTGGACCCTATGGAGGATGACCATTCCACATGTTTAAGGAGATTTCATCTCCATCCATGTGCTCTTTTCCCTTGTCAGACCTCTTCTTGGGAACCATATGTATAAAATCCATCTATGAGGGTTTAACTAGGGATATCAACCACTAGCAGTTATTAAAATTCTCTGATACCATATGGCAATGCTTGCCAAATATCAACCATAAAACCATTTGAGGGAGCATAAACACACATATAATACAATGTTCTAGGTAAACCACCGTACATCTGTCATACAGTAACATGAAAGGTAACCATAATAGTTGAATTAAAAGGAAAACTTTGACATTATGAAACAAGAAGTCTGAGAGTCACATCTACCTACATGAACTAAAAAGGAAAATAGAAATAATAAAATCCTAATATGGAAGGATCACCGAGGATAATGTACCACCAATGAAATATGTCATGCTTCTTTGGCTCTATACTTCCTTCAAGTATCCCACAAACTACTGATCACTATCTACCGACAACACGTCCTCAACCAGGCCAAAGAAAATAATTCTAGATTAGAGTAAGTGGTATTGATGTCTATAACATTAAAGAATCATCTACATTATGAAATCTCACCTCTACAACTACAATAGACATCTTCTATCTTTTTGTGGCAACTATCATATAACAAGACCTCTTTTGTGGCAAAATGAGCCATATGTTGGTCTCAAACACCTTTTGTGGAATTGCATGCCTTCAATGTCACTAAGTACCTTCTATTCTATGTATTGCAATACTTTTGTTCTATGAGGACTTAATAATATTAAATTATGTTCCTAGTGTGTTTTATACTCTCTTTCTCATTCCATATCTATCTATACTTCTGAGATGAATTTTGAGATTATATTATGATATATTGACAATATTCTAAGTTCTTTGCAATAATGACAAAGTAAACTCGAAGTAAATAGATTCTAAATTCTTATAAATTTAGTCATAAAAATTGAAAATCAATGAGTAGCACTTTAGGATGGTAATTGAAATCTATTAGCTATATTAATGAAACCAAAATCTTGAGGTTTATGACATGCAAGATAAGATTTCTACATTTCTCAAGATGAACATATCATTATATATGTACATGGAAATCTAAACGAAACTAACTATTGCATTTAGGGAACATTCATAAACTAATTATTTTTACCACTAGTCCAAATATAACAAAAGGACTAGAAGTAAAAGGAATGGTCCGATCACCTCTTATAAGCCAAGTCTTATCAAGAAAACTATGCTTTAAGTCCTGCATCTAACCTTCTCCTAAAAAACTAAAGGGTACATTAGTTTTCATGTCTATTCTTGGGGTCAAGACTTCTATGGTCATTAGTATTCTCAATTAGGGTTTCTAGGTGCATGTCTTTGACTTGAGTGAATTCTAGGATCATGCACATGGTATAATGTTCTAGTGATTACTAGGATGTATTATCTCACCCTTTGCAATGGATGAGTTTTATCAGTTAGGTCTAGGGTTTGATCACATTAACTTCCTCTTAACTTACTTAATTGACCCTACACTTCCAAATTTGGTTTACGATTTACTTGTATGAACCCTTGTGTGTAACAATAATGACATTAGGATTCATGTCTCGAGTTCTCAACATAATTGAAAGGGTTCATATATATTTTTAATTCAAATCTTAGTCCATAAGTATCATCAATACTTCTAGTATGTATCTCCCTTCGACTTAGGTTTACAACTTAGGTACATCAAAGTATTTATCCTCACTATTATTACACTTTCAAGTGATTGATATTACAAGTTTAGTTATTGGTTCATATCATTAACCTTTGAAACAAAGAATTATGGATAATCAATAATAAGTCCATGAATCTTAGCACTAATATGTAAATAATATGCACATACATGAACAGTTAGTTACTAGTTCATCATTAGGGCACAATGAGAGTTTAACTAGGTTTTTTACATTTTTATGAGTCTCTGACTCAAATTCCATATGTTTCTTATGCATTGATTATTTAAAAGGATTTATAGAATGTTAAAAATGTAACAATTAATCACTGGCAATATAATATGATTTTGATTCAAAAAATTGAATTGGCGTGTGCGGTGGCTGTTAACCAATTTACCCTTGGGCACACTTTTGTTCTTAGCTTGACATGGGTGAAGGCATAATTCCACAACCAATTGTTCTTCACACAGAAGAACACAACCCTCCTTTGATCGATTACCCATTGATCCATGTTGTTTTGTAGGAAAATCCAAAATAAAATATCTCTTTGTGAGATCAAGGGAAGTCAAATGAGCATTGGCTCATCACTTATGGTGGCCGGAGCAACCAGTAGTGGTTGCTGAAAGCTACTACTTCTAAGGCTCGACTCCAAAATCCACACCAGGTGTTATTCCTTGGAAAAACAATGACAATAGTGACTTTTCAAGGTCACTAAAAAGTTGTCAAACCACTTCAGTGGTCATGAAGATGACTAAAAAAGGAATTTTAAGAATGTAGCAACAATAGCCAGATTTTAGAAAAGAGGAATTACCTGTCCTGGAGTCAAATTAAGTCTTGAGGAGCTTCCTGGAGGAAGGTTAGAATGTTATGCACCTTCAATGATTTCTGTGACTCATCATAGCTCATATCTCAATATCTGGAAGCAAACTCCTTTAGGATCCCTGTCGACACAAAGGATCACTATGTGGCATTGAGTTTTGGTTATAGTATAAGACTCATGGAGGTTCCTGGATGGTGTAAGCTAAATTAATTGGCACTAGGTGATGGGAGGTGGGGGTTTTGGGTGGCCTGACCAGAGGTTGAAGACGACTGCCTTCTAGGTGCTCCAGGCTAAAGGGGGTGAAATTGGAAGCTGGGTATGGTTTTGACGGACATGGGTGGCATTATGAAGGCCTAGGTCTTATAGGAGGTTATCTCTTCCGCCTTTGACGATCATGATCAGAGATCGGGAGAAATAGGGAGTTGGGAATTTTCTAGTTAAGGGCTTCTAGGGAATCATCTAGGGTTTTTTTGGGCCTAGGATACTATGAGGAACCCATTGGTGGTTATATCAGGGGGTCTGAATGAGAGATGAAGTGGATCTGTAGTCCAAGAGAAAGAGGGTTTCTATTTCCTCTCTGAGCAGGAGAGGCCATGAGGAAGGGGATAATATCACACCCCTCAAATCCTGGTCACACGGCTCAGATAGAGCTGGATAATAGTGTCCACATGAGAAATAAATGCATGACAAACAACTCAGGTCAAAACCAATTGAAAGAACGTTCAATTAGATTAGGATTTAATAATTTTAAATTAGCTAATTATTCTAAATAATAGGCTTTATTTCTAAATTTATTTGATGGTCTAAACCTTATCAAAAAAATTCCTAAAATTTGGTCGACATACTAACTCAAGGGTAATAAATCCAATTAACTGCTTTGTTTTGACTTTTAAGCCAAGTAAGTAACTCCTTTTATATGTTTAGAGTCCTAGAGTGATTTATTTATTACAAACTCTCCAGAATAACATAGATCACCAAAATTGGGAAAATCATATAGGATACCATTTATTTTCTTACTTAATATTTTGGAAGAAAAAGAAATATCTAACATGGGTAATTTAAAATTGAAACCCTATTATTCAATACATAATTTTTCAAGGTGTACATAATGTAAAGAATTTAAGGAATTCAATTATGGTGCCAAAAATTGAGGATGTTACAACACTCAAGTATAAGAGTTGTCCAATATTATTCTATCATATGTTTAACCTCCAAAGCTACATGTGGAGGATCCTATTTGAGATGGGGTTTCCAATTCAACAGTCTTAGGATCCCAAGTCATCCGTAAGACTTGTACAATGGGGTTATAGCCAAGTTTTCATACTTTGACATGTGGTAGTACACTTTGTGTGGGTCTGTGACATAATAGTTGAAATAAATGGACCCGTTTGTTATTGTTGAACTTGATTTAGATATAAACACTAGTTTTGAAGTTGCATTTATTGCTCACAAATGACTTTTTTGTTCATTTACAAGTGAAGTGCATTTCATTATATAAATAAATAATTTTCATTATTTAATATAACCATTTAAAATTTCTTTTTATCAGATGTCTTCAAAGAGACTTTCCCCTTCAATTGGAACGATACATAGAAGATTAGCATGGCCCCTACGCAAGGATGACACACACAAATCGAGAATTTTTTTTTTATGATTTCTTTTTAAATTGTTTAATTTTACTATTTCTGTCTGATTTTTATTTGTAGAGGTTTGCTAAGGAATTGAAATAAAGCAATGATCTGTATAATTGTTGTATTTCTTTTGTTTTGAGTCACTGTTTGTAAATTATATTTAAAGTTTTCTTTGTGCTTGTAAATTCTAAACAAAGGTTTTATGAGAGTTGGTACATTTAAAGAATTTAGTTTTCAATAATCAAAATGGCAGTCGTTTGTAACATTGGCAGTTCTTTTTGTAATGAAAATAGTTCAAATAGTTCTTTATTAAAGGAAATTAAAAGACATAAGATTGGTTAGATTGATTTAAAAAAGTACCACAGTCTCATGGTCTAATTGAGGCTGTGAGACCCAGACTGGCATTTACCCTAAGGGTGGGGTACACATAAAACATATCTTAAGGTATTTGAATTTCACACATATTATCCCCCTCTAAGTTCTTTTGAACTCCATTACAAATGTTTTTTATTCACAAAATGGCATGTGAGGTCGACTGAATATAGAAGTTAGATTATTCTATTGCTTGACAACTCAAAACTACTTTTATCCTATTAATATTAAGTTACTTAACAATTTGGAAGCCCTAACTCCCTATGAGAAAAGAAGTATAAGCATTTATGAAGTAATACCATATATCAAGCAATACAAAATATGTTTCCTTAACTTTTATATATCTTGTTTTGATTCCAAATTTTTTCACAGAGGTATAGTAGGAGTAGATAATATCCCCTAAAGATTGTAGGAATTTTCTATATAACGTTTAACCTATAGAATTTTGGATAAGGTTCAAAACATAGAGTGTGTTGGGCCATCCATATCGACAATGAGGGTGGGGATGTGTTCCAGTATCAAGTAGCATGCTTTTCATACCTCAAACTACCCTTTCAAGGCATCCTCTTGGATTGGAAGGGGTAAAGGTGTACGAACAATCTAGTCATGTGCTGCCCTATGTGGCCTTGATAAGTAGGGATGACATAGACTAACCAAAATTCTTAGTCAACATGCTTCCGTACATGTGGCATGGGATGTCCATGGAGGCAGTCATGGAGGGGGAGACGATGATGCCTCCTCCATGTCATATCTCATGTTCTCACCTTGAGTTAGTAATGTAAGTAATTATTGTTTTAAAATCTTATAACATCATTCCGTGGACACATAGAGACATATGGTTATCCTTTTTATATTAATAATGACACAAACCTAATGGATGGGGTTTTAGACTCTATTTTAGACTTCAAGCAACCAATATCATGATGAAATTCATCTGTATGAATATCATCCAAATGTCTTCTGGGTCTAGGAGTGAGACTAAAACATATCGACTAACTTTAGTTTAGGGAGTCTTGGTTTGAATACAACCATCAAACCCTAGGCACATAGTTCTCTCTCATTAAATATATAAAAAGTTCCATTATAGTGCTAGTATTGATGATGCTTTTATTTATATGAGTTGATGAGTTTTCATGATACTCCATTTTAGTTTCACACTAATATCATTGAGTTAATATGGACTATCTAATTTGTAATGATATAATGGAAATAAAATTGCAATCAATTGATGAGTATTCATAGAACCTAGTTTTGGGCATCACATCGACATCATTAAATTTATTTGATTTCAATTTTCATATGTAGATAATATGGAAAATGATACATTATAAACCAATTAATGTTTTGTATATATTATGTACTTCATCATAATATCATTAAAAACTAAATATGTTTAGTCATCTTCAAGGTATATGAAACTTGGGAATGATGCCCAATAGTTGATATTTTATCACGCTACAAAGGAACTCCCTAGAGGGGATAGGTTTAGGTTGGAATGATAGAAACTATAAGGGGGATGCTCAAACCTCATTAGAATGATAACCCAAGAACAAGTTTGTAATACATGTTCAATTTGAAGCCATTGAGAGGGATTACCTAGGACTAATAGCCCCTTGTAGGGTCATGTCATTTGGATAAAGTCATAAAATTATAGGTCTTGACTTTTTATGTTGGACATGAATATGTTTCATGTACATATTTTTTCTTTTGTAACAATTCATGTTCTTCAATTTTATGGTGAAACTATACATGAATTGTTTCTAACTCTTTCCCTCAAAGTGTGAATACCATGACAATTTTTCCTTCATATAGGAAAAACCTAGCCGAATAATAGGTATCATGTGAGAGATGAGACGACCTCTCATATACTACACATTTCATTTCATTTTCGTTACATTGCCATTTTCATTGTTGACCCTAGAAATATAGTTGCAAATCTTCTTCTTATGAATACATGTTCTTGATTTAATGCTTCCCCTTTGCATAATATATTGATTTTATGCATCTACATGTAAACATTTAACCTAAAAACACTATTGATGTTCTCTGAGTTCAGTGGACTTATCCATTAGTTGGTATAATAATGTCCCATAGCAACCCTCATCACAATTGAATCAACCTCGATAGTCAAGATTTAAGTTGATTGATATAGTTGATATTACTCAACCCTACTAACCTTTAAGTCAACTGAATAAGTTGACACATGCTAGTGTCCCTCCCACCAATAATAGGATTTGGTGTGCCAATACCTGTCTAGTCAGGCAAATTGTAAAGTCAGCCAACCAAACTAGTCAAACTAGCCCAAGCCAATGTATAGGTTCCTTGTGGAAGCTCTAAAGACTCCCCCTCACTATCACCTTAGTCAATTGAGCAGTGGTCTAGTCAATTGAGTAAGCAATCAAACAAGGTCAGAGCAAAGATGAGTGCTATCCAAACGCTAAAACTCATACCAAACCAAGATGAAGTCACAAATCTATTACTCAAACTATTTGATACTTAATTTTTAGTTATAAGTTAATCAATAACTTCATAGACATTATTTTGTTTGTGTATATGATTTGGGGTTTCCTTATCCATTTTACTATTCTATTGAGGATCCACTTCACGTATATAGATCAATTCAATCACACATTGTATTAAAAACAACTTATTTTTTTGGATCATTCAAATACTAAAATTTACATTTTTAAACTAAATACACATCTTCTATGAAAAGGCATAATCAATAACTTACTTGTTTATTAGGGAAAATGAAAATTATATCATAAATAAACGTTTCATATTCAAGGTTTCTCTAATACGACATTTAAATGTACTTAAGGGACGAGTCCTTACAAGAACAAACTTTTGCGAGGTATGTTGCTACCACTTTTTTAGGACATCGTTTAGATATTCTAGGAAATTTACCTACATTACTTTTCCCTATCTAATAAAAATACTGCTAGAAGTAATCATTGAAACTCAAAGATGAGAACTAGCATCAGGGGCTACTACCAAAGATAGTGGTTCCAAGATTCTCATAGGGAACAACAACCCCCAAAAGTTCTTTCAATATCCAAAGTGTGGTATTTTGCACAAAGTTTAGATTAATGTGAACACATGATTGAGGCTAAGAAGATAAACTTGGAGTATAAATGAGATTAAATGATTCTCCTTCATGATATTGTAGTTCATTTAACTATTCCAATATCTATTTCAAAAACTTTGCATGCACATATATCATAAATTCTTATTCTTCTCTTCGCCAATAAAAGTAACTATACTCAAATGAAGATTTTTTATATTTTTTTGAATTAGTGTACATGTACACATCTTTTGTGCACCCATTAAGACTATCATAAGTAAAGAAACATTTTGAGGATTGCATAGGTAGTTCATCTCTTAGTACAATACAAAATCATTAGGCACATAATAGATGTGCATCGAACCATCTAGACACAAAAAACGGAAATAAGGGTTGTATATGGAAGAATAAAGGGTTAGACATTGGGTAAATTAGGTTATGGATTTGGTGGATGAGGAAGGGAGAGGTTCACAATGACTATATGACCTGGTTAAAGCCTAGAGATTTCATCAAGTAGATGATGAGTTGTCCTTGGACACATACAAAGATAAACATCACAAGCGAACCCAAAATGGGTTTCCTATATCACGTAAATGATGTAACAAATTGGATATGAAGGAAATTCAATGAAGGATTACAATTTTTATTTGACTATTTTCTTACAACTACAATATTAAACAAAAACATTTCTACTTAAGGAATTAACTTCATCATTTTTCCCTTTATACTTGTAGGTTATACATACATAATGACTATTTGCCTTGCCATTTAACTTCATTATCAATTAGGAGGATCTCAAAAAGGTTATTCCTACCAATTTCATAACATATTAAAACAACTTAATCATGAACCAACTCAATAAATTCATGCATGAAACACTCTATAACTCTAGGTAGATTCATTTAAGAAGATACACACATCACATTTTTTTAAATTATCAATGTAAACATTTTGCAAGGGCTTCTTCCAAAACAATGATATCATAATTCATAAAACTGCAAACGGGATACTGAGGAACATGACCCAAAATGAAAATTATGATAATATCTAGGACATGAATGGTAACCATTTCTAATTAAGTTTTAAGATTCCATGTTCTTCATTTTATTATAGTTCTTTACAAAGAAAGGATGTAGAATATTGATTTCATGCTATTGAAATCTTAGTTGTAAGTATGGATGAACTCATCCAAAAGATGAACAAGTTGACCATGAAACTGTAAAAACTAAACATCATAATATTGTGAAGGGAAAGGGCATCAATTCATTGTGCCAAAATTTAGCACAACTTAGTACACAAAACACCATGGTGGAAAGATGCCATTCTATTGGTTTTTTGGAAAGCAAGCAACAATACAATCCATACTATGGTTAAAGGGATAACCAAAAGTTTCCTTCCAAAAAATTCACAGTGAGGACAAAATATAGAAACTATCACCAGCCTAAGACAATCAAGCAAAAAGAGGAAACCTCATGATTTGAAAATCATAACCCAAACATTTAACAACAAACTCCTTAATAGATGTATATTTTGGAAATATGCACAATTTCCATCATCACATTATAGACAAAAAATGAACAGTTTTGTTTTCTTTTCAATGTTAAGACATGAATGATGTTCTTCCTATGATTTTATATATGCTTTTTGGTGTAGAATTTCATAGATTTAGGTTGGATAATCATATTTCTCAACAAGCTACACTTTCTCTAACAATATCAGGCATGCTAGCATTGCAAAACCAAATGGAACCCAAAAAAATGCAAACTTCATATAAGGATTGGGAATGTACTTATGATCCATCATCACGTTATAGACAAAAAATGAGGAGTTTTGTGTTCTTTTTAATGTCAAGCCATGAATGATGTTCTTCCTATTATTTTATATATGCTTTGTGGTGTAGAATTTCATAGATTTATGTTGGATAATCATATTCCTCAACAAGACACACTTCTTGCCACAATATCAGGTATGCTAGCATTACAAACCAAACTGAAACAAAAAAATGCAAACTTAATATAAGGATTGGAAATGTACTTATGAACCACTAAACAAACAAAGGAAGTTTTTGAACCTATTTTTATTGATGATATAATGAGGAGAATGCATCTACAAGAAAAAATGATGATTCATATTCTTCACCTAGCTCCCAAAAACCACCGTGTCTATATCCATAGTGGTTCCCTAGATAAAAAGTTGATGAAAAATTTAGCAAGTACATTAAAAATTAAATGACTTACATGTGAATACAAATTTTTTTGACACTATTATAGAGATGACATCTTACATTGAGTTCCTTAAAGATATCCTCATAGATAAATGTAGGCTCAATAATATAGAGATAATCATGATTTGAAGGAGCATGTGGAATCATAAAAATATGAACATTGAGATAGTTAAAGGATATTGGGGAATTTATGTTACCCTACGAAATAGGAGACATGAAATTTGAAAAGGGACTCATTGATTAAGGGTCTAGAAATAATCTCATCACTCGTTCATTTTGCAAGAAGTTAAACATGGGAAATATAAAGCCCACCAATATGGAAATATAAGGGGCCGTTTGGCCCCCTTCTTATCAAATCCCAGTGGTTGCAGGTAAGAGTCTGTACAATTCTTGGACCACTTGTGCTTTGGCCGCCCATTTGTTATGTAGAAGGATAGCAAAGAGGCTAACTGAAAAGCTAAAATTGGGCAGAGTGTGCCAGTTCTCATCATCGTCGTGCATGGCGTGATTGCAGGAATCACACATCTATTAGAACGAAATACCAAACCAAATACCAAATGATATTATGGCCACTAGTCCAATGAATGATTTACATTAAATGTAGCATTCTAGATGATAGCAGCCAAATGGTCCCTAACTGTATGACTTAAATATGAAAAACTAAGAAGGTTTTAACTATATATTTTTCATAAAAATAGGATTTTTTTATACTACCATATGATTTTATAGTCATAGAAATGAAAGAAGACCCAATTCACACCCACTTTCTTAGACAACCACTCTTGGTAATAGTGGAATTCTCATAAATGTAGGAGGAAAGGATGATTATTAGAGTTGTTAAGGACTCTATGGAGTTGTAAATATGAGTATATCAGGATTCACTATTTATGAATTTGTTCTACATGACCACATATACTCTTGCTTATGCCTTTGTGGTTATCCTACCACACCATATATTTCTAATTCGTCCACTAAGTGTCTTGGGTAGCATATATTCCTGCTTGATTGATTAAACGACCAATTAACCTCTGCATTGTTGGATCAATGGGCTCTAGAGGGGGGTTGAATAGAGATACACACTTCTCACAAAATTGATTAGACCATCAAATTATATTAATTGCAGAAACTTAAACAAGCAACAATTTGATGACCTAATCTGACATGCACAACAAGGATAAGAGACAATGAAGAGCAAGCACATGGACATGTGGTTTAGAGTGGTTCCATGTCCTAAACTTAGGAGAAATGTCAGTCCACTACCTAGAGTGGGTTAGTCTCTAGGATTTGTAATCTTGGTACTCTTATATTCCACAATAAGATTACAAGATACAACAACCACACATCCAAGGGCTTAGTACCTCAAGCAAAGATCTTCAACCTATAGAAGGAGCTTACCCACTTGAAGCATGGAGTCTTCAGCCATCAACATGAACTTACCCACTCCTTTCTTCAAGTCTTATGCCTTCAAGGAATTACCTATCTTCCTTGAGAGTTGCCTTGCTTCTCTCCTTCACTTGGAGATCTGGAGCACCTATCTCCTTCACTTGGAGACCTGGAGCAGCTTGCCTTCTCGAACCTTGAAGAACAACACCTCCTTCTCCTTCACTTGGAGAGGGATCTTCAACTATCTTCAAAGGAATGGAGGTTGGAAGATGGAGGAGGAGAGCTTTTACATCAACACATTGAGTAGCTCTCTTACACAGGAACCTATCTCACTCATACTCATGAATTTGACTTGAAGGTAGAGAGAAAGGGGCTCAAAGGCTTAGAACACTCTCAGCTATGGTAGAACTAAGTTTGCAATGAAAGAGCAGCCTTGGAATGAACTCCAAGTGTCCTATATATAGCTGAGGGTGTTGCTTTGATTTAGGTGAACTCTTGGGCCGAAATATAGCCGTTTTCCTTCAAGAAAACGTCTCTATTTGCGATCAAATAACCCACCAACGGTCACATCACTTTTTTCTACAAATTCCGTACAGTGCAATCGGTCGAGTTTCAATAAAGGTAACTCGACCGATCAAGTAAAAGACAAAACCGATATTCAAATGGTCGGTCGAGTTTGTCCTGGGGAAACTCGACCAATCCCTGAAGATCGTTTTGTTCAGCCACTTGATCGGTCGAGTTCTGTGTAAACACAACTCAACCGATGCTATCTTCAGAAAATTGACTTAAGGATGATCGGTCGAGTTTTAAGGCTGGGAAACTGGACCGACCAAGTACCTGAAATCAATTTTCTAAATTGCATCTAAAAGTGATCTAACATTGGTGTTTTATGTCACAATCAATTTTCTCACCTTAGTTACAAGTCAATTCATCATTATAAGTGATTACAGAAATGTTATAAGGTCATTTACATAGAAAACCCAAAATGCACACTTGTAGCCATTTTGACTTGAACTTGACCCATTCTAGGGTTTGGATTTTGGATCCTTTTCATGTAACTAATGCCTGCAAACAATCTTAAACACACATATTAGATACATATGAATGGAATGGTTAAGTCATTATCAAAATATAGGCAATGTATAACCTCTAGGTCAACATTCTCCCCCTTTTTGACAATGACAAACCATTCCTCAAGCATATTGAAAAGGATATGAAAGTTATACCTTTGCGTTGTGAATTAGGGGGATTCATGATACGAAAAATGTGAATTTCTCCCCCTCAATCTATGCTTCCTCTAACCTGCATGGTTAGTTTCTCTACACATAGCAATACCAATATACATGTAATGTGTGGTCATTTGCAAGTTCACATAAAGGACAGTGAATTGAACAAGAAAAGGATCTCACAAGCAAAAGCAATATTATAGCAAAGAAAAACCAATATGATTGAGTTTCAAGACATGAGCTATCACTTTAAATATCTCTTCCCCTTTTGACATTATCAAAAAGGTAGGGGGGTAGAAGAGTAAAATCCAGGTCTTCCCCAAAACTCAACCAAACATGTATGCAAAGGATTAAACAACATTTTAAAGGCATATATCACACACAGATAAAAGATGACATACAATCCAAGTCATGATCAAAATATAACTCAAGATGGCACCATCGCATAGGATAAACCATAGGAAATAGCCATAGTACACATCAAGGATATTACAACTTAGACATACGTCTACAGAAGAGCAACTACAAGCACCAAAGCGATAAAACAAAGATAAGAAATAGTACAGCTCAGAAGAATGTGCCATGATGTTTCTAATACAAAATAGTCTAGAAAGATATATATGATAAGCATGCTAGACTAAAAATGAAGAAACCACCTAAACATCTAAGCTATCTATATCAACAACGTCCTCATCACCAAGAGTGTAGTCCTCATCCCCGTCAGAAGGCGGAGCAGTAGTGCCAGCATCAGAACCAGCACCATCACCATCACCATCGTCGGAAGCATCCTCGTCGTCACCGTCATCAACATTAGCATCATCATCCTCGGCCTGGTCTGGCATCTCCTCATCAACAAGAGGGTCAAAAGAATGACCAGGCCATTGAGCATTTTGCTCAACCCACGACATACCAAGAGCAAGAAGCTCATTGGCCTATGGGAAGGACGGAGCAGAGTCACCCAAGGAGGTGAGCAGAGTGGCCAGGGGGCCAACAGGTAACGATAGAATAGCAGGAATGGAACTACTAGCATCAAAAGGTGGCGGAGTAGTAGTGGAAGGCTCGACAGTAGGATAGTAATGCTCATATGCATATGAAGCATAGGCACTACTGGGGTATGGCTGGTAGGTGGGGTAGGGTGATGTACAGGATAGGTTCATGTGAGACATTATGGAACACAGATCCTGGTGCAGGTGGTCCTGAACCTGTTGATTGTACGCCTATTGATGCATCATATAACCCATAAGGGTTTCATTAGACACACAAAAAGACGCATGGCTGGGTCTAGGAGGAGGCTGCGGTGGTGGAACTCAGGTGGAGGAGGATGGGGTAGCTGAAGTGGCTGCAAAGGCAGAAGCACCAGAGGCAGAGGAGAACACAGGAACAAACTTTTAAAGGGTGGTTTCACTAATACAAACACCCTTTCTGGCGACCGGATAATGGAAGTCAGAAAAGAGACATTTGTCAGTGGCGAACTTGAAAAAACCACAGATCAAAGTTGGGTAGGGTGGGTGGGTGCCTTTGGTGTTCTTTCCAGTGTCAAAGTAGGTCATGTGATGTAAGATATACCTGGCCCACTTGACACCGATATTGTTTAACAAACAATACATAATGACTGCGGTGTTTTCGGCAATTTCCGTTTGATTTTGCTTTGGATGGACATTACAGTTAATCACCAAAGCCAGTATGCACCTCTTTAGGTCAAGAGAGGAGGAGGGAAGGGTGGACTTCTTCTTATAGGCCACGTCAGGTTTCTTCAAAAACCGACGAACATCTGACAACGTCAATTCATGGTGTTTGTAAAAACCTTCCGGGTCAAGAAGATCGAAGTACTCTCCATAATCCTTATTACATGTATCATTTTCCTCATCTCCGGCAAAAAAGACATTTAGAGTATCCTCAGAGAGTTGAAAACGACGACCGACGATCATAGAAGTAAGAATTACTTGAGTATTCGGCGGTGGGATGAGCGAATCGTAGTTCCAACGCAAGTTGGCGTAGAACTCGTGAACAAATTTAGTGCTTGACATGGAGTTGTGAAAGCAGTCACGTTCAATCACTAGGGTGGACAAGTGGTGGGAGGCGAGAAGCTGAGAAACAGAGGCAATAATCACTTGATACCTAGGGGAAGGATCGATCAAAGCATGAAAAGGAAAAGGGCTTCGGGGAAGAAGGTCCTTGTACCTATTTACAGCTTCAACTGACACAAAAGAGGTATTATCAAATGAAATCAAATGATTATTAGATGAGGAAGAAGGAGCATTGCTTGGAGCAGGACGTTTTCGTCTATGAGAAGCAATGGAAACGAAAACGAGATGAAAAACGTGCAAACAAGCAATGGCAAACCTCAAACGCCAACCAAACACCACCAGTGACGCCCGGGGAGCTCAAGATCAAGGTTTCTAGGTTGATCTAGGGCTAGGAGCGAGAGGTTTAGGGAAGGGTTTGAGAGCTTAGGGCTAAGAGGTGAGGAATCAATCATCTATTTTCTAGTTGAGAGGGAAAAAAGGCGGCTGATCCTAACTTTTAAGTTGGCCCAGCCCGCGGATCGGTCGAGTTCTGTGTGTGGAAAACTCGACCGAATGGTCCACTGAAGACTTGCTCTCGGCTCCTGATCGGTCGAGTTTCTCAGGGTGAAAACTCGACCGAAGGTCAACCTGACCTAAAAATCACATTCTTAGTTTCTATCCATATACATGCCAATTAAATTTATTTTTCCATTCTATTATGTATCATTAACATACTTAGGCACATTTAGCTCATCATTGGGCACTATTTTGCGATAAAACATGGAATTCGATAAAAACCCAAAAACAAGCAAAAAATAAGCATGTTTATAAGCAAGTTAGGAACATTTAAGCATATATAGGCAAAACAAGGTGAAGAAAAACATGAGCAAGCATATAGGAAAGAGACAACTAGCTAGATCACATGGCAATATCATTTAAATCAACAATAAGCAGTTTAGATCGAATAAAGTTAAATTGATCTCTAGCTAGAGGTTTTGTAAAGATATCTGCCAATTGATTTTTTGTGTCCACATGCGTGATATAAATATCCTTCTTAGCAATGTGATCATAGAGAAAGTGATGGCAAACCTCTATATGCTTGGCTCTACTATGCAATATAGGATTGTAAGATAGATTAATTGCACTAGTATTGTCACAAAATATAGGAGAATCATCAAAAAATATGTTGAAGTCTTGGAGCATTTGCTTCATCCATAGGACCTATGCACAACAGCTCCCGGATGCAATGTATTCAGCCTCAGTAGTTGATAATGCCACTGTACTTTGTTTCTTAGAGAACCAAGATACTAAGCATGGTCCTAGAATGAAGCAAGTGCCACTTGTGCACTTTCTATCAACCAAACACCCTACGTAATCCGCATCACTATATGCTCTAAGAGTAAATCCCTTGATTTAGGATACCATAGTCCAAAATTTTGGGTTTTGGATAAGTACCTCAAAATCCTCTTAACAGCAATAAGATGCGACTTCATAGGACTAGATTGAAAGCGAGCACACAAGCCAACACTAAACATAATATCAGGTCTAGAGGCAGTTAAATAGAGTAAACTTCCAATCATACCTCTATAGAGCTTCTCATCTACCTTCTCACCTTCTTCATCTTTGTCAAGTTTGGCGATGTTGGACGTGGGTGTATCCATCAGCTTCATGTTCTCCATCCCAAAGCGCTTGAGCAGTTCATTTGTGTACTTTCCTTGGTTGATGAAGTTTCCTTCTTTTGTTTGCTTGATTTGAAAGCCGAGGAAGAAAGTCAACTCACCCATCATGCTCATTTTGAATTCACTCTGCATAAGAGAACTAAACTCCTTGCAAAGATCAAGATCAGTCCCGCCAAAAATGATATCATCAACATAAATTTGAATTATAAGAAAATGGTTAGAAGTGTGTTTTAGGAACAAGGTAGAATCAAATTTGCCCATGACATACCCATTATCTAACAAAAAGTTCTTTAATTTCTCATACCAAGCTCGAGGTGCTTGTTTGAGTCCATACAGAGCTTTTTACAACAAATAAACATGATTGGGTAACTTGTCATTTTCAAAGCCTGGAGGTTGAGCAACATATACTTCCTCCTCGATTGTACCATTCAAAAATACACTTTTAACGTCCATTTGATATAACAAGAAATTTTTGTAACTAACAAAGGCAAGTAACATACGAATAGATTCTAATCTAGCAACATGAGCATAAGTTTCATCAAAGTCAATACCTTCATGTTGGTTGTAACCTTGTGCTACTAACCTTGCTTTGTTTCTTACCACTTTTTCTTGCTCATCTAGCTTGTTGTGGTAGACCCATTTGGTGCCAATGATTTTTCTATCACTAGGTCTTGGCACTAGAGTCCACACACGATTCTTCTCAAATTGCTCTAACTCTTCTTGCATGGCTAGGATCCACTCATCATCACCAAGGGCTTCTTTGATGTTCTATGGCTCTAGTTGGGAGATGAAGGCACTATCTGCTTGTTCTTTGTTGTGAGAAGCTCGTGTCCTCACTCTCTCGAATGGGTTGCCAATGATCAACTCCTTGGGATGATTCTTTGCAAAGCGGGGGGTGGGATCCTTCTTTTCTTGTTGTTGTTGTTCTTCTTCTTCTATCGCCTGCTTACCTTTATTTTCGATGTTGAGGTCTTTTAAGATAGGAATCAAATCATCTGCAACATCATTATCAACAACATGCTTGCCAACAACAAGGTTAGTTTCAATAAACTTAACATTGATAGATTCTTCAATTGTAGACAATTCAATGTTGAATACTCTATATGCCCTGCTAGTAGTGCTATAGCCTAGGAAGAAATCCTTATAAGATTTCAGATCAAACTTGTCAAGAGAATCCTTCGTGTTTAAAACAAAACAAGGACATCCGAAAACATAAAAGAAATCAATAGACGGCTTTCTACCATGCCATAGTTCATAGGGGGTTTTCTTTAAAGAAGGATGTGTAAAAACTCGGTTTTGCACAAAGCATGAGGTGCTAACGGCTTCAACCCAAAACTTCTTAGGAGTGTCATACTCAAGAAGTATGGTCCTAGCCATCTCTTGTAGCGACCTGTTATTTCTCTCTACAACCCCATTTTGTTGAGGCGTACGAGGAGAAGAGAAATTGTGCAAATAACCAGATTTTTCACAAAAACGCTCAAAAAGATCATTTTCAAATTCTCCCCCATGATCACTATAGATAGAAACAATCCGGAAAGAAACTTCATTTTTAGCCCGTTTACAAAAGCTCAAGAAAACATCAAGAGTATCGCTTTTAGAAATGAGAAAGAAGGTCCAAGTATATCGAGAGAAATCATCAACAATAACAAGACAATACTTGGAACCACGAAGCGTTTGCATTCTCATTGGTCCAAATAGATCAATATGAAGAAGTTCAAGAACTCTCTTAGTACTCATGACTCCTTTGGATTTGAAGGAGGATTTGGTTTGTTTCCCTTGTGTACAAGGTTGGCATTCCTCATCCTTTTCAAAATCCAATTTGGGAAGTCCTTTAACCAAGTCCTTTTTGCTCAATTTCTTCATTTGATGCATATTCACATGACCCAAACGGAGATGCCAAAGAGAAATATCATTTTTATCCACTACCAAGCATCTATTTAGTATGGGCTTAAGAGAATCAAGAACAATAACATAAAGATTACCATTTCTAGTTCCCTTATATATAACATTATAGGAGAGGGAATCTACAAGCAAGCATTCTAAAGAAGTAAACAACACAAGATATCCATTGTCACAAAGTTGACTAACACTAATCAAATTGTGATGTAGGCCATAAACAAGCAACACATTTTTAATACATAGCTCAATGCCCACATCACCCTCACCCATGACCTTACCCTTCTTGTTGTCCCCGAAGGTTACTGATCCTCCTTTCTTTTTCACAAACTTGTTGAAATGGCTGATTTCTCCAGTCATGTGCTTAGAGCAGCCACTATCAACAATCCATCTCTTTTTAACCTGCAAGAAAGAAGGATGTCATAACCCAACTCAAACTTTGGGATCTGAGGTTAGCTTGGGGACCCATTTCATCTTTGGGTTGGTCCCCTTGGGCTTGTAAGGACAATAAGTGGAGTAATGGTCATTACATTTACAATGAACACAAACCATAGGGTTCTTAGAGCCGGAAGTCTCTCCATGGAAAATAGGAGGTTCCACACTCTTCTTCTTACCTTTGTTCTTGCTCTTTTTCTTACCTTTTGGAGCAGTCCCATCATATCCCAAACTACTAGTACCAACATGTTTGGTAGAGTGTTCTAGGACATCATTGAGGGATTTCTTTCCCAAGAGAAACTTTTGCAAAGAAGATCTTAACTTGGCATTATCATCACTAAGGTTAATGACAATAGTAGAAAGACTAGAAAGATCATCTCTAGCATGCAATAGGTCAGCCTCAAGACAGAGGGCTTTAGTATGAAAGGAATCTCTTTCTAAAGCTATGCTAGCAACTTCATGACTTTGCAAAATAGGTCTAGAAGATAAGTCATTTACTTGAGCAAGCAATTTGGCATTTTCATATTTAAGCAAAACAATTTCTCTTTGATAAGCATAAACTTCATTTCTTCTAGCATCATCCATGAGTTTGAGTTCCACATTTTCAGTTTTAAGAGCATCAAGCTCATCTAGGCACTTTTGGTTTTCTATCTTAAGATTTTCAATATTTTTAAGATATACACCATTCTCAACCTCTACTCCATTGTATTGAAGTTCAAGGTCAAGAAATTGCCCTTGTAAGGAATCTATACTCTCAAGATGCAATTTTTCATTTTTATCAAGCATATCAATTTTAGCATAAAGATCATCAACTATCTTACCTAACCTTTTCCTCTTAGATTTGCATTTAGTAAAGGATGATTGGCATTCATTTAGCATATCAATGATAGTTTCTTTAGGCAGCTCTAGCAAATTTACTTCACTTACCTTGCTTACCTCACTTACCTCACATACATATTCACTAGTAGAGACCATGAGAGCAAGATGGCATTCTCCATCTTCAGAGCTTGAGGAGCTTGAAGAAGACTCCTCCCAATCTACATGGACTGCATCTCTTGATTTTGTTTCTTTCTTGTCCTTCCTCTTGTACTTTCCTTCTCTCTTGTGCTCCTTATCTTTCTTGTGGCTGCTCTTGTGGTGGCTCTTCTTGGCCTTGGGGCAGTCACTCTTGTAGTGGCCTTTTTGACCACACTCATAGCACCTTGGAGTTGAAGAGGAGGGCTTGCTCTTGAAGTGTTTGCCCTTTGAGTAGTTTGCCTCATGCTCATTAGGACCTTCATCTTCGCTTGAGGAAGGGCTGGGGGACTTTAAAGCGAGTTGTTGTTGCCGAACCATTTCTTCAATTTGTGCTTTGAAGGTTGTGTCCTTTATCTTCTTGGACTCTTTTTCTTCTCTCCTCTCTTCCTCTTCTTGCTTGTCAAGCCTAGGTTCATGGGCTTGGAGGTTACCAACCAGCTCCTTGGTTGACAACTCACTTAGCTTATACACCTCTTCTATTGAAGTAACCTTAGGCTCCCATCTCTTAGGAAGAGATCTCAAGATCTTAGAGTTGATACTACCTCTATCCATCACACTCCCAAGGGCTTCCAAACCATTTATGATGACATTGAGCCTAGTGTACATATCAGCCACTCTCTCATTCTTACCCATCTTGAAGTTCTCTAGATGACCACCAAGCATGTAGACCTTGGCTTCCTTCACTTGCTCGGTTCCTTCATAGGTGACACACAATTTGTGCCATATCTCATGTGCGGTGTCCCATGAAGAGATCTGATTGAACTTAGATGGAGTAAGGGCAGTGTAGATGATGCTCACAGCTTTGGCGTTGAGTTGAGCATGCTTCATTTCAACTTCAGTCCATGTGGTGATGTCCCCTTTGGATCTTCATATTTGAGGTGGACTATCTTCCACATTTCATAGCTCACACCTTGAAGGTAGAACTGCATCCTTCTCTTCTAATAGAGGAAGTTGGTTCCGTCGAAGACCAGAGGTATCATGGAGAAGCTTCCTTCTAGGTTAAGCGAACCAAGTGTCGAATCGCCCATCTTCTCCTACTTGTTGAAGTAGCTTGGAGAAGACCTGCTCTGATACCACTTGTTGGATCAATTGGCTCTAGAAGGGGGGGGGTTGAATAGAGCTACAAACTTCTCACAAAATTGATTAGACCACCAAATTATATTAATTGCAGAAACTTAAACAAGCAGCAATTTGATGACCTAATCTAACATGCACAACAAGGATAAGAGACAATGAAGAGAAAGCACATGGACAAGTGGTTTAGAGTGGTTCCATGTCCTAAACTTAGGAGCAATGTCAATCCACTACCTAGAGTGGGTTAGTCTCTAGGATTTGTAATCTTGGTACTCTTATATTCCACAATAAGATTACAAGATACAACAACCACACATCCAAGGGGTTAGTACCTCAAGAAAAGATCTTCAACCTATAGAAGGAGCTTACCCACTTGAAGCATGGAGTCTTCAGCCATCAACATAGACTTACCCACCCCTTTCTTCAAGTCTTTTACCTTCAAGGGATTACCTATCTTCCTTGAGCATTGCCTTGCTTCTCTCCTTCACTTGGAGATCTGGAGCACCTATCTCCTTCACTTGGAGACCTGGAGCAGCTTGCCTTCTTCAACCTTGAAGAACATCACCACCTTCTCCTTCACTTGGAGAGGGATCTTCAACTATCTTCAAAGGAATGGAGGTTGGAAGATGGAGGAGGAGAGCTTTTACATCAACACATTGAGTAGCTCTCTTACACATGAACCTATCTCACTCATACTAACGAATTTGACTTGAAGGTAGAGAGAAAGGGGCTCAAAGGCTTAGAACACTCTCAACTATGGTAGAAATAAGTTTGCAATGAAAGAGCAACCTTGGAATGAACTCCAAGTGTCCTATATATAGCTGAGGGTGTTTCTTTGAGTTAGGTGAACTCTTGGGATGAAATATAGCCATTTTCCTTCAAGAAAACATATCTATTTGCGATCAAATAACCCACCAACGGTCACATCACTTTTTTCTGCAAATTTCGTACAGTGCAATCGGTCGAGTTTCAATAAAGGTAACTCGACCGATCAAGTAAAAGACAAAACCGATATTCAAACGGTCGGTCGAGTTTGTCCTGGGGAAACTTGACCGATCCCTGAAGATCATTTTGTTCAACCACTTGATCGGTCGAGTTCTGTGTAAACATAACTCGACCGATGCTATCTTCAGAAAATTGACTTAAGGATGATCGGTCGAGTTTTAAGGCTAGGAAACTCGACCGACCAAGTGCCTGAATTCAATTTTCTAAATTGCATCTAAAATTGATCTAACATTGGTGTTTTATGTCCCAATCAATTTTCTCACCTTAGTTACAAGTCAATTCATCATTACAAGTGATTACAGAAATGTTCTAAGGTCATTTACATAGAAAACCCAAAATGCACACTTGTAGCCATTTTGACTTGAACTTGATCCATTCTAGGGTTTGGATTTTGGATCCTTTTCATGTACTTAATGCCTGCAAACAATCTTAAACACACATATTAGATACATATGAATGGAATGGTTAAGTCATTATCAAAATATAGGCAATGTATAACCTCTAGGTCAACATGCATTTCAAAATCCCTCTACTTATGCCCAGACATTACACACATATATGGATACATATATTTCATTATGGATTCAAATATAGTCCTACATTTATATGTATATATTGTACCATATATAATTAATCTCCATATATGCTTATAATTTTTTATGTATACCTGT
The DNA here is from genome assembly GCA_963693085.1 of Alisma plantago-aquatica. Taxonomy (NCBI): domain Eukaryota; kingdom Viridiplantae; phylum Streptophyta; class Magnoliopsida; order Alismatales; family Alismataceae; genus Alisma; species Alisma plantago-aquatica. The sequence continues at coordinate 428,252,971 of OY856411.1, forward strand.
AATATAATCATTATCATATATCCATATAAAATATATGTACTTACATACACATACATTCCATAAGTATATTCATACATATATGCATACATTTTGATTTATCCACACACTCTACATATATTAGTTATGTATTTGTATATGTATCTGTATGTATGTATGTATGTATAAAAAAATAAATAAATAATTTTGAAAAAAGATTGTACCAAGCTACACTTGCAAAATCTCTAAATAAACGCCTTCTCACAGGCCCTAGCTAAAAGTTGTGTTTCCAATCCTTTTTGTATGGCATAACTAAATGATATATATATATATATATATTAATACTCTACATTTTTATAAGACTTATGTATTACATTGCAAATATATATTGTTAGTTTAATAAAGAAAGACAAAACTACATATACTCTAGTATATAATCCCACATACTGTCGATAGTCTATGTAGTACCTTCTCTACACGTGCATCAGATAACACTATTTTTAACAATGCTTTAAGTTAGTAGTCTTCAATGATGTGCTTTTTGAAGGACAAAGAATTCAAGAGGACACCGACCTTGAGTTTTATATTGTTGAATGACTACATGAATTTGCTATAATCGCTAGAATTGCACTCTTAATACTTCTCATTTTGCTACAACTTGCCAATATGATCACATAAGAAGACATAATATTCATTCAAATCTATAATATAGATACCAACCTACCACAAGTAAGGTTAATCCCTTACCATTAGGTTTAATACATCACACCACTTTCCTTAGAATATAACCACGATCCTAAAATTAATCCATCATCAAATAAACTTTCAATATGAAAAAGGTTAATGAGAAAAGATAATTGCAAGTTCAACAACCAGAAGAGCTAAGAATAAACACCAATGAAAATAGTAAGATACATAGGGAATTTTTTTTTGATGAATGATAAGAGAATCTATCACATGAAATTCTAGAATGAATATTTGGTGCTTTTATTTGATTTCAACATCAATTTATTTCTAAGGAAATTTTGGGCCAAACGACCGACTACCTTCACTACACAAGGTTTGTTGTCATGCAACAACCAATATCTACACAACATGAAAGGGCCTATTTTAGACCTAAAACGAAGCATGTTATAGGAGCAAAACTACATTTTATCATTTTCTTATCAATTGTTTTTGTTTGCTTATTGAAATACTTAGTAGTTGTTTTGGTTTTAGACAATGAATAGTAATTTTGGTTGCACCATTTTCAGGTGAAGGAGACTAAAGAAATTAACAGATTGAGAAAGAAATGAAGAATTCTATGAATTTTCAAAAGAAGAATCATTATACAATGTGTATTCATAATATATGTATAAAAATTTCACATATGGTGTGTATTTATCCCTGCGTTGTGTAAGTAATAGATGACAACATTTTTGCATGCTCCATGTCCTTATATGAATATTCAAAACATTTGATATATGTGTCCATTTTTTTAAATTGACAACAATCTCACTACACAATTTGTAAATTGTATACACCTCATTTCAGATTACAAGACATTTTTAAATCCTAAATTATGTGTAATAAGAGACGATGCAAATTTTTATCAGGTAACCATGCACTATGTTCTTCTTTCACATACTATTTACATACATCACTACTCATCTTACCCCTATGTTGAAATTAAAACTCTTTACATGAAAGGCACAATACCAAAACTCTTGGGCTTTCTTATTTGAAGTTAGGGGAGCGGGACCCATCTCTGAGATAATGCACCCAATATCCATTAAGTAAAAATCAAAAGAATGCATGAGTTTTCACCTTTCATTGTATTTTGTATCACTCAATGTGTGGAAATATACATACAAGACTTTTACAAAAAAATATACTTAAAATCTAGCATTGTATAGAAGCCATATCAACTCCTACTTCGAAAGATGTTTGACTCTAACTCTACCACCACATCACTATATATCTAGTCATATTTTTCATCTATTCACATGTTCACTAACCCACAATATTGGCGATTGACATGTGAAACATGGGCGCTATTAAAAATGTCCATATAGTGCCCTCATATCAATATCAACCTTCACCTTTGACACTTAAATACAGTTTAATTGGATGCTTATGCCATACCAACCACAATGTTGAGAGTCATTCACTTGATTTTTCTCTATTGTGAAGCAATTGATAGACATTTCAGAGTTTGATAGCTACAATGAGGACTACTGACTTTATGCTTGGGATGTGGGTAACTAATATATCATTTTAGTTTTCATTGTTACATTATTTCTTGTTTTTTCAAATTTTTATGTTTAATGTTTGTTTTCTTATCTCATGTATGTTTTTTATCTGTAATTTTGTATGTTATTGTGCCACTTTGATTTCTAGTTGAACTTAAATTAGCAATGTGCTTCATCATTTGCATTATATCTATGACATACTATCATGTAATGAGCATAAGATTCACCATTTGATGATTACTAACTTAGAAATGTGTTTCATCATTTTAATATTAATTTGAAGTAAAATTATGAAAATCACTATTTTTTTTTTGAACTTGATCCTACATAACCATACCACATGCATTCACATTTTGAAATACCAGGTTATGATCAATCAATTTCTACGAGGATGAAATTGCATGTTCAACAATCTACCTTAATGTAATAAGTTTGGGTTTGTTTGCATTAGGAATGCTGAGCTTAGTTGACTATTTTTTTTCTAGAACATACTAGAGAATCCACCAACATTGAGGTCTGTGTTGTCATAATGGCATCAGACAAAGAGTGATCTTTTTCAAAATTCATCAAGAGATATATTGCAAAATAGCTAAGAGAAGAAGTCTACCACTTACAAGTGAACTTTACTTCTTCCCTAAAAAGGTATTACGATATAGGTAGACACATTTTTTTTGTTCTAATTGGTTCATGATATTTATAATCAAAATTGATTTTTTTTCTTCAAGTCCCACTTAGTCAAACTCAATAAAGTTCTAGCCTCAATCCTTGGCGGAAGCAAGATCAATGCTCACCTTTATTGTGGACACACCATGCCCCAAAATGGATCGGTCTAGATAACACTTGATCTTAAGAAAAAACATTTCAATTTCCTAGACATATGAAAGACCCCCACCCATTAGTTGAAATTTGAAATCCACACCAAGAAAACATCTTCTTTAGCAACTTTTTGATTTTAGAATCCAAGACTGTACATATCAACACAATCAAAACATACTTTTGTTTAAAGCTAGTTTTTTTTGGGATTTTGGATTTTTAAAATCCAAGACCTTACATATCTACACAATAAAAACATAGTATTGTTTGAAACTAGTTTTTATGGGGTGCCATAAGATTACCATCAATATAAATGCAACTAGAAGGTAAAAAAAATCCATTCACAACCAAGTTGGTAGGTCCCAACTATAGAATGGTAAGAAGGATTAGTTAGAGGTAGATAACAAGTGATCACAAGGCTTGTGTGAACAATCAAGATAGGGTAATACTCCTACACCACCACAATGCAGGAATAAACACATGACAAGTACATACAAACTTCAACATTCCCCCATCAAGCTGAGCATGTATATCAACAATGTTCAACATTCTTAGACAAGCTTAAAACAAAAATATATTAAAGAAAAGATAAAAACAACAAACACAAAAAAAATCTCCTCCTAAAGTATACTCCTTAAGAAAGTAGCTATCAAGCATCATCCTCTCTAAGGTAGATGTTGTAAGGATTATAACACATAGTTCCATTCCCTCTTTAAAAGATAGTGGAGAAGTAGTAGAAAAGTAGACTAACCTTGAAGTAAATAGCAGCGAAGTAGATTGCATGACAAAAGAAACACCATGGTCTATAAAAAAAGAACCTTCAAAATAAATAAAGTACCATCTGGAGCAGTAGATAGGAAGAAACATGCATATTGGTCTCCATCTCAATCACTAACATTGTAGCTCAAAGGGTGTTGTTCACCATTCAGATAATGCTGGACCACAATGAATATAAAGCACAAACACGTAGAGATTCAATTTGGGAAGATAGTGCAAATGCAAAAAAGTAGATAAAATGTGCCAGAATAGCATAAGTAGGAATAACACCATTTCTGGATAGAAGACTATAAACAATATGCAAAAATACCAGAGAAATTCCATTATGCATAGACAAATGTATGAGAGGATCCATAACAACAACACATGATGCATGCTATGAATAAAACAAAAGTAGATAATACCACTATATCAAAAATCCCTTCAAGTTTTCTTTACTTGGTAACAAAAATTATGTGATTTGTTTTAGAAATTAATAAGCTCACAAGACAACAAGGCTAAAGGCAAAAGGAATAATAACCAACCCCAAAGGAAGGCAATTGAGATCTTATTGGAGAAAAGCAAGCCTCATAAACCAGATTACCTACTTAGATTAATCTCCAAGCATAAGAGGCTCTGATACAGAAGCGCAAGGATTACAACAAATCACATTCGAAGAATGAGATACAACACAAAATAGGAAATTAAGTGGATCGTGGAAATCACCACACCGACTTAAGACCACCAATATGGATGCCACCCCTTCTTCTAAAAATGATGATAAAATTGAAGGAGAGGCGATTTTGAATCCTTAGAGCAAGCAATAGTAAAAAACAACTTAGGGAGTCAAGGGTAGGGAAAGACGACAAGCAAGGTATATGGCGTATGGGAAATAGTTTGGATAGGGATTTATGTGAATACATGAAAAAATTAGGACCTGAAAGTGGTGGTGGACAACCATGGGAAATGGTGTGTAATTGTGGACAACATGTGGTGATGGCTGGTCATGGTGGTGGGTGTGGCTGACAAAAGGAGGGAGAGAAAGTGGTGGCGTACAACCAAGAGGACAACAAACCAATTGAATGGGAAGTGTTTGGGGTTAGACACAGAAGAATGTGTGCATAAAAAGATATGGGAGGGATAGCAGGCAAGAGGAAAAGGAAGTAGGGTGTGATGGAAAGTTGTGGAAGGGGGAAGGTTACCAAAAATGATATGGGAGTAGGGTGGGGTTGTTGGAAAAATCATGAAAGGGAAAATGAATAGGACCATGTTTGGTAAGGTGTAAAATGGAAGTGTGAAGTTTGAATGTAACAGTTTCCAGTCTAAATTTTGTTTGGTATGCCACATTGTAGTGCACTTGCTTGATTTAGAAGTGCATTGAAGTACCTCATTTAACTCAATAATCAAGAAAAGGTACTACGTCTAAAATGGGAGTGCTCGTGTGTAGTTTGTGCTTATGCACGACTATATAAGTGAGAACCTAGTACCATGAGAGAAAAAACATTAGATCTTAGTCAAACATAATTAAACTGACCCATATACCCTTCTCACTCAACGAGTGTGACAACAGTTTGTTCTTTCTCTCTCTCTCTCTATCCCAATACTATTTGTACTACTATAGAAATGGTTTATAACGTCACATTTATGGGTGTCGCTTGTATACAAGAAATCGACGCCTAAACCCTACAACGTCGGTTTATTACAAAACCGACATCTATCTGTGAAGAGTGGCCAGACACGGGTATCACTTTTTATTTAGCGTCGGTTCCTTAATAAGTAACCGACGCCTAAAATTGACTGCCAAATCCAAATTTTCCAATGAAAAAAAAAATACCTCCAAAATTTAACATACGACGTCGGTTGTGAACAAAACAACCGACGACTAAAGGTTTTTCGCGAGACAGAAATTGAGACCATTTTTATCGTCGATTTTCTTGCAAAAACTGACACCGATGTGTTTCGCGTGCTGTCCCCGTGAAAATTCTCACCCCCTTTGGAGTCAATTTTATACGGCAACCGACAACTATGGTCAGAATTGGAGAACATTTTGTTTTTTTGGCATATGTAGATAGACGTCAGTTTTTCTAGAGACACCGACGACTATAATTGAGCAAAGGTGTCAATTTTTTTGTGTTAACCGACTCCTATTGTTATAAGCGTCGCTTGGTTTTAATAACTGACGCCGATTGTTAACATAATAGTACCCGCACGAAGTAGAATCTTCCCCTTTCTCTGTTTCATTGCAATCGAATGCCGATTTTAGGGTCTGGCGATTCCGCCGCCGACCGCTCCCTGCTGCTCTCTGCTCGCCGCCACTGTGGCAGTCGTTCTCTTTGCTCACCGCCGTCGCCGCCCTCCTCCTTGCTCGCCGCCGCCACCGCTATTCCTTCTATGCTCGCCGGCTGGCTGCCTGTAGCTCACCGCCGCACACCCTTCTCTCCTTGCTCGCTCTCCGGCTGCCTGCTCGCCTGCCTGCTCAGCTTCCACGTGCACCCCTCTGTCTCCCCCTCTCTCCCTGCTCCAGAGCAAGATGCCTGGCTGGGCTCAAATAGAGGTAAACATCCCCAAAAACCCTCTGTTTCACCTTCTCTCCCTGCTCCAGAGCAAGACGCTCGATCGGCTGGGCCCAAATAATAAATTTTTATATACCAAAATGATCGAAAAACCCTCAGCTTTCCAATGATGATGTCTATTTCCCCTAATTGTGTTCATATCTTCTCTGAATCCCTATTTTATTACACTGCTTGATCTTTAATCACATAGACTTCATCAACATTGCTACTTGTATGATCCTAGTGATTAAAAGCACTCTTTCCTGGTACCTCAATAACTAATGTTTCCTTGAGATGAGTGTTAATTGATCTAGCTTGCTTACTTTCCTTCTAATTCCATCTTTTATGTGCTATGACCCACTAGTCACCTTTAGAGTATTAAAATGATGCAACTTGTACACTTGTTAAGTTTGAATCTATAAATCCCATGAAATGATATCACCCCACAAAATCAATAGTCACTATTATGTCTTGTACACTCTAGAATCAAGATCTAATACTCTTATGCTATTTTAACACCATGAGACCTCTTTTGTTCATTCTAGTGGAGTATTATGACCTATGATGACCTAACATGAAACCATGGTCTTAATGATATGATTTTGTTGGCCTAGAAACCCATCCTAGATTTACTCATTAGGAGTAAATCTTGGATAGTCCCCAGTTTGGGACTATTCTTGAACACCTAATCTCACTTAGGATGTAAGTGTATAATGTGTATTGGGTTTTCAAGAAAACTTCGGTAGTACTTCCCCGTTTGTTCTCTAAGTACATATGTACTTGGAGAACGGCGTGGAAATGCTGTCGAAATTTTCTTGAAAACCCAATACACATTATACACTTACTAGTGAGATTAGGTGTTTAAGAATGGGATAGGTGGTACACATTTATTATATATAAGAATGAAAAAACATGTATTTGTTGGCTTAGAAACCCGTCCAAGATTTACTTATTAGGAGTAAATCTTGGATAGTCCCCGGTTTGGGACTATTCTTGAACACCTAATCTCACTTAGGATGTAAGTGTATAATGTGTATTTAGTTTTCAAGAAAATTTTAGTAGCATTTCCCCATTTGAAAACCCAATACACATTATACACTTACTAGTGAGATTAGGTGTTCAAGAATGGGATAGGTGGTACACATTTATTATATATAAGACCTTAAACCCTAAAGTTTTAACCATGCATAAACTCAAAATCTGTTAACCCTAGACCCTAATCTTGTTCTAATATATACTTGTTTTCTCTTTGATCATAGAATGGATAGATCATGGATGTCCATTCTAAATCGCTGCACCCCATAGTTTATTTTTGGTCTTGATCAGTTTATTAGATTTGTCGAGGAACATAGGAAACAACCTGGATATAGGTTCTACTGTCCATGTAGGCATTGTGGTAACAACTTGAAAGTCAGTACTGGTGACAAAATCAAAAGTCATGTCATGTGCAATGGGATTGTACAAGGCTATACAGAATGGCACTGGCATGGAGAGATTTCAAACCTAAAATCAGTGGATGTCGATAGCATTTCTTGTGTGGAAGAAGTAATTACCTCCGATGACGTAGATGTGGACGAACCAATTCTAGTAGACACCGTTGATGTGATGCTGGATAGTTGTGGGGTAGAGCACACCGATCCACCTCCCATGTTTAGAAACATTGTGCATGGTGCTGAGATACCATTATACATAGGTTGTAAGTTTATGAAGCTTAGTGCTGTGGTTAGATTGTATAAACTGAAAGCTAACAATCAATGGAGCGACAAAAGCTTCACGTCATTATTGTCTTTGTTGAAAGAAATTCTTCCTGAAGGAAATGAGCTGCCAATCTCAACATACCGGTTAAAGAAATTGTTGTTCCCAATGGAAATGGAGGCCAAGAAGATACACGCATGCCCAAATGATTGTGTGTTATTTCAAAAAAACTATGTGGATTTGAAAGATTGTCCGAAATGTGGTGCGCCAAGGTATAAATTGACGACTCCGAGGGAGTCTAAAATTGGTTCTCCTGCCAAGGTGATGTGCATCTACCTATAATACCATAGTTTCAACGCTTGTTTGCCAATCCTATAGATGCGAAGAATTTGAGGTGGCATGCAGATGTTAAGAAAAATAATGATGGGATCCTACGACATGCGTCTGATTCCCCACAGTGGAAGAAGATTGATTTATTGTACCCTGAATTTAGTGAAGAAGACATGAATCTAAGACTTGGGCTTTGTATAGATGAGATGAATCTGTACGGGACATTGAGCAGCCAACACAACACTTGGCCGGTTATGCTTGTTATATACAATCTTCCTCCCTGGTTGTGTATGAAAAATAAGTTTGTTATGCTGTCGTTGTTGATATCAGGCCCTAAACAACCTGGAAATAATATCGACATTTATCTTGAACCTATGATTGATGACTTGAAGAAGCTATGGGGTGAAGGTGTGATGACCTATGATGCTTCACGAAGAGAGACATTTCGTTTGCACGCTATGTTGTTTTGTACTGTGAATGACTTTCCAGCGTATGGGAATTTGTCTGGATATAGTGTCAAAGGATCTAAAGCGTATCCTATATGTGAAGAGAACAATGATTCAATATGACTAAAACACAGAGGCAAGACTGTATATCTTGGTCATCAAAGGTTTCTTAAAAAATTTCATCCTTATCATAGGTTGCACAAAGCTTCAATGGACGGAATGAGGAACAGAGTGCACCTAAACCTATATCAGGGGAGGATGTTTATGAAAGAGTAAAAGACATTGCCAATGAATTTGGTAAGAGATCACAATGTACGATGGCCACACGGAGTGATAAGTCTTTATTTAAGAAGAAGTCCATAGTTTGGGATCTTCCTTATTGGAGTTTTTTGATAGTTAGGCATTGTATCGATGTCATGCACGTTGAGAAAAATGTATGTGATAGCATCATTGGTACTCTGTTGAATATACTAGGTAAGACTAAAGATGGGATAAAATCCAGAATGGACCTACGTGAAATGGGAATAAGGACAAAATTAACAGAAGTAGTTAGTAGCGATTGGAGAACATACTTACCTCCCGCTTGTTACACGTTGTCTAGAAAGGAGAAGAAAGCTTTTTGTGAATGCTTGGTAAATGTTAAGGTGCCACAGAGTCACTCATCCAACATATGTACATTGGTATCAATGAAAGATCTGAAGTTGATAGGTCTTAAATCTCATGATTGTCACACTATAATGCAACAATTTTTTTCCAGTGGCAATTCGATCTATATTGCCGAAGCATGTACAGTTTGCAATCACCAAACTTTGTTTCTTTTTCAACAGTCTATGCAGCAAAGTTATAGACCCTGATACTCTCGATAAATTGCAAAGAGAAGTGGTTGTTACCCTATGTCAGCTTGAGATGTATTTTCCTCCTTCGTTCTTTGATATCATGGTACATCTTGTTGTCCACTTGACTAGGGAAGTGAAAATGTTGGGACCAATTTTCTTGCATTGGATGTATCTCTTTGAACGATACATGAGCATTTTTAAAGGTGATGTTTGAAACCGTTATCGACCTGAAGGGAGTATTATTGAGGGTTATGTGGCGAGAGAGGTTATGGATTTTTGTAATAACTTTCTGAGTGGTAATGACGCTCCTGTGAATGACAAGAATATTGAGGAGCATTTTGGCAAAGGAATTTTGGGATCACGGGTGAAAGTAATCAGCCGTGAGTAGTTGGAGCAAGGCCACTTGTATATTTTACACAACATCGACAAAGTGAGTGTTTATATCGAGGAACATACCAATTTCATCAAGAGACAATATCCTCGATCCAATTCAATGTGGCTTGCTAGAGAGCATAACAATACATTTATTAAGTGGTTTGAAGATAAAGTCTTACATCAACTATCTCAAACACCAGATAATCTTACTGAAACCATCAAATGCCTCACCTTTAAACCAAAATTGAATGTTATGTCTTATGAAGGGTTTGCCATAAATGGATTCTCCTATTACACAAAGCGTCAAGATGATAAGAGTGTCGTCCAAAACAGTGGGGTCACCCTTCAAGCGTCTTCATTGTTTTTTGCAAGTACAAAGGATAAGAGTCCACGTGAAGCTAAAATGTCATATTACGGTGTCATTGAAGACATATGAGAGTTTGACTATGTAGATTTCAGAATTCCGCTCTTTAAATGTAATTGGGTTGACAACAATAAAGGAGTTATAGTGGATGAATTGAGTTTCACGTTAGTAAACATTGAAAAGATTGGCGAGAAGGGTGAACCATTCATATTGGCATCACAAGTGAAACAAGTATTTTATATCGATGATCCTGTAAATGATAAATGGTCAGTTGTTCTTCATGGTAACAGACAGTTCATTGAAGATCCTATAGATGAAGAAGAGTGCTATGATAAGTATGATGACTCCAGTCCATTCTCAGTTGGGTTGCCAACACCACCAAATATTGAAGCTGGGGATCACGATGAAGGATTTTTAATTGATAAAAGATCACAATATTAGAGGCATGCATGTTTATATTTTTTATATGTTTTATTTTTCTGAATGTGAACTTTACAATGTGAATGTGGACTTTACAATGCGAATTACTTTACAATGTGAATGTGAACTTTCAATGTGAATGTGAACTTTACAATGTGAATTACTTTACAATGTGAATGTGAACTTTACAACGTGAATTACTTTACAATGTGAATGTGTACTTTACAATGTGAACTTTATAATGTGAATTACTTTACAATGTGAAATTTATAATTTGAATGTGAACTTTCATATGGTTGAGCATTCCCATGATGACCGTGCTGATGATCACCGTGAGGGTGAGGATGTGCCAGCGCCACCTGACAATGTAAGTTTTAAGAATACATTCATGAGGTTTCTATCTATATGTTAATTTATAATTATATCATGTAAGTGTGTTTTTATTAATCAAATTTTAGGTTGGTGATGTACCCCTGAAGAAATTACAGCACTTGATGAGCAACAAAAGAAATTTGAGAAAGTGAGGGACATCACAATGATGAACAAGTTACTACAGTAAAGGGGCAATGAACCCAAATTGGTTGTGGATTTCGATAAATCCATATGGAGTGAACCACAACTCATTTATTTCATATCTTGGGGTTCTTACTCGCAGCCATTGCAGTCCTAACCTAGAATCCTAGCATAAAGTTCCTAAGGGGAAGAAAGACTATATATGGAAGGAACTATGCGTGAGTTATTATTATTTGTAATTCTATTTGTGTAGATTACTAATTTTTAGGATACTAGTTAATAACAACTCTATTTAATTTACAGAGCATATTGATCTGCATCGTAAATGTGTGATAGTGGACTACTCTCTCACTCTCTCTCTTAATACTATGTGATAGTGAACTACTCTCTCTCTCCCCCCTCCTTTGTATTGCATCCTACCAAATAACAATGGCAACCCAAACTAGAACCAAACAGCTGAACATAAACTCGTTGAGTTCAAGGTATATCTTACCAAATAACATTCACGTCGTATATACATTCAATCTTCATACTTTTAAAAGTACCCCATTCACTCCTACTAACCCTATAGAAAACCCTAAGGAAAGAGTGTTTATACAGAGATAAGAAAACAACAGTTATAAATAATTAAGTAGGTAACCCACATAATCATACAAATGTGGAGAAATACTAAATGAACTTCAATACGACATCTTAAACATGAGCAGTTACCAAGAACAAGCTAAAAAGTCCACCAAGAAAAACCCACTAGATGGGCCGAAAAGAGATTGTTGTCGGGGCAATGTAGCAAAACTTCAAGGTGGGTGCAAAACAGACCCCAAAGTAAAGGAGTTCAGATTTGTCCTGGTGGGTCGGAAAGAGATCGTTGTCGGGGCAACAAAGAAAAACCCCAAGGTGGGCGCGAAACATACCCCAAAGTAAAGAAGTTCGGATTTGTCATGTTGGGCCGGAAAGAGATCGTTGTCGGGGGCAACAAAGCCAAACCCCAAGATGGGCGCAAAACAGACCCCAAACTAAAGGAGTTCGGATTTGTGATTTGTCCCGGTGGGCCGAAAAGAGATCACTGTGGGGGCAACAAAGCAAAACCCCAAGGTGGGCGCAAAACAGGCCCCAAAGTAAAGGAGTTCGAATTTGTCCTGGTGGGAACCCGGATCATGCTACTCCCTATCCATACTTCTGCCGTGTCCGCGTGGAATGTAAAACAATGTGTACTGACGGATCCAGTCGACTTGTGTTCATAGACGCCTGCCGTTGCACATTATAAAACCTATCAATCGGTCCAGGTCCATAGTTATTTTCCTAAATCGAATAACTTTTACAGCAAAAAAAAAAAAATCGAACAGCTTTGCTAAATTGAGCCCAAATTTTATGGAAATAATTCAGCTGATCCGAGATTTACATGTAGAACCTTCTTTGTTTATTTTCAGTCCAGATTTAGCCGTATCCGAATTGTAGACGGCCATCACAGTTATGAATACAAGCTGTCGATGTTTGGACTTCGGCAATTGGCGCATAGATAATCATTTGGAAAAGATACACCACACCCTCTCTAAACTCACTTTAACCTATACAAGTTGTGTAACACATATTTTAAATAAACACAATATCTGTCTTACACATTGACCGGTCGAGACTTCATCATCATCATCTAAGCCTCAATCCCAACTATGTTGGGGTCGGCTACATGGATCCTTCGTTTCCAATCAGTTCTATCATGGGCCATATTCTGATTGAGATGTAGAGATTCAAAATCTCTCTTTATAAGCTCATCCCATGTTAATTTAGGCATTCCTCTTCTTCTATTTATAGTGTTTGGCTCAATAACATTGCTTCGTATATGCGCACTAGTAGGTCTGCGCTGCACATGTCCGTACCATCTGAGTCGGCCCTCGTGCGATTTGTCCTCAATGCTCGCCACCCCCACTTTATTCCTGATATAGTCATTTCTCAAGCGATCTTTTCTTTTCTTCCCACACATCCATCTCAGCATACACATTTCAGCCACGTTCATCTTGTTGAGACATTGTTTCTTCACCTCCCAACATTCACTCCCATAGAGCATGGTTGGTCGTATAGCTAGTCTATAAAACTTACTTTTTAACTTGAGAGGGATCTTCTGATCGCATAATACTCCAGTTTCACTCCTCTATTTCAACCATCCTGTAGTGATCGGGTGACAAACATCATTTTGGACATCCACGTCTATTTGAATAATAGAACCCAAGTAACGAAATCTATCACATTTTGGTATATCTAATCCGTCCAACTTGACTCCATCATTCACACTGTGAGATTGGCTGAAATTACAATGCATATACTCAGTTTTTCTCGTGTTAATCATCAATCCATTTGATTCCAATGCCTTTCTCCAACGTTCAACTTTATCATTCAATCCATCTTTAGTTTCGTCAATCAAAACAATATCATCAACAAATAACATACACCAAGGAATATCATCCTGAACATTCTTTGTCAACTCGTCCATAACAAGAACGAATAGATATGGGCTGAGTGTGGATCCTTGGTGTACCCCAACTGTGATAGGAAAAGTTGGTGTCTCTCTTCCAGGAGTCTTGACACTTGCAGTAGAGCTATCATACATGCCTTTGATTAAGTCAATATATTGGATAGGAATACTCTTTTTCTTCAGAACCATCCATAATACTTCTCTGGGTACTCGATCATAAGTCTTCTCTAGATCGATAAACATCATATGAAGATCTCTTTTACTTTGTCTATACTTCTCCATAAGCCTCCTTATCAGAAAAATAGCATCTGTTGTTGATCTTCCAGTCATGAAATCAAATTAGTTGTTTGATACCTGCGTTACAGACTAGACCGTTATTGAGCCTTTAACCTATAGGGAAAATATATTTTTCCAGTACAAAATTATAGGAGCATTACAAGTACTATAGGCATAGTATAAGAAATGTACGTACCTAGTATAAAAAATATTGGACCATTAATGAGTGTTATATAACTTTTATTAGTCCGTTGACCCATAACATGTTTTAATTTAAATTAAAAGGACAATACCACAAATTTAAATGTCCAACACAAGAAATGTACAACCCAGTACAAAATTTATTGAACCGTTGATGTTATATAACCATTAAGTAGATTTATTGCATGGTGTTACATACCCTAATCATTCTCCTACACGTGTTAGAAGAGTATACTAAATATATGTAAGAATGACCTGTAGAATATATAAGCTGTTATACGTCTAGTTCCATGTTCCCTGGTTTAAATTACGATGTCATTGACATCTGTTGTTCATTCCACCCAACGTTGAGGCTTTGATGTTAACAAAATAAGTGGTGAAGATAATGTTTATAAAAAGTAATTAACAATTTTGTTTACTATATTGCATACCTACAGTGGATCAAACAAGTCTCTGTTATTTTTCTAGTAACAAGGAACTTCTTTTAAGCAATGTCACATTAAACACACTTTCACGTCGATCCCGAGTCAAATGAGATTAACCATATTTTTTGAGAGCAACCTGAAACCATCCCATCATTAGATTTGGGTCATTTTGTTCAAATCCATAATCCACCTGAATTAATAAATTTAGAGCCCGTCACCGACCCAAACTTGAATTTTAATCAATGTAGAACCAACCAAAATTTGTCAAAACAAGTTAATGCCTAGTAGCCTAACTTTTCATAAACCTGGAACTGGCCTGGTTCTTAATTTGTCAAGACCAGAAATCGAGTCAGATTGTAATATTATAACCCGAAATCAAAGTGTATTGTGAAAATGAAAACTCAAAATCATGCCAGGTTTTGAAAAAACCTGTTTGTATAAATACAATGGGAAACCCATATTGATACATTTTATTTATTTTTAAGCTCAGTTGGATAATACTATTGACACCCCTATACCATAGAAATTTTTTATTCTTAAGAAATTACACACACTTATAATAATGCATGACAAAGCCATGCACAACGCGGGAGTTGGTTTCATGAACTTTTCCAACTCATCATCATTGTAGATCCAGTTTGATTCGGCATTGAAAATAAACAATGCGTCTCTATGGATGTACACATATCGGTCCAAACCAGTATAATCGACCGAATTGATTATTCTCAGGTCCAATCTTAGATTGACTTGACTTTCGGTCCAATCCACAATCCGGTATTTTTCTTAAATTTTATTCTCGGTTCGATCCGGTCTAAGACTGGTAGAAAAATAGTTGCACCGATAATTTAAAAATTCTCTCTATATTAATTAAATATAATATCTATGAAGAATTGTGGAGATGTGCAGTACATAATGATTATAGAATTTATCAATAACTATACTAATATTACAATCTACAACTAATGTAACTATATCAATAAATGTCAACAACATTAATTACTACACTTATACAAATACCAAGTAGCGGCTAAATAAATTTAAATATTACATTACATTGTGGCAAAAAAAAGTTTAAACGAAGTGAATTGTTAATATAATTGAATTATTTAATATTATAAAGCCATTACAAATGTTAACTCCATTACATATTACCCCCCTCTTAGTTCTTTTTAACTCCATTACAAATGTTTTTGATTCACAAAATGGCATGTGAGGTCGACTGAATATAGAAGTTAGGTTATTCTATTGCTTGACAACTCAAAACTACTTTTATCCTATTATTATTAAATCACTCAATAATTTTGAAACCCTAACTCCCTATGAACGAAGAAGTATAAGCATTTATGAAGTAATACCATATATGAAGTAATATAAATATGTTTCCTTAACTTTTATATATCTTGTTTTGATTCCAATTTTTTTCACAGAGGTATAGTAGGAGTAGATAATATCCCCTCAGGATTGCAAGAATTTTCTATATAACTTTTGACCTATAGAATTTTGGATAAGGTTCAAAACATAGAGTGTGTTGGGCCATCCATATCGACAATAAGGGTGGGGCTATGTTCCAGTATCAAGTAGCACGCTTTCCCATACCTCAAACTACCCTTTCAAGGCATCCTCTTGGATTGGAAGGGGTAAAGGTGTACAGACAATCTAGTCATGCACTGCCATGTGTGGCCTTGATCAATAGGGATGACACAAACTAACCACAATTCTTAGTCAACATATGTTGTCGTATATGTGGCATGGGATGGCCATGGAGGCAGTCATAGAGGGGGAGATGATGATGTCTCCTCCATGTCATATCTCATGTTCTCACCTTGAGTTAGTAATGCAAGTAATTATTGTTTCAAAATCTCGTAACATCATTCAGTGGACACATAGAGTCATATGGTTATCCTTTTTATATTAAGAATGACACAAACCCAATGGATGGGATTTTAGACTCTATTTTAGACTTCAAGCAACCAATATCATGATGAAATTCATCTTTGTGAATATAATCCAAATGTCTTATGGGTCTAGGAGTGAGACTAAAACATACCGACTAACTTTAGTTTAGTGAGTCTTGGTTTGAATACAACCATCAAACCCTAGGCACATAGTTCTCTCTCATTAAATATATATAAAAAGTTCCATTAGAGTGCTAGTATTGATGAAACTTTTGTTTATATGAGTTGATGAGTTTTCATGATACTCCATTTTAATTTCACACTAATATCATTGAGCTGATATGAATTTTCTAATTTGTAATGATATAATGGAAATAAAATTGTAATAAATTGATGAGTATTCATAGAACCTAGTTTCGGGCATCACATCGACATCATTAAATTTATTTGATTTCAATTGTCTTACATAGATAATATGGAAAATGATACATTATAAACCAATTAATGTTTTGTATATATTATGAACTTCATCATAATATCATTGGAAACTAAACATGTTTAGTCATCTTCGAGGTATATGAAACTTGGGAATGATGCCCAATAGTTGATCTTTTATCACATTACAAAGGAACTCCGTAGAGGGGATAGATTTAGGTTGGAATGATAGAAACTATAAGGGGGGTGCTCAAACCCCATTAGAATGATAACCCAAGAACAAGTTTTTCATGCATGTTCAGTTTGAAGCCATTGAGAGGGATTACCTAGGACCAAGAGCCCCTTGTATGGTCGTGTCATTTGGATAAAGTCATAAAATTATAGATCTTGGCTTTTTATGTTGGACATGAATATGTTTCATGCACATATTTTTTCTTTTGTAACAATTCATGTTCTTAAATTTTATGGTGAAACTATACATGAATTATTTCTAAACTTTTCCCTCAAAATGTGAATACCATGACTATTTATCCTTCATATAGGAAAAACCTAGATGACTCATAAGTATCATGTGAGAGATGAGATGACCGCTCATATACTACACATTTCATTTCATTTTCATTACGTTGCCATTTGAAATGTTGACCCTAGAAATATAGTTGCAAACCTTCTTCTTATGAATATATGGCCTTGCTTTTATGCTTCCCCTTTGCATAATATATTGATTTTATGCATATACATGTAAAAATTTAACCTAAAACATTATTGATGTTCTCTTAGTCTGTGAAATTATTCATTAGTTGGTATAATAATGTCCCATAGCAACCCCCATCTCAATTGAATCAACATTGATAGTCGAGATATAAGTTGATCGATATAGTTGATATTACTCAGCCCTACTAACCTTTAAGTCAACTAAATAAGTTGACACATGCTAGTATACCTCCTACCAACAATTGGATTTGGTGTGTCACTACCTGTCTAGTCAGGTGAATTATAAAGTCAGCCAACCAAACTAGTCAAACTAGCCCAAGACAATGTATAGGCTCCTTGCGGAAGCTCTGAAGACCCCCCCTCACTATCACCTTAGTCAATTGAGAAATATTCTAGTCAATTGACTAAGCAGTCAAACAAGGTCAGAGCATAGATGAGTGTTATCCAAACACTAAAACTCATACCAAACCAAGACAAAGTCACAAATCTATGACTCAAACTATTTTATACTTAATTTTGAGTTATAAGTTAACCAATAAATTCATAGACATTATTTTGTTTGTGTATATGATTAGGAGTTTCCTTATCCATTTTACTCTTATATTCAGGATCCACTTCAAGTATACAGATTAATTCAATCACACATTGTATTTAAAACAATTTCTTTTTTTTTAATCATTCAAATACTAAAATTTACATTTTTAAACTGAATGTGTCTCTTCTATTAAAAGGCATAATCAATAACTTACTTGTTTATTAGGTAAAATGAAAATTATATCATAAATAAAAGTTTCATATTCAAGGTTTCTCTAATACGACATTTAAATGTACTTAAGGGACGAGTCCGTACAAGAACAAACTTTTGCAAGGTATGTTGCTACCACTTTTTCAGGACATCATTTAAATATTCTAGGAAATTTACCTACATTACTTTTCCCTATCTAATAAAGATACTGCTAGAAGTAATCATTGAAACTCCAAGATGAGAACTAGCATCAGGGGCTACTGCTAAAGGTAGTGGTTCGAAGATTCTCAGTGGGAACAACAACCCCCAAAAGTTCTTTCAATATCCAAAGTGTGGTATTTCACACAAAGTTTAGATTAATGTGAGCACATGATTGGAGTATGAATGAGATTGAATGATTCTCCTTCATGATATTGTAGTTCATTGAACTATTCCAATATCTATTTCAAAAACTTTGCATGCACATATATCATAAATTCTTATTCTTCTCTTTGCCAAAAAAAAGTAACTGTACTCAAATGAAGATTGTTTATATTTGTTTGAATTAGTGTAGATTACACATCTTTTGTGCACCCATTAAGACTATTCAAAGTAAAGAAACATTTTGAGGATTGGGTAGTTCATCTCTTAGTACAACTCAAAATCATTAGGCACGTAATAGATGTGCCTCGAACCATCTAGACACAGAAAATGGAAATGAGGGTTGTATATGGTGGAATAAAGGGTTAGACATTGGGTAAATTAGGTTATGGATTTGGTGGATGAGGAAGGTCGAGGTTCACAATGTCAATATGACCTGGTTAAAGCCTAGAGATTTCATCAAGTAGATGATTTGTCCTTGGATGCATACAAAGATAAACATCACAAGCGGACCCAAAATGGGTTTCCTATGTCATGTAAATGATGTAACAAATTGGATATGAAGGAAGTTCAATGAAGGATTAAAATTTTTATTTGACTATTTTCTTGCAACTACAAAATTTAACGAAAATATTTCTACTTAAGGAATTAACTTCATCATTTTTTCCTTTATACTTGTAGGTTAAACCTACATAATGATTATTTGCCTTGCCATTTAACTTCATTATCAAATAGTCAAAAAGGTTATTCTTACTAATTTCACAGCATATTAAAACAACTTAATCATGAACCAACTCAATAACTTCATGCATGAAAAACTCTATAACTCTAGGTAGATTCATTTAAGAAGATTAAAACATCACATTTTTTTTAAATTATCAATGTAAACATTTTGCAAGGGATTCTTCTGAAACAATGATATCATAATTCATAAAATTGTAAACGAGATACTGAGGAACATGACCCAAAATGAAAATTATGATAATATCTAGGACATGAATGGTAACCGTTTCTAATTAAGTTTTAAGATTCCATGTTTTTCATTTTATCATAGTTCCTTTACAAAGAAAGAATGTAGAATATTATTTCATGCTATTGAAATCTTAGTTGTAAGTATGGATGAACTCACCCTAAAGATGAACAAGTTGACCATGAAACTATAAACTATACATCATAATATTGTGAAGGCAAAGGGCATCAATTCATTTTGCCAAAATTTAGCACAACTTAGTATAGAAAACACCATGGTGGAAAGATGCCATTCTATTGGTTTTTTGGAAAGTAAGAAACAATACGGTCCATACTATGGTTAAAGGGATAACCAAAAGTTTCCTTCCAAAAAATTCCCAGTGAGGACATAATATAGAAACTATCACCAGCCTTAGACAATCAAGAGAAAAGAGGAAACCTCATGATTTGAAAATTATAACACAAACATTTAACAACAAACTCCTTAACATATGTATATTTTGGAAATATGCACAATTTCCATCATCACGTTATAGACAAAAAATGAGGAGTTTTGTTTTCTTTTCAATGTCAAGACATGAATGATGTTCTTCCTATGATTTTATATATGCTTTGTGGTGTAGAATTTCATAGATTTATGTCGGATAATCATATTCCTCAACAAGGCACACTTTCTTCCACAATATCAGGTATGCTAGCATTACAAACCAAACTGAAACCAAAAAATGCAAACTTAATATAAGGATTAGAAATGTACTTATGAGCCACTAAACAAACAAAGGAAGTTTTTAACCTATTTTTATTGATGATATAATGAGGAGAATGCATTAAGATTTCCAAGGTTTAGACAAGGTTTAGCTCAGGACCCCACTTCTCATCGTATTTGGTTCATCTTCTTCACCTGGATCCTACAAACCACCGTGTCTATCTCCATAGTTGTTCTCTAGATAAAAAGTTGATAAACAATTTAGCAAGTTCATTAAAAATTAAATGACTTACATGTGAATACAAAAATTGTTGACACTATTATAGAGATGACATATTACACCGAGTTCCTTAAAGATATCCTCGTAGAGAAATGCAGGCTCAATAATATAGAGAGCATGATGATCTGAAGGAGCATGTGGAATCATACAAACATGAACATTCAGACAGATAAAGGATATTGGGGAATTTACGTTACCCTACGAAATAGGAGACATGCAATTTGAAAAGGGACTCATTGATCAAGGGGCTAGCAATAGTCTCATCACTCGTTCATTTTGCAAGAAGTCAAACATGGGAAATATCAAGCCCACCAATATGGAAATATAACTGTATGACTTGAATATGAAAAATAATAAGGTTTTAACTATATATTTTTCATAAAAATAGGATATTTGTATACTAAAATATGATTTTATAGTCATAGAAATGAAAGAAGACCCAATTCACCCCCACTTTCTTAGACAACCACTCTTGGTAATAGTGGAATTCTCATAAATATAGGAGGAAATGATGATTGTTAGAGTTCTCAAGGACTCTATGGAGTTGTATATATGAGTATATCAGAACTCACTATTTATGAATTTGTTCTACATGACCACATATACTCCTGCATATGCCTTTGTAGTTATCCTACACACCACATATTTCTAATTCTTCTACTAAGTGTCTTGGGTAGCATATATTCCTACTTGATCGATTAAATGACCAATTAACCTATGCATTTCAAAATACCACTACTTATGCCCAAAAATTATACACATATATGGATACATATATTTCATTATGCATTCAAATATAGTCCTACATTTATATGTACATATTTTACCCCATATAATAAATCTCCATATACGCTTATAATTTTATATGTATACCTTTAATATAATCATGATCATATATCCTTATAAAATATATGTACTTACATACACATACATTCCATAGATATATTCATACTTATATGCATACATTTTGATTTATCCACACACTCTACATATATTACTACATGCATTTGTATATGTACATGTATGTATGTATAAAAAAATAAACAAATAATTCTGAAAAAAGATTCACTAATACAGAAATGGCTTATGAAGTCACTTTCCAGGCATCGGTTATTAACTAAGAACCGACGCCTAAAACCTACAGCGTCGGTTTAAAACACAAACCGACATATATCGGATACGAGTGGCCAGACACAGGTATCTCTTTCTATTTAGCGTCGGTTCGAGAATAAACAGCCGATGCCTAAAAGCACCTGCCAAATCCAATTTATCCAACGAAAAAAAATTAGGTCCAAAATTTAACTAACAGCGTCGGTTATTTAATAAATAACCAACGACTAAAACTTTTTCACGTGAGACATTTTTATCGTCCGTTATATTTCCGAAACCGACGCCGATTTGTTTACCCGCACTGTCTGCGCTAAAATTTTTACACCCCTATGTGCGTCGGTTTTCTCTTAGTGACCGACGCTGTTATGTTTTAGCGTCGGTTTTTTAAAGAACCGATGCTTAAGTTTAACTTAACTGCACCCGTGCGAGGGACTCTTCCCCTTTCTATGTTTCATTCCTGATTCTTCAGTTCGCGTAACTAGGTCCGTCGATTTCTTCTCTGCTGGTGCCGTCGCCGCTCGATTGCTTCTCTGCTGGTGCCGCCTCCGCTCGCTGCTCCTCTCCTCTCCTCTCCTCGCCGCCGCCCCCACCGATGGCTACTTTGGTCGCATGTCTGCTCCTCTCCTCTCCTGCTAGGTCTCTTCTCCTGGTCGCCCGCTCACCGCCACCGCCCGTTTGTTGCTTGCTGCTCCGGATACCCACCCTCTCACTCGCTACCGCCGCCGCCCTCTTTCCTGCTCGCTGCTCCTGCAGGTATATCCTTTTCCTCCTCTTCTCCACCATGTTGTGAAATCGCAGGTTGGCACGGCCGTGCTGGGCAGCACGACCGTGTTGGTAGAACGACCGTGTTGCGTAGCACGACCGTGGTGGCTGATTTTGTGCTATATTGCTCAATTATGTGTGTATATTTGTGTATTTACTATTTTGTGCTATTTTGTGCTTGCATATATTTGTGTTTAGGGTTTAGGGTCACATGTGGGTCTTCTATTTCTAAATTGATTATGTGACCGTGCTTGCATATATTTGTGTTTAGGGTTTAGGGTCACATGTGGGTCTTCTATTTCTAAATTGATTATGTAACCCTAATTAATACATTATAACATAATTGAATCGTGTATTTGTATTGTTGTAGGTGTTGTTGACTTACTGTTGATTTGCATATATTTCTTCTTCAGCCTTCAAGTGAGGTATAATATTCTCACTCTCCCAATGTTCCATTAGGCTCCATTTTGATTCAAATCTTTGATATATGGAATCATGGTTTATTTACTATTTATTATTTACGGACAAGCATGATTAAATGATTTTACACAAAACTTAGGATATAGAATGACAACACATGTATTTGTTGGCCTAGAAACCCGTCCAAGATTTACTCATTAGGAGTAAATCTTGGATAGTCCCCGGTTTGGGACTGTTCTTGAACACCTAATCTCACTTAGGATGTAAGTGTATAATGTGTATTGGGTTTTCAAGAAAATTTCGGCAGCATTTCCCTGTTTGTTCTCTAAGTACATAATGTGTATTGGGTATCTACCTATAATACCACGGTTTCAACGCTTGTTTGTCAATCCTATAGATGCGAAGAATTTGAGGTGGCATGCAGATGTTAATAAAAATAATGATGAAATCCTACAACATGCGTCAGATTCCCCACAGTGGAAGAAGATTGATTTATTGTACCCTGAATTCGGTGAAGAGGACAGGAATCTAAGACTTGGGCTTTGTACAGATGAGATGAATTCATATGGGACATTGAGCAGCCAACATAGCACTTGGCCAGTTATGCTTGTTATATACAATCTTCCTCCCTGGTTGTGTATGAAAAATAAGTATGTTATGCTGCCGTCTTTGATATCGGGCCCTAAACAACCTGGAAATGATATCGACGTTTATGTTGAACCTATGATTGATGACTTGAAGAAGCTCTGGGGTGAAGGTGTGATGACCTATGATGCTTCACGAAGAGAGACATTTTATTTGCACGCTATGTTGTTTTGCACTGTGAATGACTTTCCAGCATATGGGAATTCGTCTAGATATAGTGTCAAAGGATCTAAAGCGTGTCTTATATGTGAAGAGAACACTGATTCAATACGACTAAAACACGACGGCAAGACTGTATATCTTGCTCATCGAAGGTTTCTTCCAAAATTTCATCCGTATCGTAGGTTGCGCAAAGCATTCAATGGACGGAATGAGGAACGTAGTGCCCTAGCTAAATAAACACCTTGCGCAAATCATATGTATCGTACAATATTGTACCAAGCTACACTTGAAAAATCTCTAAATAAACACCTTCGCATGGGCCCTAGCTAAAAGTTGTGTTTCCAGTCCTTTTTGTATGGCGGAACTCAATGATATATATATATATATATATATATATTAATACTCTACATTTTTATAAGACTTGTGTATGACATTGCGACTATATATTGTTAGTTTGATGAAGAAAGACAAAATGACATACCACATACTGTAGATAGTCTATGAAATACCTTCTCTACACGTGCATCAGAGAACACTTTTTTCAACAATGCTTTAAGTTAGTAGTCTTCAATGATATGTGCTTTTTGAAGGACAAAGAATTCAAGAGTACACCAACCTTGCATTTTATATTTTTGAATGGCCACATGAATTTGTTATAATCGCAAGTATTACACTCTTAATACTTCTCATTTTTCTACAATTTGCCAATATGATCACATAAGAAGACATAATATTCATTCAAATCTATAATATAGATACCAACCTACGAAAAGTAAGGTTAATCCCTTACCATTAGGTTTAAGACATCACACCACTTTCCTTAGAATATGACCACAATCCTTAAATTAATCCATCATTAAATAAAATTTCAATATGAAGAAGGTTAATGAGAAAATATAATTGCAAGTTCAACAACCAGAAGAGCTAAGAATAAACACCAATGAAAATAGTAAGATACACAAGGAAAGACATTTTTGATGAATGATAAGAGAATCAATCACATGAAATTGTAGAAGGAATATTTGGTGCTTTTGTTTGATTTCAAGATCAAGTTATTTCTAAGGAAATTTTGGGCCAAACGACCGACTACGTTCACTACACAAGGTCTCTTGTCATGCAACAACCAATATTTACACGACCATTCTAGAGAGTTAAACTTGAATGGATAACGTTATAATATTTACAACTAGGAGGCCTAGTTGAGAAGGAAGCCATTCCCTCCAAATATTTACAATCTGACCCCAACATAAAAGGTTCTATTTTAGACCTAAACTGAAGCATGTTATAGGAGCAAAACTGTATTTTATCATTTTCTTATCAGGAGTTGTTTGTTTGCTTATTGAAATGCTTAGTGGCTATTTTGGTTTTAACCAATGAATAGTAATTTTGGCTGCACCAATTTCAGGTGAAGGAGACTAAAGAAGTTAACAGATTGAGAATGAAATGAAGAATTACTTGAATTTTCAAAAGAAGAATCATTATACAATGTGTATTCATAATATATGTGTAAAAAATGTCACAGATGGTGTGTATTTATCCCCGTGTTGTGTAAGTAATAGATGACAACATTTTTGCATGTTCCATGTCCTTATCTGAATATTCAAAACATTTGATATGTGTGTCTATTTTTTTAAATTGACAACAATCTCACTACACAATTTGTAAATTGTATACACCTCATTTCATATTACAGGATATTTTTAAATCCTAAACTATGTGTAATAAGAGACAATGTAGATTTTTATCATGAACCATGCACTATGTTCTTCTTTCTCATACTATTCAGATACATCACTACTCATCTTACCCCTATGTTGAAATTAAAACTCTTTACATGACAGGCACAATACCAAAACTCTTGGGCTCTCTTATTTGAAGTCAGGGGAGTTCGACCCATCTCCGAATGAGATAACACACCCAATATCCAAAAAGGAAAAAATCAAAAGAATGCATGATTTTTCACCTTTCGTTGTATTTTGTATCACTCAATGTGTGAAAATATACATACACGACTTTTATGCAAAAATCCACTTCAAATATAACATCGTATAGAAGCCATATCAACTCCTACATCAAAAGATGTTTGACTCTAACTCTACCACCACATCACTATATATCTAGTCATACTTTTCATCTATTCGCATGTTCACTAACCCACAATATTGGCGATTGACATGTGAAACATGGGCGCTACAAAAAATGTCCATTATAGTGCCCTCATATCAATATCAACCTTCACCTTTGACACTTAAATACAGTTTAATTGGATGCTTATGCCATACCAACCACCATGTTGAGAGTCATTCACTTGATTTTTCTCTAATGTGAAGCAATTGATAGCCATTTTAGAGTTTGCTAGCTACAATGAGGACTACTGACTTTATGCTTAGGGTGTGGGTAACTAATATATCATTTTAGTTTTCATTGTTACATTATTTATTGTTTTGGCCAATTTTTATGTTTAATGTTTGTTTGCTTATCTCATGTATGTTTTATTTTATTTGTAATTTTGTATGTTATTGTGCCACTTCGATTTCTAGTTGAACTTAACTTAGCAATGTGCTTCATCATTTGCATTATATCTATGACATACTATCATGGAATGAGCATAGGATTCACCATTTGATGATTTCTAACTTACAAATGTGTTGCATCATTTTAATGCTAATTTGAAGTAAAATTATGAAAATCCCTATTTCTTTTGAACTTGATCCTACATAACCATATCACATGCATTCACATTTTGTAATACCAAGTTATGATCAATCAATTTCTACGAGGATGAAATTGCATGTTCAACAATCTACCTTAATGTAATAAGTTTGGGATTTGTTTGCATTAGGAATGTTGAGCTTAGTTGACTCTTTTTTTATAGAACATACTAGATAATCCACCAACATTGAGGTCTGTATTGTCATAATGGAATCAGACAGAGAGTGAATTTTTTCAAATTTCATCAAGAGATATATTACAAAATAGCTAAGAGAAGAAGTCTGCCACTTACAAGTGAACTTTACTTCTTCCCTAAAATGGTATTACGACATAGGTAGACACATTATTTTTTTTGTTCTAATTGGTTCATGATACTTATAATCCAAATTGAAAAAACATTTAACTCCCACTTAGTCAAACTCAATAAATTTCTAGCCTCAATCCTTGGCGGAAGCAAGATCAATGCTCAACTTTATTGTGGACACACCATGCCCCAAAATGAATCGGTCTAGATAACACTTGATCTTAAGAAAAAAAACATTTCAATTTCTTGGACATATGAAAGACCCCCACCCATTATTTGAGATTTGAAATCTACACCAGGAAAAGCATATTCTTTAGCAACTTTTGTATTTTAGAATCCAAGACCTTACATATCAACACAATCAAAACATACTTTTGTTTGAAGCTAGTTTTTTTTGGGGTTTTGGATTTTAAAATCCAAGACCTTACATATCTACACAATAAAAACATAGTATTGTTTGAAACTAGTTTTTATGGGGTGCCATAAGATTCCCATCAATCTAAATGTAACTAGAAGGTAAACAAAATCCATTCACAACCAAGTTGGTAGGTCCCAACTATATAATGGTAAGTATGATTAGTTAGAGATAGATAACAAGTGATCACAAGGCTTGTGTGAATATGAGTCAAGATAGGGTAATACTCCTATACCACCACAATGTAGGAGTAAACACATGAAAAGTACATACAAACTTAAACACTCCCCCATCAAGTTGAGCATGTATATCAACAATATCCAACATTCTTAAACAAGCTTAAAACAAAATAGATTAAAGAAAAGATAAAAACAACAAACATAACAAAATATCCTCCTAAAGTATACTCCCTAAGCAAGTAGTTATCAAGCATCATCCTCTCTAAGTTAAATGTTGTAAGGATTATAATACATAGTTCCAATCCCTCTTTAAAAGATAGTGGAGAAGTAGTAGAAAAGTAAACTACCCTTGAAGTAAATAAAAGCAAAGCAAATTGCATTATGCATATTGGTCTCCATCTCAATCACTAACATTGTAGTCCAAAGGGTGTTGTTCACAGTTTGGATAATGCTGAACCACAATGTATATAAAGCACAAACATGTAGAGATTCAATTTGGGAAGATAGTGCAAATGCAAAAAAGCAGATAAAATGTGCCAGAATAGCATAAGTAGAAATAATGCCATTTCTGGATAGAAGACTATAAACAATATGAAAAAATACCAAAGAAATTCCATTATGCATAGACAAATGTACGAGAGGATCCATAACAACAACACATGATGCATGCTATCAATAAAATAAGAGTAGATAATACCATGATATAAAAAATCCCTTCAAGTTTGCTTTACTTAGTAACAAAAATTATGTGATTTGTTTTAGAAATTAATAAGCTCACAAGACAACGAGGCTAAAGGCAAAAGGAATAATAACCAACCCCAAAGGAAGGCAATCGAGATCTTGTTGGAGAAAAGCAAGCCTCATAAACTAGATTTCCTACTCAGATTAAATTCCAATCATAAGAGGCTCTGATACAGACGGGCAAGGATTACAACAAATCACATTCAAAGAATGAAATACAACACAAAATAAGAAATTAAGTGGATCGTGGAAATCACCACACCGACCTAAGACCACCAATACGGATGCCACCCCTTCTTCTAAAAATAATGATAGAATTTAAGGAGAGGCGATCTTGAATCCTTAGAGCAAGTAATAGCCAAAAACAACTTAGGGAGTCAAAGGTAGGGAAAGACGATAAGCAAGGTATAGGGCGTATGGGAAATAGTTTGGATAGGGATTTATGTGAATACATGAAAAAATTAGGACCTAAATGGTGGAGAACCATGGGAAGTGGTGGGTAGTTGTGGACAACATGTGGTGGTGGGTGGTCATGGTGGTGGGCGTGGTTGACAAAAGGAGGGAGAGAAAGTGGTGGCAAACAACCAAGAGGACAACAAACCGTTTGAATGGGAAGTGTTTGGGGTTAGACACGAAAGCATGTGGGCATAAAAAAGATATGGAAGGGATAGCAGACAAGAGGAAAAGGAAGTAGGGTGCGATGGAAAGTTATGGAAGGGGGAAGGTTACCAAAAATGATAGGGGAGCAGGGTGGGGTTGTTGGCAAAATCATGAAAGGGAAAATGAATAGGACCATGTTTGGTAAGGTGTAAAATGGAAGTATGAAGTTTGAATGTAACAATTTTTAGTCTAAATTTTGTTTGGTATGGTACATTGTAGTGCACTTGCTTGATTCAAAAGTGCACTGGACTACCTCATTTAGCTCAAAATTCAAGACAAGGTACTACGTCTAAAATGGGAGTGCTCATGTGTGGTTTGTGCTTATGCATGACTATATAACTGAAAACCTAGTACCATGAGAGAAAAAACATTAGATCTTGGTCAAACATAATTAAACTGACCCATATACCTATCTCTTTGCACGTCCCCTTCTCACTTAACGAGTGTGACAATAGGTTGCTCTCTCTCTCTCTCTCGCTTGCTCTCTCTATCCCAATACTATTTGATAGTGGACTACTCTCTCTCTCTCTCTCTCTCTTAATACTATGTGATAGTGAACTACTCTCTCTCTCTCTCTCTCTCTCTCCCTCCTTTGTATTACATCCTACCAAATAACAATGGCAACCCAAACTTGAACCAAACAGCTGGACTTAAACTCCTTGAGTTCAAGGTATATCTTACCAAATAACATTCACGTTGTTCCAAATATATACATTCGATCTTCATACTTTTAAAAGTACCCAATTCACTCCTACTAACCCTATGGAAAACCCTAAGGGAAGGGTGTTTATACAGAGATAAGAAAACAACGGTTATGAATAATTAAGTAGGTAACCCACATAAGCATACAAATGTGGAGAAATACTAAATGAACTTCAGTACGACATCTTAAACATGAGCAGTTATCAAGAACAAGCTAAAAAGTCCACCAAGAAAAACCCACTAGATGGGCCGAAAAGAGATTGTTGTCGGGGCAACATAGCAAAACTTCAAGGTGGGTGCAAAACAGACCCCAAAGTAAAGGAGTTCAGATTTGTCCTGGTGGGACGGAAAGAGATCGTTGTCGGGGCAACAAAGCAAAACCCCAAAGTGGGCACGAAACAGACCCCAAAGTAAAGGAGTTCGGATTTGTCCTGGTGGGCTGGAAAGAGATCGTTGTTGGGGCAACAAAGCCAAACCCAAACAGATCCCAAACTAAAGGAATTCGGATTTGTCCTGGTGGGCCGAAAAGAGATCATTGTCGGGACTCCAAGATGGGCGCAAAACAGGCCCCAAAGTAACGAAGTTCGAATTTGTCCTGCTGGGAACCAGGATCATGCTACTCCCTATCCGTACTTCTGCCGTGTCCGCGTGGAATGTAAAACTATGTGCCTGCCGTTGCACATTATGGAACCTAACAATCGGTCCAGGTCCATTGTTGTTTTCCTAAATCGAATAACTTTTACAGAAAAAAAAAATCGAACAGCTTTGCTAAATTGAGCCCAAATTTTATGGAAATAATTCAGCTGATCCGAGATTCACATGTAGAACCTTCTTTGTTTATTTTCAGTCCAGATTTAGCCGTATCCGAATTGTAGACAGCCATCACAGTTATGAATACAAGCTGTCGATGTTTGGACTCGGCAATTGGCGCATAGATAATCATTTGGAAAAGATACACCACACCCTCTCTAAACTCACTTTAACCTATACAAGTTGTGTAACACATATTTTAAATAAACGCAATATCTGTCTTACACATTGACCGGTGGAGACTTATTAGACCGTTATTGAGCCTTTAACCTATAGGGGAAATATTTTTTTCCAGTACAAAATTATAGGAGCGGTACAAGTACTACAAACACAGTATAAGAAATGTACGTACCCAGTATAAAAAATATTGGACCATTAATGAGTGTTATATAACTTTTATTAGTCCGTTGGCCCATAACATGTTTTTAATTTAAAATAAAAGGACAATACGACAAATTTAAATGTCAAACACAAGAAATGTGCAACCCAATACAAAATTTATTGAACCGTTAATGGATGTTATATAACCATTAAGTGGATTTATTGCATGATGTTACATACCCTAATCATTTTCCTACACGTGTTAGAAGAGTATACTAAATATATGTAAGAATAACATGTAGAATATATAAGTTGTTATGCGTGTAGTTCCATCTTCCCTGGTTTAAATTACGATGTCATTGGCATCTCTTGTTCATTCCACCAATAGTTGAGGCTTTGATGTTAACAAAATAAGTGGCGAAGATAATGTTTATACAAAGTAATTAACAATTTTGTTTACTATAACGCATACCTACAGTGGATCAAACAAGTCTCTGTTATTTTTCTAGTAACAAGGAACTTTTAAGCAATGTCACATTAAACACACTTTCACGTCGGTCCCCAGTCAAATGAGATTAACCATATTTTTTTAGAGCAACCTGAAACCATCCCATCACTAGATTTGGGTCATTTTGTTCAAATCCATAATCCACATGAATTGATAAATTTAGAACCCGTAACTTACCCAAACTTGAATTTTAATCAATGTAGAACCAACCTAAATTTGTCAAAACAAGTTTATGCCTAGTAGCCTAACTTTTAATAACGTGGAACTGGCCTGGTTCGTAATTTGTCTAGACCAGAAATCGAGTCAGATTGTAATATTATAACCCGAAATCAAACTGTATTGTGAAAATGAAAACTCAAAATCATGCCAGGATTTGAAAAAAGCTGTTTGTATAAATACAATGGGAAACCCAAATTGATATATTTTATTTATTTTTAAACTCAGTTGGATAATACTGTTGACACCCCTATACCATAGAAAAATTTTATTCTTAAGAAATTACACACTTATCATAATGCATGACAAAGTCATGCACAACACGGGGAGTTGGTTTCATGAACTTTTCCAACTCATCATCATTGTAGATCCAGTTTGATTGCGCATTGAAAATAAACAATGCAGTTTCTATAGATGTACAACAGTAGACTCGATCAGATTGATTATTTTCAAGTCTAGTCTTGGATTGACTTGACTTCCGGTCCAATCCACGGTCTGGTATTTTTCTTAAATTCTATTCTCAGTCCGATCCCATCTAAGACTGGTAGAAACTGATATGAAAAAGTTGCACCGAATAATTTAAAAATTCGGTATATATTAATTAAATCTAATATTTATGAAGAATTGTGGAGATGTGCAGTACATCATTAATGATTCTAGAATCTATCAATAGGTATGCTAATATTTCAGTCTACAACTAATGTAACTATATCCAAAGGTGGATTTCGTGCCTCTTGGGTTCCTTGGGTCCCGAGGAGTCCAAAGTTACAAAGATAATGCAAAAAGAAAAGAAAAGATCAATTAAATATTTCTTTATTAAGAAAGAAATTGAAAACAATGATAAAATGTGGAAAATAAGTGGAAAGAGGCATAATTGAGTTACCCTTGGTGGATTTTCATATCCAAAGGATTCCTAATGTTAAAAGGAATGCCAATAAGGAAAATAAAAAGAAAGATAAAGAGAAATCCTTGAAAAAAGATATTTTAATAAAGAAATAAGCAAGATAATGAGAAATAATGGACATAAATGTATCTAGAAGGATAATAAGTATCCTTAAAAAGGAATTTCGAAATCTTAGAGTTTCTCTGGGTCCAAAGAGCCCCAATGGAGAAGAAAGAAAGAGAAAATACCAATGATGCAAAATAAGAGGATAATGTGATACATTATTAATGAATTTTGTGGTATTGTAAAAAAGGTGGTATTTTCTACTAAAAGAAAGTATAATTTTGTGGCCAATGGATTAAAAGGAAAGTACAAAGAAAATGAAAGAGGTAAATTTCAAAATCCTAATATCTAAAGAATAAAAAATATTAAAAAGATAATTAGGAGAGAGAGAGGAACTTACTTCTCATTGAAGGAATTGGATTCCTATTGGGAAAATGCCTTGTTTCCTCTTGAATGAACGTCTTGGGGCGTGGATACCCTCCCCTATATAAGGGGTAGAGCCCAAGGTCGATTTCAAGGGAGTTCCACATATCCCTCTCTTCTTCTTCTTCTTCTTCTTCTTCTTCTTCTTCTTTGTAAGCAAACCCTAAGGTGGAGGAATAGCGTGTCTATGAGCAACGAGGAACCAATAGACAAATATGAGGGAAGCACAATGCTCCCATGACACCTTAGGGGAACGTGGCCATCTTTCCCGAGCCCTGGTTCTTGCGCGACGGCCGCAGGAGAGCAGCAGGTCGTCCGCGTGTTACAGAGTTAGGGAGCTTGAACTGGCCATCTTGGCCACGACCCAACGATATCCTCACGTGCGCAGAGGCACGACGGAGGTAGAGGAAACCACCCTGGAGGTCGATGGGGTCAGGGATGAGGAGCCGCGCCAACCACAGCTGCGACGACAGCTAGATCACGCAAGGAGGAAGACGACCAGAAGGCGCGTTGGACAGAAATTCCCCTCCGTGGGCTGAAGGACCAGCAGCTTACGCGGGGGCATAAGGGTCTTTTCGAAATGTTTTCAAGATAGTCGAGTCACGTTGCATGGAAGGGACACATGGCGCCCTCTGATTGGCTCTGGTAAGTAATATCTTGTAAAAATTGTATTTAAATATCGGTAGCTCGGATGGATACGCATAAAATATGAAAATTGCTCAGAAAAATGAGAGAAATTCATTAAAAATGATTTTAGAGGCTAATTCTCTTACTATTTGAAAAGTAGTGTAAGTTATCAACTTGAATGAATTAAAGATTAAGAAACCCTATTTTGAGATGATTAATGTATTTAGTAGGGTTTAATGAATGATTAAAGTTAATATTAATCTGTTAATTGTAAAAAGCTATATTGAGAACAAAAAGGATGAACTTTGTGCATAATTGATTTAATTTAGAAATTAATGTGTATAAATATGCTTTAATGGGCCTTGAAACCCTAATATTAGTAAATGTGACTCATAATGGTTTTAATTATTCAAAATCATGAATAAAGTTGAGATATGATAATTCCAAACTATTTCAAGTATAAAAGTTCCTAATTGTGCATAAATACCCTTAATGTAGTAATTAGGGTTTTCTAATGGATAAAGGTAGAATTAATGACAAATAGAGTTAATATGTGAATTAGATCATAATGAAATATGAATTGATGATAAATGAGCATAATGATCTTGTCATGAATTAAAATGATAAAAATGGTAACTTTAATGTAAAAGATGCTTAATGGACTTAATTATGCCTTTAATATGAGATTTAGGTAAAATGTTGTTAAATGATAACCTTAATATCTTCTGTGAAGAATAGATGAGATAATTAGGGTTTGTGAGTAATTGTATAAAATTAGGGTTTAAAATAGTAAGAGATGAAGGAAAACCCTAATTGTAATGGAAACCCTAAAAGTGGATTAGAAACCCTAGGAAGCGAGCTAAGTTTAATAGATCTTGATGGTATGATTAATAATAGAAAATTATATGCATATTTTAGGATCTCATAATGTGCTTGCTTATCTATTTTGGAATTCTTTATTGATTGGATTATTCTGTCTCAAATCAGCTTGACAGATATGTGGTTACGCTTATGGTTAATCGTTTTAGTTTCACGGAGATTCCCGAATATTTTATCAGTTGCCTGAAAATAACTGCTTGGATAACTTTTATTAATAATGTATCACATGTATACATGACTGGCTCATATCTTGATCCTCCTCTATGGCTTTGCTAATGATGAAAAGGGTAACCTGGTAAAGGATCTACTTGTTAAGTGGGACCATCAGGTTATTAAGAGTTAGGGATTGGGCTACCTATGGGTAGTGTCATGCGAATCTTTAGCACACCATGAGTTATGGATTGTGCTACCTATGGGTAGTGCCATGCGAATCAACCCTAGATATTGATCTACCTATTAGGTAGGATCATGCGGGGTTTAATGGAGATCTACCATAAGGAAGGTAGCATCCAGGTCCACTGCAGGGACAGTGCAGAGACTAGGATATGTATGGATTGAGTAGTTATGTTTAAGATGTAGAAATTACTTACTAAACCATAATTACTTACAATATGTTGTTACAGTTAATTGCACGATTATTATTTCCCCCACCTACCGACATATTCATTTATGCTGACCGATGTTTTAGTACAAGTGAAAAGAACAAACAGTAAAATGACATATGTAGAATTAAATGAGAATTAAAGTGGAAAGGAAGATTAGTTAGAATAGACTCCGGATGTGGATAGAAGTAGATGTCCAAGTTTTTAAAAAAGGTACACAAAGTTAATTTTTATTACAGCCTTTCAGTTTAGTTTAGTAGAATTTGATAATTATTATAGATTATTTATCAAATCTTTGATCCGGAAATTGAAATAGCATCTTTGACCTCTTGGTCTCCCTTAATTGAGAGTTGTTGGGAAGCAAGGTCGTTACAGGTCCTGTCCTTTTTCCGGTCTAGGACCAGACCGGTTATACTTGGTCCGGTCTTTGGTCCATGAATATCTTGTTGATTGGGTCTCAGTCAGGTCCGATTCTAACAAGTCCGGTCAGTTTGGACCGATGTACCTAGCAGTCTCTATATGTGAATCTCAGAACAACTGTAGTTATTTCCGCTAAAGTTTAGGCTCGATTTCACAAAGCAACTCGGTTTAGGAAATCCACGATAGACCTAGGCCAGATGTTGATTTGTCAATGTGCAACGACAGGCATCTATAAACACAAGCGGAACTACGTTAGCGATTAGCATGGTCCTGGTTCCCACCAGGGCCAACAAATCCTCTCCAAGCAGGCTGAAACAAAAACCTACGTAAGCGTGGTCGTGGCATGTATTTTGATAAATTTATTGTATTGATATATAAAGCGAGGCTACACATGTATGAGAGAACATACATAAAGAGGCCAGCTCCAGCTAACCAAACCGTAACATACATAAAGAGGCCAGCTCCAGCTAACCAAACCGGAACATACATAAAGAGGCCAGCTCCAGCTAACCAAACCGGAAACAAGAGCAACTAAACAAAAACAAAACAAAAATGGAAATCTATAAGAGTTTGTGACCTGGTAGCGAATTAGGGATGGGATTATGGGACCCCAGGAGCGCGATAATGCATTATGCACACTTCATAACAGAAATTAGATTGCACGTAAACAATACCACCGTTACATTTGATTTCTTATTATTTAATTGCTTAATCATCAGAATTGCAATATTTCAGTCTTACAAAGGTGGAAGCAGACATTTCAGATAGCACCCAGAACACACAATTCAATAAAAAACAAGTATAAACCTAAAAAGTTTAACGATCCTGATTAGCCATGGACAACATACATACAAATTAAGAAACCGAAAAGGCCCAAGAAGTATTCCTAACATACATGCGCCGAACTTTTTGGGTCGAAAAGTTCAGGGACCTATACTCGTTTTAAAATCTAAATTACGTTTCATACAGTTGCCAAGATCGTTGCCTTATCGACCTATACGATGGACTCTGTTATTAATCATTGAAGCATGTATTTCTTGTTGTCAGGAAGCACAGGTGCAATGTCCAAATAACATATACACTTGGACCTGGGATACATTTCACTTAAGGTCATAAAAACAACCACCGGGGAACATTTTTTTTTGGAACATCTTTTTTAGACCCTGTTAAACTCCGATGCTTTGAAAAATATTCTTCTAGTTCTAAGAATAATCCGGACGAGATGATCTAGCTCTAGCTCCATACCAGTGAAAATCTACCCTTTGGTTAGTGAAAATGTAAGGTTTTACAATTAGAGCAGTTCGCCATTGGATTACTCCCATTGCGTGCCGCACCTGTTCGAGGCAACTGGTTATAAATGTGTTAGAGAAAAGCAACCAAAGTCTTTGGTTTAGAAAAGATTTTCACCCGAGAGGACTTATAATAATAAATTGATTCATAATACCCACCACTATACAGGCATCACCAACTTGGCAAGCCTTGCAAACGAAGCAATCGCTTTTTCCGATATCTCCACGCGACTTGAATCTTTGTTGCCGCCAAAGTTCTCCAGTAAGACGATTCATATCTATCAAGGGGAAGAAAGAAAACGAATCAAATTTCCAGAAAGATATATGCTAAATCCATTTTCTCATAATAATGAAAAATGAATCCATGTTCTAATCTATAACTTTTGACCGCAACAAAGAGGTCAACTATATACCTGTTTGGTAGGATGTAGTCGGAGTGCAAAGTGTGTGTTGGAATGCATGAGGATAAAAAACACAGTTTAAACTGGCGACAGGTTATTTGGTTGAGTGTGATCGGAATTCTTATTTTTCATTTTCTTGTGGTTTGGTTTGATAGAAGCAAGTTCAGTGAAAATGATTATACATTGTCTAATGTTATATATAAAAAGGCACCGCAGCGATCATTGTGCTCATAGTATGGTTGTTCTATTTGTACAGGCCATGCGATTCGTGAATGTGCCCCAACGGGGAGAGAGAGAGAGAGAGGGGGGGGGGGGCGGTTGGAAGGAGAGCCAGAGAGCTAGAAAGTCTGAGCGAGCATTACGGTTACGACCGACATCAGCACGTTCTCATCCAATAACTAATTAGTTACTGTACAATCTTTTACGTCAGCACCGAACTGCACTCGACCGCACCGAGATCGGGCGGGATACGTTTTTCGTGAATTTGGGCAAAACTGGGAAGTCTGACGCAGCTGCAATTCCACCAACTGCACCCTACTACACCCTACCAAATAAAATTCAAGTCCGAAAATAAGACATTTGAACTCCTCTTTTTCAAACAACACCCTACCAAACAGGGCCTAAGTGACGTATCTTCTGTTGGAGTTCGCGTGTGACCTTATTATTCAAAATAACTTGTGCACATTGTCAAACATCTCTTATATTTTATCAAAAAATTTATCAAGTTTGCACTGGATGTAAGTGTTGTAAAGCAAAACAAAGCTAATCTATATATTTGATAAGATGAATCCCCTGCTAGGAGAAGGGAAGCATACAAACTTCAGACTAAATCTTAATGAGCTAAGACATACTTTGGCCTATACACAATTAGCCTCTAAACTAACTAGACTCTAAAAAGAAAATGTTCACAATGATTTTCAAAGAGAAATCAAACACAAATCTTCATAAAGATTAATAACATAATAGATAAAATCCATCCAATCTGCACTAGCGAGAATGACCTGATCCACAAACGATTTGATCT
Organism: Alisma plantago-aquatica; assembly: GCA_963693085.1. NCBI lineage: Eukaryota > Viridiplantae > Streptophyta > Magnoliopsida > Alismatales > Alismataceae > Alisma > Alisma plantago-aquatica. Next base: position 428,291,029 of record OY856411.1, read on the forward strand.
TTTTTGTGTGACATATACTCCATGTACTCTTAGCTGAAATAAAATCCTATACAAAGATCAACATCAAGTCAAGATCATATTTATATAATAGAGATGGAAGGTAGTCCGACCAGAGTAACTCGGGTGGTAAGAACTCGATAAAGTCCCAATGAAGGACCCGGGTTCGAACCTAACCGAAAGCATTCTGCAAAAGACACTTCAACCTAATTTGGGGCGAGAAGGGGGTGACCGGACCACACCCTCTCATGCCTCGAGAATTTACCATTCCAGACTCGTCTAGGGTGGGTTCTCTTGGTCACAAAAAAAGATGGAAGGTAGACGTGTAATAAGTTGTGCCGCCAACCCTTTTTGGATGGCAAAACCTATCCTCCAGAACACAACATCCATGTGACATATCCATCAGATACTCCACTGCAGCGACATAGGGCATTAGTGTATTTTGTGTCTTCTATGTAAGCAAGGTATGCCTTAGAGTCTTTCCCGTTCCATGTGACTGCACATGAGCTTTGCCATGAGAAGATGGCTGACGATGAATGACATCCAAAATCATGCGTCAGGGATGGGAACCAGGGTGTTCGAGTCGAAGATATGTCGTGGCTGATTCATCAGTCATTGTGCCAGTAGTTCTCGCATCTATTAACCCAACAACAATGACAATTTCTAGGGAAGAAGGTTTGCATGGATTGGCAACAAGCCTGAAGTCGGAAGTAGCGGAAGGTGGAGAGCTCCTGTGAGCGGTTTCTTTTTTTCATTTGTAACCACTGACAACAGTGCAAGGGAACCTGAACCAAGAAAGAAAAAAAGGCGAAGAGTAGTCAGTCGTTTGGGAGATGGGATCGACGACGCAGAGGCAAACATGCGGTGGGGCAGTTTTACGGGAGTTGGCGTAAGGAAACCGAAGAAAAAGGCAAAACGACAAGGAATATCTTGCGGCGTGTGTGGGGTTGACGGGGAAAATTTTCTAGAGAGGAGGTTGTACGACAGGGTGGAGATGCTCGGTTGCTCCGTCGATAGCTACTTAGCAGGGGCTGCGACAAGTTATCGATATTTTTTTGTCTCCTCTAGGATTAGGGTTGGATCACTGTTTTGATACCATGGTGTAAAGTAAAAGAAGGTTAATTGATATATTTGGTAAGAGGAATACCCCTTTTTATATAGAAGGGGGAAGCCTACAAACTTTAGACTAAACCCTAATGGGCCAAGACATACTTGAGCCCATATACAATTATACTCATATACCTAAATTAACTAAATTAACGGAACTCTCTAATAGTAAGTGTGAAAGAATATTGTATTGAACTGATTCGATTAGATTAGATAAATAAACGAGGTACAACCCTGTCCTATATATAGGAGCAAGGGAGGAACCCTGAGACTTGTGGCCCAAGTAATCTAAACAGGCCGAGACACTACTAACTAATTAACCTATTAACTAAATAGAATAATATATACTCTTTAACACCCCCCCCCCCCAAGTTGGATCATGGGTGAAACACATGTCCAAGCTTGGAGTTACAGGACTCGATAAAAGAAAAGATAGAAATGATAAAAGATAAATATCACTCCCCATACAAAAGATTGATACCCCCCCTTAAACAAAACTCCCCTTGAATCATATGACGACACCTCTTTTCTTTGAAATTGTATTCTACAGGCTGGAGATCCTCGAGCTTTGATGAAGGTCTTTTGGAGTGCATCTGGAATGAAGAACATCTGAAATGGAACCTGAATACTGCAGCAGTAATTCGCCACTTAGATCAGACAATCCTCAATACCATGACTACGTCATCTTCACTGGAATATGTACTTCACGCGGCACGAACGCGGATCTCCAATGATGATGTAGCAGTAGTGGTGTCTTCAAAGTGTCTGAGAAGACGTGCATAAAATGACACGAACATGAACAGACGATATGCTGGTGATACGATGCATGTACCATAACTCTTTCGCATGAACTTTGGGGGCTTGACAGGAAAGGAGATATCATCCATCAAGGAAAGTCCCAAAAAGATCAGCGGAAGGCGATGCTAATACATCAGATGCAACTCGGAGAAGACGTGATGAAACAACTCGGTGATGATAAATCTGGATGAATCAACGTTGCAGATGTAGACTTGGCAGGCTAGAAATTGCTGAGCTTCTAAGAAGACTGAAGAAGCACCCATCTGTCTCACAAGAATGCAGGAAGAATGATAATGCTGTCTGAAAGTGGAGAACAAGTGCGTTGAACGAAGCTTCATGAAGATAACCTGAAATATGTAGCCTGAATACATATATCATATCTTCTCATTTTCTCTCTCTCATACATATTCTCTCACACTCTCTCTCTTCTCATCTCTTCCTCTCCTCTCTATCCCCCCCGCACACCAAATACGACGAGAGTGAGTGTTTCGTGTGGAGAAATGGATATATGACCCCCTGCACTGTGAAAAGGGATACACACATGATATGGGTGGGTGGGAAAGGTTTGGTGGATTTGAGAAGATTTTGTGATATGAAGATGTGTAATATGTGGAGAATGAAACCAATAACCGGAGAGAATATGCTAAATGGGTCAATGTAAGATCCGGGTAGAAAATTAAATGGATCTAATCCCAACCCGAAAGGGGAAAAATCTGATTAGGCTTAATATTGGATCCGATTAGAAAAATATAGGACCGATTAAGGATCCAAATAGCTTCAGGCATATTGTATAGGGGGCAGTAAAAATATTGGGGTTGTTTGGTAGCGGTGGAGAGGAAGAGTAGTGGCTGATCAGATTGGCTGATGGCTAGTGCCAATCATGGCTGTAGCAGCGAGATGACGAGCAGTAGATGGTTGGATTGTGTCGCTTAGTTGATGTAGCACTTGGCCGCAACGGAGGAGATGATAAAGGTCTCCTGCGCTGCTCCGGAGATATTGCAGGCCATGAGGCCACATGTAGAGCCAAGGGAGGAGCCTCTCTATGAGCGACGACGAAGGCTGATGCTGAGGACGTCGGCGTGATGCAGCGGTAGAAGCGATGGCCACTGTGATTTGTGGCGGTGTTATCTGCTGTTGTCCGAAGGCTATTGCTGATGGGCAGCGTAAATTGCAACGACGATGGCAACTATTACGGAAGACGGAGCCGGCTGGATGGATAGTGATGGCGCTGGGGAGCGGCGACATTGTTGTTGGATACAGACAACACTTGCGCGGGATGCAGCGACTCTTCAAGAAAGAAGATAGGTGGTGTTGGCCGAAAGACTGATGGCTGCAGGCCGACGGATGGCAGAGGTGACGATGACGTTGGATACGTGATGGCCGGAAAGGAGATCACCGACGATCAGCTTTGGATTTGGAAAACATAGATTGCATGTCGGGAATTAGCGCAGACGTACAAATCTATGTGAAAGTGGGAGAAAAAGAGCCATGGAGGCCGGAAGTGCCTAGCGGGCAGCCGACCTAAGCCATGGCGACGACGGCGGCTTCCCGCAGGCGGGCTCTCCCCCTGTTGTTCTCTCTTGGAGATAGGCAGCGGCCGGCCTGGGGCTGTATTCTTCGGCGGCTAGGAGAGGAGGGAAGCAGAGGCGGCTAGGGTTCCCTAGGAGCGAATATTGTCTCTTGTGCAATCCATTCACATGTTGTAAGAGTCCAGGAGGAACAGAGAGCCCCCACATCATTTTCGCCGCAGGGATGACATGGCGAAGCCAGGGCAAGCCCCACGCCCTACATGTGTTGCTCCTCCAACCCGGACATGATGGCAAAGTTATTAATCTTCTGATAAAACGTTATGTAGCATTGGAGATTTCTTTTGTAATGCTATAAAAAGTTCTATTTTCTCAACCACATTTTGGTTACTTGGAGATTATTGTTTCCATTAAGTTTGTGACAGTAATTGAGTTAGGCTTCATTTAGCCTCATTTTGCCTTTAAATTAGTTCATTTGCCAAAAAAGAAAAATGAGACAGCAGTGGCTGCGTGGCTAAGCAACGATGGCTTGCAACAGTGTCTGCGCGGTGCTTGATGGCGACGAACATGGGCAACAATAGTACCCGCGCGGGAGCAACAGATGGCAAATAGAAACATACTGGATCATCGGCTGGCCAGCACATAGCAGCAGCGGCTGGTGAAGGCGACACGGAGGATGCCTTGACGATGTCTGCTGGCGGAAAGTAGGAGAGGGGAGCAGCTGGCGGCGGTGAACGTTGAATATGGCAACAGATGGCGATGCAGGATCGGCTGTCAGCCTTGGCAGCAATTGGGTTGATTCTGCAAGGCACAAAGCGGCGCTTAGATGGCAGCGTCGGCTCATAAATTGGCGGCAGGAATAGCAACGCGATAGGGTTCAGCGGCGGTAAATTGCTGGGATTTGCGGAGGCAACACTGTTGCAGGTTGGCGGCGGCTTGATGTGGCGCATGTCGCTGCTGCTGTTGGCGCTGGATACGGAAACAGTGGCTGATGGAATCGTCGGGAGATATAGCACCGACATAGAGAAAAGATATTTGATCGTTTAAGAACGAGGAAGAAAAGCCATGGAGGCCGGGAGTGCCTAGCGGGCAGCCGACCTAAGCCATGGAAGAGGCGGCGGTGGCCGCTCGCAGGCAGGTTCTCCCCCGGTTGCACTCTCTCGAAGAGAGGCGGCGACTACGTCTAGGGTTGTTGTTGCATGACGATGGGAGAGGGAACCGGGCGGCGGCTTAGGGTTCTCTCAGGAGCGAACGTGCTCTGATACCATGTGAAAGAATATTGTATTGAACTGATTCGATTAGATTAGATAAATAAAAGAGGTACAAACATGTCCTATATATAGGAGCAAGGGAGAAACCCTGAGACTTGTGTCCCAAGTAATCTAAACGGGCCGAGACACTAAAGGCCCACTAACTGATTAACCTATTAACTAAATAGGCTAATATATACTCTTTAACAGTAAGAATATCCATTTGTGGGCCTTGTGAAAATGCAACAACAAAAAAGCAACTCAAATATGTTTTTGCTTGGGATCCATAGCCGTATCACCTGCCTAATATTTTAGCAACCTATGATTTAGATGCTCTTTGACCAATGGATGATACTATGACCTGAATCTCTCTACCAAAAAGAGGTATTCTTTTTAATGCATGTTGATGATCACATAGGAGAGTAATCAAGAGGTTCACATGGTCATTCCTGCCATTTACTATGATGACAAATGTAGAAAACTATAGCAGGGGAACATCCCTTGTGCATATTTCTTGTTGATAGATGGGCAAATCCCTCTCTTATATATAGAAGGGCAGGCAAGTACAAGGAAGTGGACAAACCCATGATGGACTAGGAGCCCAGACAATAAGGAGCCTAATAGATTTGAGAGTGCATATTACAAATAGACCCATAACAACCAAGACTCTCCAACATTTCCCCTAAAGTTGAAGCTTACAAGAATCCAAAGTCAGATTGCAAACATACATGTCAGAATAGAAAGATAAAGCAAGGCCATACAAATAATATCACTCTCCCTTAATCTTACAATCAAACACTCAACTCTCAAATTCTCCCCCTCAAGCAAATAATCCATAGAGCAGGTGCAAAAGTAGCTAACAGGAGCTTATCAATCACAAATCTAGTGGCATCCGGAGAAGTGGTAAACACCACCAAATTGGCACAACGTCTTCATCTCAGTGGGTATTGTCATGGAGTAGGCCAAAGAGTGTTCACACAGAAAAATACTTGAAGTCGATGAGCAAAAAAGTAGCACAAAAAAATAGTACCAAAAGGGACGTAGCCAGAATGAATAACTCCTTGTGCAAAGCACATACACAAGACTCCAAGATGCAAAGTTGTAGCTGGAAAATCATGAAGCCCATCATATAAATGTAGCACCATAGAATATAAGTCAAAAAAGAGTCCTCACCATGTCCTCTCTTCAATTAATTTCCATCACAAAAACATAAGAGATGGACCACAATACAAACTGTCTTTGGTCACAAGCAAGCAGTAGTCAACGTGCATACAAAGAACAGACATGCAGAAAATTAACATGCAAATAAAGCATGGACCAAGGAATAAAATGTCCAATTTCGATGCCGTTTTGGTGGCAAAAGAAACATAAATTTATCGAAATTTCGACAGAGATTTCGATACATGCATTCCTGACATTTTGACGGCTTAACGAATTAACTAACAAAATTTTACCAGAATGATCTATTAGTGTAGATCTACTCAATATGCAATAATATTTAATACTGGATATGTGGGGGGTGGGTCTCATTTTTTAGTGAAGAGCCCTAAACTATTTCGATGGGAATTTTGATGTCGATGATGAAATCAACGAATCAAGTCACTGTAGTTTGCAAGCACAATATGTAGACTTAAATACAAACTGGGTATATGAATATGCTCTCGATAGTACATAGTACATAAAAAGAAGAAAAAAATTTCAACGGTCGGTGATTTTCAATAGTGCATTTTGATGTCCCATTGCCATCAATGTGGAAAAAAATGGCATAATTTCGACCATTTCGTCAAAATTTTGAACATTGGCACGGACAATGGATATTGCAAACACACAAAGAAACATATAAAATGTGGTAATATAGCACAAGCAGCAAGAATGATGTCGCTAAAAATAAGACTGAGAAAAATATGCAAATCATGTATCATTCAATTAAAACAAAAAAACATGTGAAGTATATAACCCCATAACAACAAATGAGATGGATGATGACGAAGAAGCTCCACAAACTCTTCATACGATAAACAAATAGTAGTTGTAGAAGAATGATCCATAGAATATATAACAAAAAAAAACAAATTACTTTTCTACATCTCCTCACCTCCATCACATCGCTTCCATCTACTCATTTCTTCCTCTATTCTCCTCCTCAAGACAACCACAAATAGAAGCAAGAGAGTGGTTGGGGTGGAGTCATTAACAACACAGAATACATAGATATACAAATAGGAAAATATGTGGAGGATAAATGACACCACAAGTGGATGTATTACATTAGTCTTAGACATATCTGGGTAGAAAATTAAATGAATACTTTTGTGACCTAAAAAGGAGTTTTGTCAAACCCTTAGGTTGATAAATTTAGGGGGTGGGCAGGTGTAGCTCCCCACAATATGGAAAAGAGTTCAAAAACCAAATCCGAGTAAAGATCCAGTTAGAAATACACATGTATTATATAGGTGGAGTAATACATGGATTGAGGGAGGTAAGGTTATTTGTATGTAAGGCTGGTACGAGGGCAAGAAAGAACTACTAAAACAGATTTGAAAGGAAGATAGGTGTTGCTCGTAAAGATAAAATAAGAGCACGCCATGTATTTTTAAGCCACCCACCCTGTAATAGAGTAGCACCAAATAAAGTTGCATACCTCTAGATTTAGTATACATTATAGATAGCAAATGACACCCCGTTGGGTGAAGAGAAAACCTCATGCTTTAGTAGATGCAGACAACAAGAGACACAACATGAGCACTGGCTTTGGATAGTGACTCGATATGTCCAAAGGAAGATGCCACGTAGGAATACAGGTTGACACGGCATGCCGTTAGGTCAACACGACGTGACATGAAACACATCATGTGTCACGGAAGACACGTTGTGTCGCACAATATGAGTTTGTGTCGAACACAACTAACGGGAAACATGTTGCGCACACGACGTGTTGCACAACGCAACATCAACAAATATCCTTGAAAATGCAACAAAATGATGGGAAAATCCTACCAGATCTCCACCAAGGCAAAGTAGGAATTTATAGTTCCCGATAACAACAAAAAATATGACATTTTCCGTGATTTGACATTAGATCTCAAAGACGTCAAAGTAGATAGTGACAAAATAGATGGTGGTGGTGTAGACGTCAACAATCTAGATGGTGGCGTTGTAGATGACAATGAAAACACATATGGCAGCAAAAGCAACAAAATAGGAAGGTGGCTACGGCTCCTCCAAGATAACAAGGACATAGATGCATAGGCATAATTGACCTAGTAGCAACAACAAAGAATCATCTTGATTCTGAGATGGGGATGGCTCCATGGATACACTCTTAAATGTAGTAGGGGTTATGCATCCCTATGGGCAGCAAAACAAAGCCTAGGGGCAGATCCAACCGCAGGGAGGGGATTCTCTCTCTCTCAAGGTTAAAGGCGTAAAATGCTTGCTCTAGTACCATGTAGAAAACAATAGTGCAAGAAGATCCCTTGTGTGTATATCTTGTTGATAGATGGGCAAGCCACTCTCCTGTAAATAAGATAGGAGGCAAGTACAAGGAAACTGGATAAAATCCTAAAAATCCTAACAAACTAAGAGTCCAAACACTAATCGGCCTAATAGACTTGAGCCCATACTACAAATAGGCCCATTAACTTAATTAACTAAATACTACGAATCTCCACTAGATAATAAGGTTGTTAAGCAAACATTTTGTTTCAAGCTGAACTGCTAAAGAGGATATGGGGATCAGGGAAGGCTACATCTAAGCCTCAATCCCAACCAAGTTGTGGTTGGCTACGTGGATCCTTCTTTTCCATTCGGGTATGTTATGGGTCATACTCTGATGATATGCGAGAGAGTGTTCATGTAAAATATCTTTAAGGTCATATGTAAATTGGTTCCCATGTAATCACCTTTTCTATATAGCATAATTGAGGTTATTTGTCCTTAATTAAACATGAGGCAAATCGAATAAGCTTCCTATCTGATATTGCAGAGCATATCAAGGGAGGTATAATGCCTTAACCATTGACCAAAATGTTGAAGATAAAAAGATATGGACACGAGTAATTTTTCCCTGCTATTCACATCGGCAATCTGAAAGTTTTTAATTTTCTCCAAGCACAAAAGTATCCTAAATTATCATATCAAGTGGAATGACCCTCTTTTTTCACTCTCGATTGCATTAACCATGAGAAGGTCACTTTCTAGGTGAAGTATATCAATATGCAACTATCTGGAAACATCAATGCCCATTAGCATTGCACATGATTCTGCTATCTTTGTCGTTTCAATCCTCGTTTCTCTTCTCAAAGCCACCGTCATGATAGCCCCTCTATTATTGCGCATCAAAAAACCCATCCATGCGCTGCTTAGATTCATTCCAAGAAGCATCAATCCTAACGTTTACAATTAAATTGCTTGGTTGTTTCCAATTTCTCTTCACATTGCACATGTTATTCATTTGACATGCAGAAGACTGCTTGTGTGCTCCTTATAATTTATGGTCGTCATTTTCAAAGTCCTCACAATATCTTCCATATTTGGTTGTGCATTGTAGATGATATAGTTCCTGCATGTCTAGATCAACTACAACATTATCCATAACTCCCAACTCTTTTTGTATAAGTTTTGTGTTCAACCAAACTGTTATTTGACATAATTCAATTGTCATATGCACCATTCAATAGCACATCTTTCCAAATTAGCGACAAGGCCTGCTTGGTAGGTTAGAACAGTGTGAGTATAACCCCTCTTAATAATCCTCATGACCATAAATTTGGTTTAGTTATCGTCACATATGTGTCAATCTCTCAGTCACCCTTTATTCACAAGACTTGTACATGCCTGCCAAATATAGTGGGAAAGTATAGGTGGGAGTTCCACAACCTAAATCATCTGCCACAAACCAATTTCCTCGCGATTTAATGTCAAATGGCAATTTGGCGTTTTTTCCTAATACAACTAGCCAATTGTTGATTCCATCATGAGTTCTCATTTTTTGCTAGGCCACCATCACATGGTGTCTGCATGCATTCTGTAGCTCCAGGGGACAAACAACATTGTTGACCTCATGATGTAGGAAGGTGTGACATATTATTCTATTTATTTTTGCTTATTATTTATTATCTAATTTATGTAGATTAGGTATAAGTTCAAATTGTTTCCATATTTTGTTTGACAATTTATGCAATTGTCTCAATTAAGGTTTGAGCCATTTATTAAAAATATTTGTCTGAGGGGCTCGCCTCAGACAGTTGAATATGATTTGAGATATTGATTATTTTGTTGTTTTCCTTTGATCCCTTCTCTTCCCTGCATGGTTCTCCATCAATTGGACCATAGCCAAATATTAGGGCATAGGCTATTTTCCTTCCCCCTTTCTTCTCCCCATGTAATCTCCTTCCTTTCCCTCTCATAGTTACCATCCCTCTCAATTTCTCCCCTCTTCTGAAAGACAAACCCGTTAACGTCACGCAACAGGATCCCACCCGCATAACCACCTAAATCATGATCCCCGCCCTATTTTCCCTTTAGATAGCATCTTCTCCCCCATCCCATGTTCCTTTTATTGATCGCTATACTCAACTCCCCTATTCCAAGTTTTCATGCTCAACGCCCTCTCACTGTTTCCAAATTCCCTCTCTTCCTTGTTGGCGTCGTCTACCCCAACCGCGTGAGCAGTCATCCCTGCTAACTTCCCAGCCCCACAATTCCAGGAACAACAACTAGCAAGGCTGCTGGTTCCAGCGCAGTAGTTGTCAAGGCCGCCGACTACAAGTACAACTAATAGGTGACGCCCTGAAACAATAACAACACGTTCACAACCCCGACTCATCCCCTTTCCACCTTACTCCCATCCAAAAACCAATGCCCTAGTGTCCCTCACGCACAGTTGCTACTCCCACCTGCCATCCGACGCAAACTCCCCATCCATGTGAAGCACCCACCATACTGCCCTTCCCCTATCATCTCCTATCCCAACTGACTTCTTTTGATGCATGTCCCCATCCCACTCCATGCCTAACTCAACATGCTCAAATCATATATTTTGAGTCGATGACTAGTCAACGACTAGTCGATTGGTCGCTAGAGGGGGGTCTGTCTAGCCAACCGCTACCCGACTAGACCGACTGGCAGAAATTGTCAGCCCAAGCCAAGCCTGGGCGGCCGCTAAGTCAGGTTTGGACCCAGGGAACATAAGTTTTTTTTGCTTATCAATTCCCCCCTCCTCTACTCTCTATCCCGATAGTTTGTGTTTGTCTTTTACCATAATTTGATCTGATTATCAATTTCAATCACACCATACTAGTTTAATATATAGCTTTTATGTTAGTTGCGACAATTCAACAAGTATTGAGAGTCGAATTTAACAATTGTATGTCACTGTTCTCTATTTAATTATACTTGTTGATTTTGAATACATTCAATAGTCTTCACTGAAAATTGTTTGATGTGTTTTGTGACATTATTTACTAGATATGGATATATTAGTGGATTTATATAATGTGTTATATTTAAATATTTGACATAATTAATATTATGTAAATATTATACCTACAACTAGGCGACCGACTAGTCGACTGGTCCCCCAAGCAGGGTAGGTGACCAACTGGTCGCCTTGACAACTATCCCTCAAACCAACACTTGACATACACAGTAGGGTTTTATGTATGAAACAATTGCAAAGTAAGAAACAAAGATTTTTGCCTAAACCTAACGAGCAGATATCGTCAACAACAATGTATTAGGAAGGCGGGGCACAAAGTATACCTTGTCGCGGAACTAATCCAACAGAAATCCTCGCTCAATGATGACAAAGCTTAGCAATGTCACCCTAATTAGTTGCACGACGCATGTGCCTCTACATAGTCCACGTAGAAGATAGAGAACTTTGCGTTACGTTGCTTGAGCCGATAGAAAGGAACAATCTCTCTTGGTAACGTGCTAGCGTCATTTTATCCTCCTGTCTCTCTCTCCCTTTGGGTAATACGACTTCTCATGTGTCAAAACATGCAACATAAACCCTGGTCATCCTGCCCCTTTAAATAGGGAAGGTAGAGAATAGGAATTTCAATGAAACTCAAGAAATGAAAGCCACAGACGAATTTTCTGTTGGCGCTCGTGGACTAGCCAGCTAATCGGCTAGATGTGTTAGAATGTTTTAGGAACTGTGTCATTAAGTAGTCAATCGACTATTACATTAGTTAATTGACTTACTATCCAATCGATTGGCTTATGGCTCAAGTTGATCGTCTGGGGCTCCCTGCCATTTAGTCAATTAGTCGGCTCATAATGAAATCTAGTCGATTGTCTAGACCTTCTAGCCGACCGTCTTGGGTTCCAGACAGTCCACTAATGTTCTAATTGATTACCTAAAACTTTTAGTATCCCATCTAACTTGAAACATTGCCAATCAGGTTCATGATCATACTCCTTCTATGTGCATCCTATGCACGTGACCCTATAGGTTCCACATTAAGTTGGTAGTGATGTATGTAATCATATTTTGACTTCACAAGCATTGGTCGGTATCAGACAACACATTACATCCAAGTTATTCAATAAGTTGGAGAACAACTTCAACCTTTGTCTGACCAATGTTACTATGCCTGTATAATCCTTGTCTCTGATGTCCACATTAAATTCAGGCATGAATCGTCATCCCCTTAATATTCAATCAATGTTTAGAGTAGACTTGAGATACGTGAGCTCAATATCAAATATTGATTCACATGAACATGACCACAAACTTCATAGTCTCACATAAACATGACCATGCACTTCAAATATGATTCTGACTGCAATTCTATGGCTTCCATGTATCATTCCCAAAATGGGTCTATCAACTATGCTTATTCACTAACAACTACATGTGTGTTTGACTTGATATCAATCATCATAACACACGAAACGTAGTCATCAATCAGCATATACAATGGTCTTAATGTATTATTGTTTCCCTAATTTTCACAATGATATCCAAATAGGGACTAGACAAGAATGAATACCCTTAGCATTACACATGACCTTGTGTTCAGGTCCTCAACCTGACATCACGTCACTGAGTCCTACATTTTTAGGACATTATTATGTCAAATCATTATCTCATATTGAAACAAAAGTAATAAACATAATTTGCATTTATTAATAATCAAATCAAGTACAAAGTATCTAAAAAAAATCAAGTACAAAGTATCCCATGACGATTATCCTATAACCAACTCTTAAGGCATACACACCAACATCCACCTACCCCTCTCTCCCTGCGTAAGGCTATGCAGAGCGCCTCCTGATGTAGTCCTATTTTAGGGCTTCATCTTGTGTCTTTTTGCATCTCAATCACATCTAAACATATTAGAATGCAAGTTAATTCCCTTAATATGCATATTGCTATCAAATACACTTATGGACGTTCTTTGCATGTTTTTCAGGTACTTGGACCATGCCTTGGATGGATGAGAGAGAAGGAAGGAGTTCTAGATTCCACTATCCGTGGAGGGGTCCAAAGAAGACCCTAAAGCTCCCTCAACCTACCCCTAGTGGCCAAGAGTCAACTTCAAGCAAAGAAGTCCATGGATTATGAAGTTTCAAGCTCAAAGTGCTACTGAAGACCCTAGCACGACCGTGCTCACCAATGCAAAAGTCATAATAAAAATGTTCATCTTGATAAGCTACAACAACACCCCCAAAACGACCGTGCTACCCAGCATGGTCGTGCTAAGAAGCCCCTAAAACGGCCGTGCCAGCCAGCACGACCAGGTTGCCACTGATCCGAACGGGCATGCTGATAAGAACGACCTCCACTCCACCTCGCCCACCACAGCCTTTCTACCTAGCCCCCGCCACGACTGTGCTACCAACCTTCATTTCACCACTTCTATTCTGACATTTTCTATTCCCATCACGGCCGTTCTCTCCCACCACGGTCGTTCCAACCAACACCTACCACGGCCATTCTGCCAGAACGGCCGTGCTACCACACAAAACCTAGCTTTTTTTGCACTGAATTTCCATCAATACCCCCACTTACCCTAGTGCTTCCACCACCACCTATATATACATGGGTGACGGCCACAATACTAAGTTAGCTTCCTTAGCAACCCTCTAGATACTCTTTAGTCATTTCTTTACCTTCAAACATCCTACCTTCCATTTCCACTTCATTTCCACCATAGAACCCTAGTCTTCTAGGTTTTCTACCATAATCCCCTACATTCCCATGCTCTTTAGCCACCTTGGAGAAGGGAGGACGTTCTACAACAGTTAAGAGGTGAAGGAGAAGAAGCTTTCACGAGCTCCATGGCCTTCTGTCTCTTTCTTCTTTCCTTTTTGCTCTTTTGTATGATCATGTCTAGCTAAGCCCTTTTGTGGTGGGTTGTTTGGTATAAAATGTTTACCTTGATACCATGTTGGGGAAAAATAACTTATATTGAACATATTTCCATTTTATGATGATTGTCTCTTGCTTCTATCTCATTTCTCATTATCTTGCTTGTGATTTGTGCTTTTAAACATGGATTGTTTGTTGTATGATGCTTGAAGACACCTAGCTTCTAGGGAAAATGGAATGTATGTGGCTATCTTAGGAATTGCTCCTAAGTCCAATTAGTGGATCCCTAGCTAGCACCCTTTGTTCCCACATATAACTCCCTTCTCCTACAAGTAGGTGTGAGATCTAAGTAGCTAGTGTAAGGGTGATTAGTGCAATTGTCTAGAGTTTTCTAAAGGCTAGATGGATTGCTTGTTGTATGATGCTTGAAGACACCTGGCTTCTAGGGAAAATGGAATGTATGTGGCTATCTTAGAAATTGCTCCTAGGTCCAATTAGTGGATCCCTAGCTAGCATCCTTTGTTCCCACATAGAACTCTCTTCTCCTACAAGTAGGTGTGAGATCTAAGTAGCTAGTGTAAGAGTGGTTAGTGTAATTGCCTAGAGTTTTCTAAAGACTAGATGGTGTGTAATAGAGGTGAAACGCCCTCATCTCTACCCCCATTCCTGCCCTTGGCTCTCAATTGCCCTGTGACAAAGTCAGGAATTTCAAAAAGCTCAGGGTTGCACAATGTGTGCACCCTCATATATATAATACTGAGAGAATTACAGAGAGGTCCACATATAAAAGAGAAATAACAAAACAAATAACAGGTTATGTAAAACAGAAAATATATAATGTAACACTCCCCCTCAAGTTGGAGCATAGATGTCAATCATGCCCAACTTGTCCATCAGTGTGCAGAACTGTTTCTTCGCCAACAGCTTGGTGAAGATATCAACAACTTGATCTTCTGATCTCGTGAATGGAGTGCATATCTTGCCAGCAAGAATAGATTCT
Organism: Alisma plantago-aquatica; assembly: GCA_963693085.1. Taxonomy (NCBI): domain Eukaryota; kingdom Viridiplantae; phylum Streptophyta; class Magnoliopsida; order Alismatales; family Alismataceae; genus Alisma; species Alisma plantago-aquatica. The sequence continues at coordinate 428,306,029 of OY856411.1, forward strand.
CTGATGAAGTGGCAGTCAACTTCAATGTGTTTGGTGTGCTCATGATAGACATGATTATTTGCAATGAAGATGGCAGCTTTGTTATCACAGTGCATAGGAATGGCTGAAGATGACTCAATCCCAAACTCTTTCAGAAAAGAACGCACCCACAGTAACTCACAGGCAGTATGGGCCATAGCCCTGTACTCAACTTCAACACTAGATCTGGCAACAACATTCTGTTTCTTTCTCCTCCAGGTAACAAGATTGCCTCCTACAAACGTACAGTAACCGGAGGTAGATTTTCTATCAACTTTGTTGCCTGTATAATCAGAATCAGAATACCCTTCAAGAACACAGTGCCCATTCCTTTTATAATGAAGTCCCTTGCCAAGCGACTTTTTCAAGTATCTCAGAATGTGACATACAACATCCCAGCGATACTGTCTGGGTTTGTCCAGGTACCTGCTAAGAAGACCCACTGCAGTAGCAATATCAGGACGAGTAACAGTCAAATAAATCAATTTACCAATCAACCTCCTGAATTTTTTATGATCAGCAAACACAGAAGAGGAATCATCATCCCAATTCACATTGGGATCTAGAGGAGTATCCGCAGGTCTTGCTCCAAGCATACCAGTCTCCTGCAGAATATCAAGAACATACTTTCTCTAAGAAAGCACCGGGGCATTAGAGTTTCTAGAGAGTGGTCAACCTGTGACCTCAGAAAACCAAAATCCATCATGACCCTGCTTAGCTTATCAAACCAGGCACGAGGACTCTGCTTGAGCCCATAGATAGACTTCTTAAGCCTGCATACGTTGTGAGACTCCCCCTGAGCAACAAACCCAGGAGGTTGCTCCATATACACCACTTCCTGCAAGTCACCATACAGAAAAGCATTTTTGACATCAAGCTGCAGAAGAGGCCAGTTCAGATTCACAGCAACAGATAGGAGAATCCTGACAGAGTTAAGGCGAGCAACAGGAGAAAAGGTCTCAAAATAATCAATGCCATATGTCTGAGTATAGCCCTTAGCAACCAACCGTGCTTTCAACCTCTCAACCGTACCATCAGGTTGATATTTTACGACATATACCCACCTGCAGCCCACATGCTTACACTGAGGAGGTGGATCCACCAGCTCCCAAGTGTCTCTGTCAGAAAGAGCAATCATTTCGTCTTTCATAGCAGATGTCCAAGCAGTACTTTTAAATACATCCTGAACATTCTTAGGTACAGCAACAGCAGATAAAGCATATACAAAATTGCTAGATTGAGTATTTAGATGAGCAGTAGACACAAACTGAGCAATGCTATGAGAAGTGCAGGAACGAGTATCCTTTCTGAGTGCAATAGGTATGTCAAGGTCAGAATGTACCTCAGGTGCAGCAGAACCTTCTGGAGGAAAAGATTGGTTGTCTTGGGGGGGTACTTGTGTAGAAGGTGCTCTATTCCTGCGTTGATAAACAATAAGAGGAGGATCTGGATTTTCAGTATGCACAGTGTCAGTAATGTCAGGCACACAGTCAGAAATAACAGGCAAAGGAGGGGCAAGAATGTCTGTCTGCAAGTTGTCTCCTGCTGACGAATAATACGGTGTATCTTCAAAAAAGACAACATCACTACTAGTGAACCACTTCCTTGTACATGGATTATAACACCTGTAACCCTTTTGAGTTCTAGAATAGCCCAGAAAAATGCATTTAGCAGCTCGAGGAGACAACTTATCAGAAGTAGGTCCAAGTAATCTGACAAAGCAGGTACAACCAAAAATTCTAGGAGGCACAACAAACAAAGAAGACTCAGGGCTTAAGAAGTCTATCTATGGGCTCAAGCAGAGTCCTCGTGCCTGACATTACTGACACTGTGCATACTGAAAATCCAGATCCTCCTCTTATTGTTTATCAGCGCAGGAATGAGTACCCTTTCTGAGTGCAATAGGTATGTCAAGGTCAAAATGTACCTGCTGTGCGAACAACGACCAAAAAATTGGTGATGTTGCTCAAGCACTAGTGGCACACCAAGCCAGGGGGGCTAGACGGAACCACGAGCGGCGAACGTGGGCGGCAGCCCTACCAGAGGCGGCCTGCGGCACCCTAGGCAACGACAGCCAGCTGGGCGGCCGGCGGGCAGCAGCCGGCGGCGGCCTGCTGTTGCTGGCGGCCTGCTACCTGCGTGCGGCTGCTGCGGGCGACGGGCGGGCGGGCGGGGGGGGGGGGAGAGAGAAGGGAGGGAGGGAGGGAAAGACGGCGAGGGTACGACCTGCTCTGGTACCATGTGACAAAGTCAGGAATTTCAGAAAGCTCAGGGTTGCACAATGTGTGCACCCTCATATATATAATACTAAGAGAATTACAGAGAGGTCCACATATAAAAGAGAAATAACAAAACAAATAACAGGTTATGTAAAACAGGAAATATATAATGTAACATGCCCTAATAGCACTTACCCTAGAAACCTAGACTTGTCAAGTCCTTTTTGAATTACACCTAGCCCTAATTTCCCAACTAGTAGCATAGGGTAGGTTCAAATAGCACTTGTCTTGTTTGGTTTGGCAATCTAGATTGAAGATATTAGTCTTGCATGCTTTGTTAACCCCCAACTAATATCATAGTTTCATTCCCAAACGGCCCACCTATCCATCTCATTGCTTAAAATCCGCCCTTGTCTTCTTAGCTTGTTAATGCTAGTTTAGTTAATTGCCTTTGATACTTCTTAGCTAATTGCTTAGTTCTTGATAGTTAGGATTTGGTTGAGTAGTTAGTGCTCTTTTGAGCTTGCTTGTGCTAATCTTGTTAGCTAGTGATAACCTAGGTTCTTTCTTGCTCTTGTGCTTAACTTGCCTCTTAGTTGTTAATTTGAATTGCTAGTTTAGTATAGCTAGTTGTAGTTTTGTGCTCTTGCTTAGTTACTTGTTTAGCCTTGCCTCTTAGATTTAACTTGCTTAGGATAATTTAGGGTTTCTGGTAATCTAGTTTTCATCTTGCCCTTAATTGCTTGCAATCTTAATGTAATCAACTAAAACCAATCTTCAAACCCTAAAAACCCTACACCCCGCTTTAAGAACGTAGCTCACATTAACTTAGCTCCAGTGCCCCCTCTCTCCCTGAGGATCGACCCTTCTCTTCCACTGGCCTATACTACAACATGACCCCGTGCGTTTGCAAGTGAAGTGCGAATAGTCTAAGTCGGTGTGTTAGACTAGGCCCCTTAAATTTTAAAGATCCATGTATGTTTGCCTTTGCATCTAATCAAATCTAATTGGCTAGTTGTAACCCAAGGCAGTCCAAAAACACATCATGCTTTCTGGCGCCGTTGCCGGGGAGTAGAGGCGCTTGGCCTAGCTATTTAGTGTAGCTTAGCTTTTCCTACTGCCCTCACCATTGCTATTATTTATTCTTTGTTTACTTTTGCATACTTGCCTTCTAACTTGGCTCTTGTTGTTTGTTTGTGTATTGTGCATATGACAACTGTGCATTCTTGGTAGACAATCTACTTCTACCGCCTTGGTGTCTTTCGACCCTGAGATAGGCAGAAGAAGACGCCGATGCCAACGCCAACCGACACAAGCAACATAGAGAATCTAAAATGGAAGGCCCAGATCCTCAAATCCCACCCGGGGGTGCTCCAACACAACTCAACCGCCCTCTCCACGAGTACTTCACCCCAGGAAACTACAACTCCCCAATAACCACCCTTGTTGACCAAATGTCAGGTCAACAGTTCTCCATTCCACCGACGCTTCTCGGACTCCTTCCTACCTACAATGGGATGGAGAACGAGAACCCCTTCCACCACATTGATGTTTTTCTTGAAACTTCTCCACATTCTGCACACCTACCGCCACTGATGACTCAATCCGAAGGACCCACTTTCCCTTTTTCCTGAAAGAAAAAGCTAAAGAGTGGTACATGTCCAAGCCTGAGTTAGTAACTTGGAATGCGGTGAAGAATGAATTCCTCAAGAAGTTCTACCCAATCGCCAAGTTGACTCAAATGCGGAGATGCATTACCTCCTTCACACAAAAAGAGAATGAAGCCTTTCATGAAGCTTGGGAACGATTTCAGAAGCTCCTTCGTGACTGCCCTCATCATCAAGTACCTCTATGGCAGCTTTGTTCAGACATTCTACACCGGGCTAGTTGAGTTGAGTCAGACTACTGTTGATTCCTCCTATGGAGGTATATTCATGGCAAAGCCACCGGAGGAGTCTTGACCCCTATTTGAGCATCTTGCTGAGAACTCTCGCTGCTGTGCTTCAAGTCAAGGGGAGCACTGTGACCTGAACTACAATCCTCCTCCCCCTCCTGCAGCTCCAGTGAGAACGGAAGCCAACCCCCAAATGATGAAGATGACGGCTGATATGATGAGCATGATGAAGAACCAAGCTGGAGGTTCTGCTAACCAATCTACAATGGCAGTTGATGTCGTTGATGAAGAAGTGAATGCTTTACACGCCTTTGGCAACCGCAACAACCAAGACCCGATGTCCAACTCTTATACTCCAGAATGGATAAATCATCCTAACTTCTCACGAAAACAATAGGGTGAGGAGGGGCAAGGACAACCAAGGCAACATCAAGGCCTTAAGTACATCTCAAAGTTTGAAGAGGAAGTGCTTGGGAGGCTAAGGAGCCTCAATGAAGTAAAGAAAGATGTGCCCTCCCATGGGCAAACCATTAGTCGTCTTAAGCAAAAGGTTTGATCAGATTTCTCTTTCACTTGCTCGTCATGAAGAAGGAAGACTACCCTCTCAACCTATGCCTAACCTAAAAAATGATGGTGGTTTTATGGGCACCCCCAAAGTGTCTATGCTCCACCACAGTACCAAGGACCACCTAATCCTTATGCTCCTCCACCTCCACAACCCCCATTCAACTACCAATACACCACCACCACCTCACTCATACCACAACCACCTCCACAATATCACCCCATCCACCACAACCATCACAACCACAATCTCAGCCACAATTCATTCTCCAAAACCTAAATCCCCCACACCCAAGACCACCACCACCTCAACAACCACTACCACCAAAAGCCTCTTCTTCTACCACCCATGAGCAATTAGTTATCATATCTATTAGTTTAGGTAAAAACTAAGATTTTATAATCTTAGTAAATTTGAGGTGGTTAAACCTCACATCAGTGATATGATGCAAATTTACGTAATTAATATCGAAATAAAGTGGCAAAACGAATTAGAATTATGATAATTTCATCAATAAACTTCAGGGAAGTGAGTAACTTTAAATATTGCATAGCTATAAACGGTTATTACATGTGAAATGTATGTCAAGAGATAATATGGAGTTGCAATCAAAGGCCTTCTAGTTCTATTTTTGTTTGAAGAGCATATAGAGTGGACAAATGAAGTGAAAAACATAGCCTGCATCTTGTTGACCTTATTCCTTTGAGAGAAAAACATTAGGTAGACTGATACTACTTAGTATATTTCTTTATCGGTATTGATGGTTATGAATGTTGCTCAGTAGGCGTTATTGAGTGAAGATATAACAGAAACAGAATCGAGTTACTATTTCAACGACATAAGGTTAAGAAAAAATTGATCTATTTGGTTTAGCATTTTTTGCCAACCCTAAATACCATACAGGCTGTTAGAAGAGGTGAGGAAGAGAGAAGACGAAACACCGAGAGATTTGTCGGCTGCAAGGAACATCTTGCTTGAGAGGGCAATAGCCGTCTCACTTCTTTTTATATATTAGGGTAAGATACATGGTGGTACAAAGGAGAAAATAATAGAAAAACAATAAAACAAATAATATAATGAAGATAGAACCAGGGGGACGATCATCGATTTCCGCCGCTGTGACCATCTCGATACCATCGACAGGACTGTCGATGATATCGACAGAATGATGTTCTGTCACTGTGACTATCTCGATACCATCGACCTCCTGTAGATGGTATCGACAGAGATGCATGTTGTTTCACACTCCCCCTCAAGCTGGAGAGTACACATCGTGTATGCCCAGCTTGCCACATAATTTCTGAAAAGCTGTTGGACCCAAAGGCTTTGTCAAGATATCCGCCAGTTGATCCTCAGACTTGACGTATGGCGTCACAATAGTGCCATCTTTGATTTGATCACGAATAAAATGGCAATCAACTTCTATGTGCTTTGTACGCTCATGAAAAATAGGGTTCCTGGCAATGTGTATAGCAGACTGATTGTCACACTTGAGCTCCATAGAAGACATGATAGTGATTTTTAACTCAGAAAGAACAGATTTGACCCATTGTAGTTCACAACATGCATGGGCCATAGCACGATATTCAGTCTCAGTGCTGGATCTAGCTACCACATGCTGTTTTTTGCTTTTCCAAGTAATCAAATGATCACCAAGAAAAGTACAATAGCCTGATGTAGACCTTCTATCAGTATGATCACCAGCCCAATCTGCATCTGAATACCCTGTGAGAGTCACAATAGATGGAGTCACCTTGGGTTTAGAATATGTGATCCCCTTACCAGGAGCACTCTTCAGATATCTTAGAATCCTGCAAACCGCTGTCCAGTGTGACTGTCGTGGTGATTGCATATGCTGACTCACGACGCCTACAACAAAGGAAATGTCAAGTTGTGTAACAGTCAGATATATTAGCTTGCCAACTATTCTCCTGTAATATCCTGGATCTGAGTACTCGACATCATCAACTGTCTCCTTGATGTGATAATCCATAGGAGTAGATACCGATTTAGATTCCGTCATGCCTGTCTCCTATAGTAAGTCAAGCACATATTTCCTCTGAGATAGATTGACACCTGCATGAGATCTAAGCACCTCAATGCCCAGAAAATATCTTAGTTTACCCAGATCCTTCGTTTGGAAGTGTTTCTGTAACCCTTCCTTCACACGAGATATGCCTGGAGAATCACTACCAGTAATCACTATGTCATCAACATATACAACAATAATGATAGAGCCACAAAAAGAGCTAGAGTAGAATAAAGAGTGATCAGTCATGGAGCGAGAGAAACCCATCTGGAGTACAACCTCACTAAACTTGTCGAACCAAGCTCTAGGAGACTGTTTCAGCCCATATATGGCTTTCTTCAATTTACACACTTTCTGACACTCCCCCTGAGAAACAAACCCAGGACGTTGCTCCATATAAACCTCTTCATGTAGATCACCATGTAGAAAGGCATTCTTAACATCAAGCTGAAATAGGGGCCAATCAAAGGTAGTAGCCAGAGAAATAATGATCCGGACAGAATTTAGACGAGCTACTGGAGAAAAGGTCTCAAAGAAATCAACTCCATAGGTCTGTGTGTAGCCTTTTGCTACCAATCTGGCCTTCAACCTCTCAACAGATCCATCCAAATTATGTTTGATGGTGAAAACCCATCTGCAACCCACGACTTTATTTCCTGCAGGTAAGTCAACAAGATCCCATGTGTTATTATGCAAGAGAGCCGACATCTCAAGCTGCATTGCCTGTTTCCAGCCACTGTCCTTCATAGCATCATAGTGATCCCTTGGTATATCAACAGAATCAATCCCAATAGCAAATGCGCGGGCCTGCTTAGATAAGTGAGACAGACAACACACATTTGTAATAGGATGTCTAATAGTACAAGAACGAACACCTTTCCGAACAACAATAGGAAGATCAAGATCTGATCCTTCTGCAGGAATCTCGTGAGTAGAAGACGATGAGGAAGACTCAGGGACTGGTGTCGCTACCTCTTCTGGATCTTGTCTGCCTTGCCTACTATAAACATATGGGTACTGCTGAATAAAAAGCCTGTCAGCTGCCTGCTCGTCCTGAATAAAAGTATAATCAGGAATAATGGGTGGCGCTCCCTCACTCTGCACCGATGGCGCCACTCTCTCACTCTGAAAATCTGGTGGCACTCCCTCTCTCAACTGCTCCCCCTTACTCATAGCATCAGAGAAATATGGAGTGGTCTCATGGAAGGTAACATCCCTAGACACAAACATGCGACGGAGACTAGGACAATAACATTTATATCCTTTGCTAGTACTAGAATAACCAAGGAACAAGGTTTTAATAGACCTAGGAGAAAGTTTGTCAGCCTTAGGGTCAAAATTATGGACAAAAGAAGTGCAACCAAACACTCTGAGGGGAACAGAGAAGAGTTGATCCGTGGGCCATAACACAGAGAAAGGAGTTTGTCCTTTAAGAACGGAGGATGGTTGTCTATTGATTAAGAAGCAAGCAGTTAACAGAGCTTCAGACCAGAATCTCTTAGGCACATTAGATTGAAACATGATCGATCGAGCAATATCAAGAAGATGACGATTTTTCCTCTCAGCCACCCCATTTTGCTGAGGGGTGTGAGGGAAGAAGTGCGATGGATCATGCCCACAGAACTACAAAAATCAGACATAGCCTTTTGAACATACTCTAAAGCATTATCAGAATGGAGAGTTTTTATATTGCAATCAAACTGAACTTTTATTTCTTTATGAAAATGTTTCACAATAGATAGCACAGACTCTCGACTTTTAAGAAGGTAGATCCATGTCATGCGGGAGAAATCATCGACAAAGGAAATAAAATAACGAAAACCATTATAACTCTGGTCTTTAACAGGACCCCATACATCACTGTGGACTAACTCAAAAGGACACGATGCCCGCTTATTGACACGACTGGGATAAGACAACCTATAATGTTTTCCCAGCTGACATGACTGACACTCTAAAGATGACACTTGGGACAACTCAGGTTCCAACTTCTGCAGGCTTTCTAACGACGGATGTCCATATCTGCAATGCCATAGTAAGGGAGAACCACTCAACAGGATGGAAGGAGCTGGAGCAGATACTGGGCGAGGCAGACTGTCACCGTGGAAAAGGTAGAGATCACCTTTCCTAGGCCCCCCACCAATCGTCCTCATACTCTTGAGATCCTGTAAGACAAAACAAGAAGGCCCAAATGTTACTGTACATTTTACAGTGTCAATCAATTTTGCAACAGAAAGAAGATTAAAAGGAAACTCAGGCACAAAGTGTACAGATTTAAGATCAATCTTGGGTGTTAGAGAGACAGATTCACTAGCTAGCACTCTCCTCACTGAACCATCTGCCAATGTGACAGATTGGTGAGGGATATACGAGTCAATAGATTGGAGCAATCTCTTCATACCAGTCATGTGTTGTGACGCGCCAGAGTCAACTACCCAAGATGTAGGAGATCTAGAAGTCATGAAAGATGTACCCTGATTACCCGCAGTAGATGCTAGATTTGCTGATGACGAAGATGAAGATCCCACACTCATGTGCTGTGTAGCCTGAAGGAACCGATCATACTCCTCCTGAGTAAGGGTGATGCTTGTCCCAGAATTGATGCCCACAGCTGAAGACGGAGTGGAATCTGTAGAAGTAGCACAATGTGTTGCCCCCACAGGAGGTGCAGTAGGTCTCCCATGTTTCTTCCAACACTTCTCCACTGTATGTCCCGGTTTGTCACAGAAGGTACACTTCGGACGTGTCCCACGTCCTCTGCCCGTACCAGGTCGTCCTCCTCTCACTGCAGCAATTACGGATGCATGAGACTCCCCAGAAGATATAGTAGAGACAAGATTAACAGACTCAAAAACAGATTGTTGAATTCTTGAATAGGCTTCTACAAAACTTGGCAATTTATCAGAAGTCAGAATGACACTCCGGGCAGAACCGCAAATGGAATTAAGCCCGGATAAAAATTTAGCAGTAACCAAGTCGTCTCTGTCTTTGATCTGTGCAGCAGCTGTCACAGGATGATAGTAACTCAGCTCCTGAGCAAGTGCCTGAATAGCTCCAAAGTATTCCTCAAGAGATCTATCACCTTGCCTCTCAGCAAATAGACAATCATATATTAGAATAGCCGAAGGGCATTCTTCTCCTGGGAATAGTGTTTCTTTACTGCATCCCATATCTCTTTAGCTGTAGTATAGAACATAAACCTAGCCGCAATTGCAGGTTCCATACTATTCCATAACCAAGTCTTCACAAAACTGTCATGACGCTTCCATTTAGCGTATCCTTTATCAGCAGTATCCAGAGGACCCGAGTCAACATGTCTTGCCTTATCGCGGATTCCAAGACAGTGTGAACCGCGTTCATCCATAGTAGATAGTTTTTCCCGTTGAGTTTGATGGAGGGGATAGGAGACGCCTTGCCGTAGGGAATCTTGGTGTCCTCCATTGTAGACGGGAACTCAATGACGGATTGATACGCGTCACAAAGAAAGCTGAGGTGACGGAGAGATACACGTCACAGAGATAGATGGGGTGACGCAGAGATACACGTCACAACCAAAAAAAACAGATAAATGCGTTACTGACGCATTCACAGCCTCCAATCGATTTTCCTAATCACACATGGAGGAGAAGTGATTAGGAGTCCAACTGTCGGGTGACGAGTCCTCCGATTTAGATTTTAGACGGTTGTCGGATCACCCGAAGATCCCCAAACAACTTGTGGTGAAGTCTATGGCAGCGTTGGAGATCTACCGAAGACCCAACGTAGACGGAGATAACCCTGCAAGCCCGGTGCCTCACTCCAGATCGGCGGATGGGCTGCAGCCGAACGACGACCTTGTCGCTGCCTCTCGGCGGCGCCGCCGGCAAGGAGAGGAGAGAGAAGCGCCGCCGTCAAGGAGAGAAGGGGAAGAAGGGAGAAGGGAGAAGCGGTGGCGGAAGAGGAGAGAAGCCCTAGATCGAGCTCTGCTCTGATACCATGTTAGAAGAGGTGAGGAGGAGAGAAGACGAAACACCGAGAGATTTGTCGGCTGCAAGGAGCAGCTTGCTTGAGAGGGCAATAGCCGTTTCACTTCTTTTTATATATTAGGGTAAGATACATGGTGGTACAAAGGAGAAAATAATAGAAAAACAATAAAACAAATAATATAATGAAGATAGAACCAGGGGGACGATTGTCGATTTCCGCCACTGTGACCATCTCGATACCATCAACAGGACTGTCGATGGTATCGACAGAATGATGTTCTGTCACTGTGACTATCTCGATACCATCGACCTCTTGTCGATGGTATCGACAGAGATGTAGGTTGTTTCACACGGGCTAAGTAGGCGCTGCTACTCTATACATGGGAGAGAAAGAGGTCATGAGACATAAATGTGTGACATGTGAATAAAGAAGAGACAGATCATATGTGCAATTCCACAACTGCAAATTGAAGACAAAATTGAGTATGTGGGATGGTAGAGTAAGGATGTTTAGGTTGTAATGAAAACTAATGTGAGAACAACTATTACATGTTAGATTAAAGGAAGCAACCATGATAAGAGGAAACAAGTTGTTGACACAACCAGAACATGAAGAACAATTGTTGCCAAGGATACATGAAATATAAAATGCAAAACGTTATATAGTTGGATAATGAGAGAAAAAGCAAATGGGCTAAACTTAAATTCCATATATACCTTAAGCTTGAAACACCTAGCACAAATAGAAATATTATAAAATTGATGAACAAGAGCAAATTTACAACAACATTAACTTTCAAGTTGTATAAGAATTATATAGTCCTTTAAGCAGACCTAATAAACATTCATAACAAAATATCATAACTTATCTTTAGAAGTAACATTGATTCTTCATTTATTTTCTAGCATATTGTCCATTTGCAATGGTATTTTAGAATGTCATTAACTAAAACTGGGAGAGTTTTTAATACTTTGGAAATGTGTGCCAAAAATGGAGAAATTACCAAAAAATTGGATATGAAGTGTTGGTTGTGTTATGAAATAATTTCAAGAACATACCTTATAGCCACTTGGACACGAGGATTTCTTAGGAAACGAGACTAAAACTGGAAGAGTTTTTTATACTTTGGAAATGTGTACCAAAAATTGAGAAATTACCAAAAAATTGGATATGAAGTATTGGTTGTGTTATGGAATAATTTCAAGAACATACCTTATAGCCCCTTGAACATGAGGATTTCTTAGGAAACGAGAAAAAAGAGCACTGATATCCTCTAAGTCAGTAACTCGAAGTGTGAATGCCTCAACATTCGTTAGGCAGCTTACTTTCCTATTGGAAAGCAATTTTCTCCCAGCAACTCTGAATCTACCTCCATCTGGAAAGTAAAACAGACAAAATCAATTCAAGGTTAAGTTATGCTGAACTTTAATATGGTCAACCAGACATGGACTTTCCAGAATAAACAAAATGTAACTATGAAGCAAGTGTACGGATACGAGTATGGACATGGGATAGAGTGGTTATTGGAATCAGGATACGAGTATGGCTGTGGATATGATAGAACTGATTATTTCATTTATAATTATATATATACCAGAATATTATGAATAAAGATGCAAATTAAGACCATCTAATTTATTCAAAGATAAATATAAAGAAAATGACTCTTCTTGGACATGATCCAATCTTTGTTTGACCTTATGAACAAGTTTTTTGCACTTCCCATAGGTGTTCTATAGTGCCTTTTGGGCAATTATGATTGCAAGGAATCCTTAGCAAGTGTGTTTTATCCTAGTATATGATCCATTATATTATTTGTCACCCTTTCATGCTTCCGACTATATAACCATGTATTTTTATAGCGGTAAATGATCATCACACTCATTTGAGAGATGTGTCCTTCAATAAGAGAGTTGGAGATCAGATAACAGAGACAAAATTATTAGTATAAGTCGGATACCAAAAAGAAGAGACAAAGATATAGTTCAAGGAGTTAATTTATATGACCTCGCATGAAAAATTTCCTAAGAACTAGGCAACAATGAGACTATAAGAAATATTCTCAGCAACATAATACAAGAACTTCAATTAACATCAAAGTCGATCAAATTCTAACAAGCACCCTGATGAATTGATATTATCAACTTATATGGTCATTGGACATACATTTGATCAAGATAGTCTAGAAGGGATTTGTGTTAATACAATTATACATATAAAATAGTGCATTTGTAGATTTATAATGAACATTCAACCTTTCATTGCAGGCCAAAGAGTTTTAGAATTTAGAATTATCACTAATTCCATAAACAGACTCGAGAATTTGAAAGTGTCAGTAAGTTACAAACAAGAAGTAACAATAAGTTACTATCGTTTTCAAACTAACGCTAGTTTTATGAATGCTAATTTGATTTCTAGAGCAGTGCTGTTTAGATCTATTATGCCACACGCATTGAATTTGTGATAATTCCGAAACACTCAAGTTTCATTCGAGAGACGAAAGAAAATAGAAGTAATGGCAATAGTACACACACAAAGTATCCAAACACAAATACCTGGATCAATCAGGAAAGCATCCAATATGTATCCAGGGGTAGCCAAGGGATACTTGCATCCAATACATGTCCAGTACGGGTACTGGACTCGTTTTGAAGTATTCATGCTGCCTAGGTTAGTAAAGAACTACGAAGAAGATTTATGTTTATGTTGTGTTTCCATTGCCAAAAACAAATGCACAAAACCCTAGAAAGCACATACACCTTTCTGGACATGGACATGGGATATCAAAAACTTTAAAATATAGGACATAGATACGGCGATGGACATGGAAAACCTATATACTTTTTGGAATTCTGATATGTATGTAGTACCATCCACTTTCAACTTCACAAGTGGTCCCCATTATCAAATAATATCGAAAGAAAACATGACAATGTATTGCAATGTGACCGCATCCATTGTATAAAAAGACTACTTTAAATTCACACAATTACATCATATTTTCTTTATTAGAAACCCGAGGAAAATTAAATCTACAGCTACAAAGAATGTCAAAAACCAAAACAAAAGCACTGTACAATTTTCTAGTCAGAATAGAACAGGAACATAGGGGAATAGACAAGATAGATGGGAAATCCAAAATAAGAAAATATCGTCGAAAAGTGGTCATACACAGAAAAGAGGCAATCACACCTACTTCAATATTGCACCTTCCCTTAAAGTGTATCCCACAGACAATTATGTAGTATGTACTCCAAGATGTGCCTCCCTTCAAGTCACATCTCCCCTCAAGGCCTTCTGTCACCAATAGAGGAACAAAGTTCAACATGAGGTGGGGGAGAAAATTGTCATCCATATGCATTAGAGGTAATATCCACTGCCAATTTACATGTATGAAACAATGTCCATTTTCATATATATATATATATATATATATATATATATATATATATATATATATATATATATATATATATATATATATATATATATATATATATATATATATATATATATATATATATATATATATGTATCCAACACGCATGTAGCACAATCCATTCCTATAATCTTTGCATTTTCAAAATTGTATCTTCCTTGGGTTCAAAAGTTCAGAAAGGATGTCGACGCTATAGTCCTGAGCTATGGAGGTTCTTTGTTTCAGCTGATGTGTCTTTCTTTGAGAATACTTCCTTCTTGGGAGTTTGTCAATGTGTCAGTGATATGGAGGAAGTTTTCTCTTCCTGTTGAGAATTCCCACACCTATTGTGTCTAGGCAGGAAGAGTTTGGTCGTCCGCCTACTGTGCAAGTGCACCAACAACATAAAATTCTTTCTCAAGAGAGGTAAGTTATGCTCAATCCGCATCTAGTGGTATCCACCTCTAAGGTCTCACAGAGAGCAACTCTATTGATAGTATGGATTTGCTCATTGGTCTCAGTAAAGGTTAAAGGTTTTGTGCTTCTCATCCTATCTCAAATTTTGTATCATATACTCAAGTCTCTTCCACATATTTTGCGTTTCTATCTTCTTTGGCATCTATATCTGTTCCCATAAGTGTGGATGAGGCCCTGAGTCACCTAGGGTGGAGAGTAGTTATGGACGAATAAATGTTAGCCTTGTTGCTGAATAATCACTATCTCTAGTCCTAGCTGCAGTGGAAAATATGTTATCGACTACAGATGGATGTTCACTATTAAATCAGGGCCTGATGGATCTGTTGACAGATTAAAAGGCGAGATCAGTAGCAAAGGGATACACACAAGTGTATGGTGAAGAATACCTTGAACCTTTTTCTCCAGTGGCCAAATTGTCTTGTATATGAATGTTCTTATCTCTTGCAGCTAATTTTCTTGGCCACCTTATCGCTAGACATTAAGAATGGTTTCTTAAATGGTGACCTGACTCAGGAAATCTATATGGAGCAATGTCGTGGATTTGTTGCTTAGAGGGAGTGTAAACAGGCGTGCATGTTACATAAATTTCCTTATGTCTCAAACAGTCTCTAAGAGCATGGTTTGGCAAGTTCCATAAGACCTTATTGGAATTTGGTCTAAGTAGATGCTTAGTTATTAGGGCGTCTTCCTAGTTGCACCTAGGCGCCCTAGGCTCTGGGCAGTTCGCCTCAAACTGGGCGCCCAGTCTCTTAATGACCTACGTGGCAGCCTAAGGCCTTTTAGACCCAAATTAAGCAATATAAAGGCTAATTTAGAATAAGTTCGGTCTGGATTTGATCAAGTTGAGTCATTTTATGGTTGAAATGGGTCTGATTTATCCCAACTCAAATCAAATTAGGGTAAATTAGATCTGATTTGGGGAAACAAGCCTAGTTTGAGGAAAATAGGTCCAATTTGTGGGATATAGGTCTAAATTGGCCAGGTTAGGCCTCATTTAGATCAATATAGGGCAAATTAGGGGTAGTTCGGTTTGATTAGGTTATCAAATGCAAATTAGGTTTGATTTTAGGCTAAATTATATCAAATTTGGGCAGTATAGGTCTGGTTTGGGGAAACCAAGTCTAATTTGAGGGATTGGGTTTGATTTGATGAGATTAGGTTGGATTTGGCCAAATTAGGTCTTGTTTAGGTCAACATAGGGAAATTTTGGGAAAGTTGGGTCTAATTTGGTCATATTATGCAAAAAATAGGTTTCATTTTAGCCAAATCATGTCAAATTTGGGCGCACTAGGTCTGATTTGGGGAGACAAGTATGATTTGGGAGAAATAGTTCTAACTTGGAAAGATTAGGTCTGGTTTGGCCAAGTTTAATCTCATTTAGGTCAATATAGGCAAAAATTAGGGAAAGTAGGTTTGATCAGGTCATATTGTACAAAATTAAGTGAGATTTAGGGCAAACTAGGTCAAATTAGATCAAATGAGTTCAAATTAGGGCCAATAAGTTCTAGTTTAGGCATATTTTTGAAACCCGAACGGACCGTTTGGACCTCCTCCCGGCAAGTTTTACGGGTTGGGTGGGGCTAAAACCCGTTTTTGGCCAAGACCCGGAGTTGACCCAGTGATCCGGCCGATTCAACCGCCGACCCGGACCTCAGGTCAAAGACCCGACCAGGTTTTGTTGGTTTTATTTTTCCTTCCCTAAATGACCATTGACTGATTTTAATGTCCTTTCATGCAACCCCAACTTTCCATACATTGATGTATTCACTTATTTGTATTTTTCCACTTGTTTTAAGTATTGCAGGACCATTTGTTTGCTTCTTTATGAACAAATAGTTGGTTTTGTATGTTTGGTGTTTCATAATTCATTATCTCACGATTTCATACAGTAGATTGTGTACATATATATACACACTTATATAGTAATATATGTATGGATATACATATTACTGTAACATACATGCGTATACATGTATGCATATAATAATATTATGAATATGGTGTCATACTGATGTCAACCGGGTCGATCCGGCGGTTGAACCAAAGACCTATGACCCATGAGCTTTGTCGGGTCAACCTCCGTGTTGGGTCTAAAAACCTTGAGTTTTGGCCATGTTAGGTGTGATTTAGTCTAAATTCATATGATCATTATTTAATATTTACATATCTGAAATTATGAATATAAATACCAAAGCAAAATTATTTATAAAAAGGAAAAACCCATAGAAATGCCTGGGCACCCAGGTGCCCTACACGCCCCCTAAGAAACGCCTAGTCACCTTAACAACTATGAGTAGATGCAACATTGATCACTCAATCTTCCACAAAGGCACTTCAGTTGGGTGCATTATGTTGGTAGTTTATGTTGATGACATTGTTATCACTGGTATTGATAAGCATGGTATTACATAGCTGAAATGTTTCTCCTCCAGGGACAATTCCGAAATAAGGATCTTGGCAACTTACTTCTTGGGTTTTGAAGATGCAAGATCAAAAGAAGGGACTGTCATCTCTCAACAAGGTGTGTTTTAGACTTATTGCAGAGACTAGCATGTTGGGGGCTAAACTTGTTGATATCCCCATGAACCCTAAGTTTGATTTGTCTTTTAATTAGGTAGATATACTAGAAGACCCATGGAGATACATGTGTCTTGTAACGTCTCATGATTTAAGGCATCAATAAAATGATCTTAAAAGGAATGATGAACTACTCATATCACCAAGATGCACCTCCTTTTCAGGAGCCCATCACTAAACTGTGGTTTAGCGTGCTCAGCCCACAGTAGTACTAGGATGAGTGACCAGTCGTGAAGTTAATCTCGATTTGTGCGTCAGGACAAAGCACAAAGTTAAGGCCAATGGTTGTTTGTGGGGCCACTCGTCATTTTTGAAACTCTACTAGAGCCTTGAGCAGTGGGTTCGAGGAGTTTACATATGATATTTGAGCTATAACCTCTCTGGTAGGTAGGGCTCACATGGGCATGTAGCATGCTAGTCTTGAGCCTTGCGGTTTAGGCATGTTAGAAAGAACGATCTATGGTGATGTAGCCACCCTACGCTGGTAGCCGTGATCCGGAGTTGGGTGTCCATGACCATTCTTGGTCTACACTGAAATGGGGAAATATTATGAGGCCATGTAGTTGAGCCTAGACGAGGACGTCAAGAGTCTAAATAGAGATTGTAACATCCCAAGATATGAGGCCTCAGATAAAATGATCTTAAAAGGAATGATTGGATTACCTATATCATCAATGTACATTTTCTTTTCAGCGAGCCCATCACAAAAGAACTATGTGGTTAAGCGTGCTCAGCCCAAAATAGTACTAGAATGGGTGACCAGTCAGGAAGTTGATTCCAACTTGTGCATGAGTGAGGACAAAACATACAGTTAAGGAAAAAGGTGGTATGTGGGGCCAATCGTCATTTCTGAAACTCTAATAGAACCTTCGGCAATGGGCATGGACGTTTACATATGGTATCAGAGTCATAATCCCTCAAATAGGTGGGGCCTACATGGGCATGTGGCATGTCAGTTTTGAGCCGAAGGTCTAGGCATGTTGGAAAGAGCTATCCATGGTGATGTAGGCACCCTTGTGCTGGTAGCTGTGATCCAGAGCTGGGTGTCCATGCACATTCTAGGTCTACACTAAGATGGAGAAATATTATGAAGCCATATAGTTGAGCCTTGACGAAGATGTCAAGAGTCTAAGTGGGGAAAATTGTAACGTCCCAAGATTTGAGGCCTCGGATATAATGAACTTAAAAGGAAATGACTGGACTACCCATATCACCAAGGCACACCTCCTTTTCAAGGAGCCCATCACTAAAGAACTCTGTGGTTAAGCGTGCTCAGCCCAAAGTAGTACTAGGATGGATGACCAGTCATGAAGTGGATACTGGCTTGTGCGTGAGTGAGGATAAAGCTCGCAGGCGAGTGGTGGTCTGTGGGGCCAGTTGTCATTCCTAAAACTCTATTAGAGCCTTGGGCAGTGGGCTCGAACGTTTACAAATGGTATCAAAGTCATAACCCGTCTAGTAGGTAGGGCCCAATGGGCATGTGGCATGTCAGTCTTGAGCCGTGCGGTCCAGACATGATGGAAATGGTTGGCCATAGTGATGTAGCCACGCTTGCGCTGGTAGCATCATTCAGAGCTAGGTGTCCATGGGCATTCTAGGTCTACACTAAAAGAGAGAAATATTATGAGGCCATATAAATTGTGCCTTGATGAGGACGTCAAGAGTCTAAATGGGAGGAGATCGTAACGTCTCAGGATTTGAGGCCTCAGAGACTACCCATATCACTAAGGTGTTCCCCTTTTCAGGGAGCCCATCACTAAAGAAATTTGTGGTTAAGCGTGCCCGATCTAGTATAGTGCTAGGATGGGTGATTAATGGGGAAGTTGAATCTGGCTTGAGCGTGAGTGAGGACAAAGCATGTAGTTAAGGCCAATAGATCTCTTAGGCCATATGCCATTCTTGAAACTCTGTTAGAGCCTTGGACAGTGGACCCAGTCATTTACACGTCTAGTGGGAAAAGTGAATTAATTAACAACGACAAGGCCAAATATTTCCTTTGCTACCGGCATGGTAAATTAGTTGCATGGAGAAACCCAGTATTGGCCATATGGAAGTTGTTATTTGTGTTTTGCGGTATCTGAAGAGAACTTCCAGCAAAGGGTAGACATCAAATAAATGGTCATTTGAAGGTAGATGACTATTTTGATGTTGATCGGGAAGGTTCTAGTATTGACCAAAGGTAGTTGCTGGATATTTTGTCTGATAACTTGCTATCATGGAAGAACAAGAAGTAGATGGTGGTGGCAAGGTCTAGTGCAAAATTTGAGTATAGAAACATGGCACAAGCTACCAGTGAGCTATTG
The DNA here is from genome assembly GCA_963693085.1 of Alisma plantago-aquatica. Lineage (NCBI taxonomy): Eukaryota > Viridiplantae > Streptophyta > Magnoliopsida > Alismatales > Alismataceae > Alisma > Alisma plantago-aquatica. Next base: position 428,325,495 of record OY856411.1, read on the forward strand.
CAGTCTGAAACATTCTAGAGGAACTTAGTTTTCCTTCTCAAATGTCAATGGAGCTAAGCTGTGATAATAAAGCAGCTATGCATATTGCATCAAATCCTATCTTTTATGAGAAACACAACATATAGAAGTTTTTTGTCACTTTATTAGAGAAAAGGTCCAGGATGGGTTGATCCGGCTCCACCAAGTAAAGTCAGAGGATCAGCTGACTACTTTATTTACCAAGTCATCGACTGGTTGTAGGTCCGGTTTCCATGTAACAAGCTAGGTGCTTATGATATGTATAGACCAACTTGAGGGGGAGTGTTAGTTATTGTACATTCGTATATCTAGTTGTAATTATTATTAATACTTTACCCATATTGTGAATGTACCTTCTCTATAAAATAAGAAGAGCACAGCCCAAGAATACGCAAGTTGCATAATTTCAAACCAGCTATGTTTACAAATGCCAATGCCGATGTTTTGTGACAATGTTACTGCTATATTCATCACCAACAACCTTGTCTTAGACAGTTACACTAAAGAAGGAAACATACTGAAGTGCATTGTCATTTTGTCGAAGAAGTTGTCTCGCCAATGACCATTGGTACTCCCTTCTATACATGCATTTCTAGTACTTCTTTAGATTGGAAGACTGAATGGGTCTTAACTAATATTTATGAAGCCCAGGGTGAATGGTCTAAGTGGGTTACAAGGAAGGAAATTGAGGATCTTATTAGATTTGCTAATGGGAAAAAGTCCTTGAGCATGATTGTTTTAATGCTTTCTTATTCAAATCTCAGTGGAGTGTTGTTGGTGATGTAATAGTGAAAGCAAACTTGAATTTCTTTGATAGCTAAAACTTCTTAAAGTGTGCAACAAAACTTGTCACTCTTATTCCCAAACGCAGAGAGAAAAATACTATAAAGGATTAGATGCCCATTTCCCTTCATGATGTGGTTAATTAAATTATCACAAGGATCTTACAAGGATATCACCTTCTGTTATCAGTTTTAACCAGGATTCTTTTATAAAAGGGAGAAGATTGTAGAAGATATTCTAATGGAAAATGAAATCTTCAATTCTTTCTCCAACAATTCTAGAACTCCTAAAATGTATATAAGGGCTGATGTGTCTAGAGCCTACGATAATGTTCATATTAATGAACAATTTGCTTCTTATTTTCAGATTTTCATGAATGACCTCCCCCAAGTCTATGTAAGCTTCAAATGCTAAACATTTAGGGAATCCACTAGCTCCTTGCCAATTTGTTATTTTCATGCAAGGGCTCACCTTCGTCATTAAATATGTTGTTGGAAAACTTGGGTCTTAACTATATTAAAATTTCTATAAATCTTGGTGTCTCACATATATTGTTTGCAGATAATGTGCGTTTTTTTGCTAAAGGAGACCCAACTAATGACTCCATTATTCTGAAAGTCATTGATGACTTAGGAAAGGTCTCTGGTATGAAGTTGACTAACCTCAAGAGCCAACTGTTCGCAAGAAGGAACACTATTAAAATCCCTGAGAGATATCTAGGTCTACCTCTGTTCTAAGGCAGATAGACTAACTCGTGAGATGTACTAGCCATCGTTGATAAAAGCTTAGATGAAGCTTGATTGTTGGGAATCCAGACATCCTACCATGGAAGTAGGATTGAGCTTGTTATCTCCATCATACCATCCTACCAGTTATTTTTGTAATATGTTCTCCCTTTGCTAAAGTCTGTTATGTCTGATTTGGAAAGACTCGAACTTTTACTTGAGGAGACAGTTTCACTGTTTCTTGGAACGTTATTTATCATTCCAAAAGTGAAGGTCATCAGGGTGTCAGTGTTATATTTGATTGGGTGAATGCTGGACTTATATCTTTAAGATCTGGATGTTCAGAAGAACTCACTTTGGGTTAAATATCTGTATGAGAAATATATCGATGATTCATCAGTGTGGGTTGCTCGACCTATATCTAATAGCTCTTGGCTATGGAGAAAACTTCTTGTTGCTAGAAGTTTCATTGTGAAAAGCGTTAAATTTCAAAGTTGGCAATGGATAACCTATCCTTATGTGGAATGATCCATGATGCCTGGATGAATCTAATCTGATTTCAATCTTTGACAAAGAGATTATGTTAAGAATAGGCCTTAGAAAATATTGCAGACTTTCATGTTGCAATATCAACAAGGAATGGAATAATCTTGATGCCACGGGAGCAAACCTTTGATAGGGTGGTTTAAACATTTATCACCTCCTAATGATCTGATGAGATCCTCATCAATGGTAGAAAGAAGCTTTTATCTAAGGGAAGCTTGGCGTACAATCGTAAGCACCATGACAATATGCCCTGGGTCCATTGGGTCTAGAAGCGTGAAGCTCCTAAATCGATGGTCGTCTTCCTTTGGAATTTTTTTCCTTAATAGAGAAGATGATATACATGAGGAAGATAGAAAGAAGTTTGGCTTTTATATGACTTCTTGGTGTTGTATGTCTGAGAGATGAAGAGGATCACACCCAAGTCTTGTTTGCTTATCAGTTTACTTTCAGGCTTTGGGACTATGCCTATAGTCAATAAGTACCAAAATTCGTTCTCTGGATGATCCCGTCAGAGTGAAAAATAAGGATCATCTCTGCATCTTCCTTATATTGCCTTACGGTTAGAAATAAAATCCAGGATCTTCACAGAATGCAGGAAAGATCCAAACGGGTTTTGGGACCTTATTATGCAGGATTTCTCTTCTTACTGCCATGTTGCCTCCCTTGTATAGCTTAGCTAGCTGTTTGCTTTCTGCCTGTCTATACTGTCTGTACAGCACAGAAATTTCTTCTGTACATAACTCTGTTGCTTTGATGGGTCATCAATAGAAAGGAGGCATGTTGGAGTTAAGCAGAAAATATACCTTTATCTTATGCACTACTATAAGCAATTTTTGTGTTAATCTCTATTGGCTAGTATCGACTCACTCTGTCCTTTAGTTGTCTATTTAAGCATTTGTAAACCTTCTTTAGAAAGGAAACCATGATGAATGGACATATGCTCGTGTTTGCTTCAGTAGCTAGTTAGTCCAATTGTTTCTATATTAGTGCAGTTCATGCTAGAGCAGTATGTTTAGTCTACATCAGCTTGTGTTGGTTTAATAGTTATATAAGTGTTAACCCAGCCTGTAAGCCCATTAGTGAGGCAGCTGTATGGTGAACCAACGTCATTCCCCTATTGCTGTATTCAACTTACGTGAGCAACTCAACTCGATTTCCTATTTGTCTAAGCCTATGTTTCTTTAGCAAGTTCTTAGTGTCCAAGGCCTTTATCCTTTGTCTCAAGTTCCCAACTATGTTATTTGTGAAATGCGGTGCCGCAATGCAACGTGCAATGCAGCGTTGAGAGAGGCCATAGGCCTTCTCCCTTTTTATTAATAAGAGAAACTGGATAATTTACATAGAGGTCCAGCAAGACATAGAAATTACAAAATAGAATAAATATGAAATATATTAACACTCCCCCTCAAGTTGGAGTGTACACATCATGTAGACTCAGCTTGTTGCAAAAACTCTAGAAAGTTGTTGGACTCAATGGCTTCGTAAGAACACCTGCAAGTTGATCTTCAGACTTGACATGTGGAGTCACAACAGTTCCATTCTTGATCTGGTCACTGCTAAAGTGGCAGTCAACTTCAATGTGCTTAGTACGTTCATGGAAGACTGGATTCTTAGCAATGTATATGGTCGCTTGATTGTCACATCTGAATTCTTTAGGAGACAAAACAGGAATCTTTAATTCAGAAAGTACAGATTGAATCCACTGCAACTCACAACATGCATGTGACATTGCTCTATACTCAACTTCCGTGCTAGATCTTGTCACAACATTTTGTTTTTTGCTTTTCCAGGTAATAAGATGATTCCCCAGAAATGTGCAATATCCAGACGTAGACCTCCTGTCATTCAGATTACTAGCCCAATCTGCATCTGCATAACCAGTAAGAGACAGTGTGGATACAGGAGTCTTCGGCCTATAATAGGTGATTCCCAGGTGCACCTTTCATATATCTCAGAATACGACAGACAGATGTTCAATGAGACTGTTTTGGAGAGCTCATATGCTGACTCACCACTCCTACAGCAAAAGAAATGTCAGGATGTGTGACTGTCAAATATATCAATTTTCCCACAATTTTCCTGTAATATCCTGGATCTGGATAATCAGCATCATCAGTCATCTCCTTCACATGATATTCCATAGGATTAGACACAGGCTTGGACTCACTCATACCAGTTTCCTGTAGTAAATCCAGCACATATTTTCTTTGAGACAAATTGGTACCTGCATGAGATCTAAGTACTTTAATGCCCAGAAAATATCTCAGTTTTCACAGATCCTTTGTGTGAAAGTGCCTCTGCAAACCCGCTTTCACACGAGATATGCCTGTGGAATCACTAACAGTGATAACAATATCATCAACATACACAACAATAATAATAGATCCACCAGAAGAAGTAGAAAAAAATAAAGAGTGATCAGTAACAGAACAAGAAAAACCCATCTTTAGCACATCACTGAACTTGTCAAACCAAGCTCTGGGAGATTGTTTCAATCCATAGATGGCTTTCTTTAGTCTACACACCTTCTGACACTCCCCCTGAGCAACAAAACCAGGTAGTTGCTCCATGTACACCTCCTCTTGTAGATCACCATGAAGAAAGGCATCCTTGACATCGAGTTGAAATAGAGGCCAGTCAAATGTAGTAGTCATAGAAATAAGAATACGCACAGAATTTAGACGAGTCATTGGTGAAAAGGTATCAAAGAAATCAACCCCATATGTCTGAGTGTACCCCTTTGCCACCAGTCTAGCTTTCAATCTCTCCACAGAACCATCTGGATTATGTTTTACTATAAATACCCATCTGCATCCCACAACATTTTTTTCTGGAGGTAAGTCAACAAGTTCCCAGGTGTTGTTCTGTAACAGAGCAGACATTTCAACATGCATAGCCTGTTTCCAGCCAATATCCTTCATAGCATCAAGATGATTTCTTGGAATGACCACAGAATCAATCCCAAGAGCAAATGAGCAAGCCTGCTGAGATAACTTGGACAAACAACACACATTTATAATAGGATGTCGAATAGTACAGGAACAGGTACCTTTACGAACAACAATGGGAACATCAAGGTCAGATGATTCTTCAGGAATCCCTTGAGTAGAGGAGGATGGGGAGGACTCAGAGACTGGAGTCGCTACCTCCTCTGGATCTTCTTTGCCTCGTCTGCTATAAACATGTGAATATTGCTGAATTGGTGGACCATCTGCTGGATGCTCTTCCTGAATTATAGTATAGTCAGGAATGATAGATGGCACTCTCTCACTCTGATGTGGTGTGGCACTCTCTCATTAGCATCTGATGGTGGCACTCTCTCACCTAATTGCTCCCCCTTACTGGGAACACTAGAGAAATATGGAGTGGATTCATGAAAAGTCACATCTCTAGACTCAAACATGCGACGAAGACTTGGACAATAACACTTGTACCCTTTGCTAGTGTTGGAGTACCCAAGAAAGAGAGTCCTAATTGACCTAGGAGATAACTTATCAGCCTTAGGATCAAAATTGTGGACAAAAGAAGTACAACCAAACACTCTAAGAGGAACAAGGAAAGTTTGATCTTTGGGACGTAGGACAGAGAAAGGAGTATGTCCTTGAAGCACAGAAGAAGGTTGTTTGTTGATAAGAAAACAAGCCGTAAGAAGGGCGTCCGACCAAAGACGCTTAGGAACATTAGATTGAAACATGATTGTCCTGGTAATATCAAGGAGATGACGATTTTTCTGCTACCCCATTCTACTGAGGGGTGTGAGGACAGGATATACGATGTATCACCCCAACTGAACTACAAAAATCAGCCATAGCATTTTGAACATACTCCAGGGCATTATCAGATTGAAGAACTTTAATATTGCAATCAAATTGAACTTTTATTTCTTGATGAAAATGTTTGACAATATAGCACGGACTCTCGACTTTTCAACAAATAAATCCAAGTCATACGCAAGAAATCATCCACAAAAGGGATAAAATAACGAAAACCATTATAACTATGGTCTTTTACAGGACCCCAAACATCACTATGGACCAACTCAAAAGGACATGACGCCCGTTTATTGACACGACCGGGATAAGACATTCTATGATGTTTCCCCAGTTGACAGGACTGACACTCTAGAGACGATACTTGAGACAATTCTGGTTCTAACTTTCTCAGGCTCTCTAATGAAGGATGTCCATATCTGTAGTGCCACAGTAAGGGAGAGCCACTCAACAGAACAGCTGGAGCAGGAGCAGACACTTGGTGAGGCAGACTGTCACCGTGGAAGAAGTAGAGATCACCATTCCTAGGCCCCCCACCAATCGTCCTCATACTCTTGAGATCCTGTAATACAAAACAAGAAGGTTCAAAAGTTACCGTACATTTCACAGTATCAATCAACTTAGCAACAGACAAAAGATTAAAAGGAAAAGCAGGCACATAATGTACGGATTTAAGATCAATTCCAGGAGTCAGAGAAACAGATCCACTGGCTAACACTCTCCTCACTGAACCATCTGCTATTGTTACAGATTTGTGAGGAATATGTGAGTCAATGGAATGAAGAAGTCTCCTCATACCAGCCATATGTTGTGATGCTCCAGAGTCAACGACCCATGATGAAGTAGAACCAGAAGCCAATAAAGAGGTAGCCTGATTACCAGTGGTGGACGCCAAGTTGACTGAAGATGATGATTCCAAGCTCAGATGCTAAGTAGCCAGAATAAATCTATCATATTCCTCCTTGGTGAGTGTAATGCCAGAAGGACCAGAACTCGAAGCAGGAGGCTCAGTAGACTCAGTAGTGGTAGCATAGTTTGTTGCTCCCACAGGTGGTGCAGCAGGTCGACCATGCTTCTTCCAGCATTTCTCAACTGTGTGTCTAGATTTGTCACAGAAAGTGCACTTAGGACGAGTTCCACGTCCTTGGCCCATACATGTCCATCTTCCTCTCGCTACAGCAACTGCAGCAGCTACAGAAGCATGAGAATCTCCTTGAGATGAGACTACGGTAGGATCAACAGGTTCAAAATTTGTCTGTAAAATCCTTGAATAGGCCTCTTCCAAGCTGGGAAGTTTATTAGAAGCTAAGATAACACTGCTGGCTGAACTGCATGAAGAACTAAGACCAGACAAGAATTTTGTTGTAATCAAGTCATCTCTGTCTTTGACTTGCTCCTGGACAGTTACTGGATGGAACTCAGCTCTTGTGCAATACCTTGAATCACTCCAAAGTCTCCCTGTCGTTCTGCAAACAGGCGATCATATCTCATCAACTGACAAAGCGCATTCTTCTCTTGAGAATAATGTTTCTTCACTGCATCCCAGATCTCTTTGGCGGTAGTGTAGAACATGAACCTTGAGGCAATCCCAGGTTCCATGCTCCCCCACAACCAGGTCTTCACCAAACTGTTATGATGCTTCCATTCAGCATAGCCTTTGTCAGTAAATGCAGGAGGATCAGAATCAACGTGTCTCGCCTTGTTTCGTGACTCCAATACAGTATGGACAACATTCATCCATAAGAGATAATTCTTCCCGTTCAGCTTGATGGAGGGGATAGGAGACATCTCACTGTAGATGGTAGATGCCTTGGTGTCCTCCATGATTTGACGAGAAGAAGAGTGACAGATTGATACATGTCACAAGAAGATATGGGTGACGGGGAGATACACGTCACGTCACAAAATCAGATGCGTATCTAACGCATCCACAACCCCCAACTGAAATTCCCTAATCACACATGAAGGAGATATGATTAGGAATTTCTTACGTACCGACGGACCCTCTGGTTTGGGATTCAGAAATCCGTTGGATCAACTGAAGGACCCCACGATCTGGAGATAGAATAGAAGGGGGACGGCGGCTACAGCGCCTGGCCCAGGAGACGGCTGCTCCGCCCACTTTGGGTCGGCGGCACGGCGGCCGGGGAAGGCTGGCGACGTGCTCTGTTCACGCAGGAATCATTTTTCACTCTGTTTCACTGTTCACGCTGGAGTTACTGTTCACGCTGGCGGCCGGGGAAGGCTGGCGGCGGCGCTGGGTTGTGACGGCTGGGTAGAGTTAGGTTAGGAACTTTAGTCTGATACCATGTAAAATGTGGTGCCACAATGCAACGTTGAGAGAGGCCATAGGCCTTCTCCCTTTTTATTAATAAGAGAAACTGGATAATTTACATAGAGGTTCAGCAGGACACAGAAATTACAAAATAGAATAAATATGAAATATATTAACACTATTGATTAGTTGCCAACATGGTCCATCTAATAATATCTTCTAGATTCTAGATCATCACACCGAACAATATCGCATGCTTGTCACAGCAGATCTTTGATATCTATGAATTTTCAGGGTTGTGACATTACATTTTGCAAAGTAATTTTTCTGTGTCCAAGGTATGCATGTTGTTGCCGTGTTTTTTTTTTGTGTGTGTGTTTGGGGGGGGGGGGGGTGGCTTTCAGTTTATCTCGTCCCTTTCATCACCAACACTTGAACCTGGAGGAACTTCTAGAATTGTGCTTCCTAACTATTAGTATATAGACTTTCCTGCTTTTTTACTTAGTCTATTTTTCTCTTTTCTTTGTTATTCCTATGTCTTGTTTTATCCCACATGGGTTATATCTAAACCATGTGTCTTTCTCTTGTCTTATAAAAGAGAACCCTGTACTCTATTTTTAATCATCTCAATAATAAGACAATTAGCCACAACTTCTAGATGGTATCAGAGCCTCCCGATCCTCCCTAACCCTAATCCTTCTTTCCCTCCCATCTACCCTAGCCGCCACCCTTCCCCTTTCCTCCCTGCTGCGCCACACAGCAGCCGCCGCCGCCGCCACCCTTGGTCTGCCGCCGCCGCCTTGCACCCTCCCTGGTGCCGCCTCCACCACAACAGGCCCATCCCTACCTTTCTCCCTCACTACCCACCCCTTCTCTTCCTCTCTTCTCCACCGCAGCCCCCTCTTCTTCCTCCTTTTCCAGCAGCACCCTCTGCTGCCCGCCGCCTCCACCTATCTGCCGCCGCCACCATAGCCCCACCACCGCCTATTTCCGCCACCCCGAGCACCCACCCTATCCTCCCTTCTCCTCTTCCCATCTTCTCTACACCTTTGCTCACCATCTCGTCCGGCTAAAGGTTCCTTTTCCGGCCTCCGTTCAGTTTCCGACAACGCTACGTACAGCCCGGTCTTTTCCAGTTCTGGCATGTTGAAGGAGTAAATCTTTTTTTTGCCTCTGCCTGCCTGCGCCTCATGGTGGAGTGATCTTTCCTCCATGTTGGCGTAGGTCCTGCTCTTCCTTTCTGCCCCGTGAGGGTCTTCTGAGGTCCATGATTGGATCTCCTACCTACTACTACTGCTAGTCCATGTGCTGGACTTCTACTGCTGCCCTCTGCTGACGCCTGCTGTTATCTGCGCCCGTGCTCCTGCTTGTTTCTACTTGGTCCGATGGCGACTTCAGATCTTCCTCGCACTCTCTGTGTTACTACGGTGAAGCTGGATAGTTCCAACTATCACCTATGGGCTGCCTCCTTTGAGTTGTATGTTAAATCTCAAGGTCGCTACTCTCATCTGACTACAAAGGGTCCGTCTCTTCCTGCTCATGATGCTGACGAGAAGACGAAACAAGCCTATGATCTCTGGTCCAAGGAGGACTATGGGGTCATGACATGGATGGTCAACAGCGCTGAAGCAAAGATCAGCCAGTCCCTTCTCCGTCTTCATACTGCCAAAGAAATGTGGGAGCAACTCTCCCATGTTTACTCGCACCAACAGAATCCTAAGAAGGTCTTTGAGATCTTCAAACAACTTGTCAAACTGGAGTATTCTACTACTGATTCGGTCGAGGATTACTACAACTCCTGCTGTGCCCTCTGGGATGAGTTCCAGGTGTATCATCCCCTTTCTACTGACATTGATGAACTTAATCGACAGCGGAACGAACTTATGTTAGTTCAGTTCCTCGCGGGCCTACCTGCTTCCTTTACTGGTGTTGTGGACCAGATTCTCTCCAGCGACCCTTTACCCACTCTCCGCGATGTACTCAAAAGGGTCCAGCGTCTACCTTCTGTGTCCCAGCCCATGCCTGACTCTTCTGATGGTGCAGCTCTCGCTGTCCGCTCTGGTGATTCCTTTCGTGGTCGCGGTCGTGGCAGCGGTCGTGGCAGAGGTCGTGGCCGCGGAGGACGTTTTTCTGCTCCTGGTCGTGGCTCTAGAACTGATCCTGTTGAGTCCCGCTACTGCACTCACTGCAAGCGCACCAACCATACTGAAGATCGTTGCTGGATCAAATATGGCAAACCTGACTGGGCCAATAAAGTGACTTCTGATCAGACTGATCCTGCTCCGCCGACAGCTGACTGGATCCGCTCGGAATTTGAAAAACTGCTACAAGCTCGTCTGGCGTCTTCTACTGAGGATTCAAATGCTGGTAGTGCCGCACTTCTGACTACGACTGGTAAAAACTCCTGGGTGATTGACTCTGGTGCGACTTCTCATATATCTGGCAATCCTGATTTATTCTCTAAACTGCACAAGACTTCTTTTATACCTCCTGTTACTTTAGCTGATGGTTCTAAATCACCTGTTACTGGCATTGGTGATATTTGCCCTACTGGTAGTCTGCCTCTGCGCTCCACGCTTTATGTCCCGAAATTTCCTATTAATTTACTCTCTGTCAGTAAAACTGTGAAGAGCCTTCGTTGCTCAATTACATTTGATCCGGATGGTGTTTTGTTTCAGGATCTGCACACGAGGATGACGATTGGTTCAGGCCATGAGGGACCGGATGGACTCTACTACTTGGACGAGCCAAAGACAGCTGCATATTTGACATCATCCGTGGCAGACATCCAGTGGCATTATAGATTGGGACATCCTTCTGTTGCAAAGTTAAAAGTCATGTTACCAGATATAGTTAGTTCTGATTTTCATTGTGAGACATGTCAGCTTGGCAAGCAGACTCGTGCTACCTTTTCCAAAAAAATTTGTATCAGTTCTAAAGCACCTTTTGATATTATACATGCTGACGTTTGGGGTCCATGTTCTGTGGCAAGCACTTCTGGTTTTAAATATTTTCTGAGCTTCATTGATGATTTTTCTAGAACAACATGGCTATTTTTGCTTAAAGATAGATCTACTATCCTTGAAAAAATTACTGACTTTTTTGCTGAGATCCGCACTCAATTTGCTAAGCCTATCAAAAATTTTCGCACTGATAATGCATTGTAATTCATTCAAGCCTCTGTTAGCTCCTTTTGTCGTCGTCAGGGCACCATCCACCAAACTTCCTGTGCTTATACCCCACAACAAAACGGTGTCGCTGAACGCAAGAATCGTCATCTTCTCGAAGTTGCTCGTACCCTTCTTTTTCACTACCATGTTCCCCAGGTTTTTTTGGCCCGAGGCGATAGCCACTGCCTGTTATCTTATTAACCGCATGCCATCCTCTGTGCTCGGCAATCAGATTCCTTTTCAGATTCTGTTTTCCGATGCATCTCTTTTTTCTGTCCCGCCTCGCATATTTGGGAGCACATGTTTTGTTAAGAATCTTCGGCCAGGCCTTACTAAATTGGATCCTAGAGCGACTAAGTGTATTTTCCTAGGATACTCTCGCACTCAAAAGGGGTACCGATGCTATGATCCTATTTCTAAAAAGTGGTTTGTGTCTGCGGATGTGGTATTTTTTGAGCATATGCCTTTCTATTCTTCGGCTGGTTCTGCGCTCACTTCGGATTTACTAGTAGACACGCCTTTACCTGTGGTGGATGATTTACTTGATACTTCTGATGCTCCGATTGAAAAGCCACCTCTGAAGGTTTATCACAGAAGACCAAAGCCGACAGCTCCCTCTATGGCCTCTCCATCGTCCTCTTCCTCTGTGCCAGATCAAACACCTCCGCAGGTATTTTCTGATCTTGATATTCCTATTAGTTTGCGGAAAGGGACAAGAACGTGCACTATGCATCCGATTGGGAATTTCTGCTCTACTGCTAATCTGGGTACTAATTTTGCTAACTTCACTGCGGCTCTTTCTGCTATATTTGTACCTAAAAATGCTGCTCAGGCTCTTAGACATCCTGCATGGCGTCAGGCTATGGAAGAAGAAATGAAGGCCCTTACAGAACGTAATACATGGGCCCTTGTTGATCCACCTGCTGCCTGCTCTCCAGTTGGTTGCCGATGGGTCTTCACTGTCAAATACCAGCCAGACGGTACTGTTGAACGGCTTAAGGCGAGACTTGTGGCAAAGGGGTATACACAGACCTATGGAGTTGACTACTTCGAGACTTTTTCTCCAATAGCGCGCCTGAACTCTGTGAGAATTCTGATTTCTGTTGCTATAAATTCTGACTGGCCTCTGTATCAGCTTGATGTAAAGAATGCTTTCCTGTATGATGATCTTCATGAAGAAGTATACATGTCACAACCCCCCGGTTTTGTGTGTCAGGGGGAGTCTTCTAAAGTCTGCAGGCTGAAAAAGGCTATTTATGGCTTAAAACAGAGCCCCAGAGCTTGGTTTGACAAGCTCAGCAATATTCTTCAGAAATTTTCTTTCCGGCGCTCCCAGTCTGATCATTCTGTTTTTGTGAAAAATACTTCTGCGGGTATTGTTATCCTTATTGTTTATGTTGACGACATTATTCTTTCCGGAAGTGATCTTGCTGGTATTCAGTCAACAAAGTGCTATCTGGAGAAACACTTTGTCACCAAGGATCTCGGCTCGCTACGGTATTTTCTTGGGATAGAGGTGTCCCAGTCTTCTTTTGGTCTCTGCTTATCTCAGCGGAAGTATGTTCTGGACCTCCTATCTGAAACTGGTCTTCTAGGTGCTAAACCTGCTAGCACACCTCTGGATCCAAACACCGACTGGGATGATAAGGATTCTCCTGCTTATCCTGACAATCAGCAGTATCGAAGAATAGTTGGTAAACTCATCTATCTTACTGTTACACGGGCTGATATTACTGCTGCGGTTGGGCTGGTTAGTCGCTACTTGGATAAACCTCGGCAATGCCATTGGGATGATGTCTGCCATATTCTGAAATATCTGAAAAGTTCTCCTGGAAAAGGTCTGCTTTACAAGAAACATGGGCATTGCAAACTCCTTGGCTATTCTGACTCTGATTATGCTGGCAGCAAGGTTGACCGTCGCTCTACTTCTGGCTATTGTACCTTTGTGGGAGGTAACCTTGTCACTTGGCGAAGCAAGAAGCAGTCTGTAGTTGCTCGCTCTAGTGCTGAAGCTGAGTATCGTGCCATGGCACACACTACCTGTGAACTGTTCTGGATTAGGAGCTTGCTGAAGGACTTTGGCGTTTCTGATTTGTCTCCTATTCCAATGTATTGTGACAACAAAGCAGCTACCTTCATTGCTAGTAATCCTACCTTCCATGAGCGGACCAAGCACATTGAGGTGGATTGTCATTTCGTTCGCGAAGCTGTTCTATCGGGCCAAATCTCTACTCCCTACATTCATACATCTGATCAGGTGGCTGACATCTTCACAAAGACTCTACCAAAGACGAGGTTCACTGCTATGACATCCAAGCTGGGCATGCTAGACATCTACGCTCCAGCTTGAGGGGGAGTATTAGTATATAGACTTTCCTGCTTTTTTACTTAGTCTATTTTTCTCTTTTCTTTGTTATTCATATGTCTTGTTTTATCCCACATGGGTTATATCTAAACCATGTGTCTTTCTCTTGTCTTATAAAAGAGAACCCTGTACTCTATTTTTAATCATCTCAATAATAAGACAATTAGCCACAACTTCTAGACTAACTGTTCTGAAGATTCTTATGAAACCACCACTCCATTATGTTTTTTAAGGACAAAGTGAATATGTTAGATCCCACCTATGAGTGCCAAAACCTATCCAGTTCCAGCATAGTAGGATCAATAAGTTATTTAATCCTGCATGTTATATGGGGAAAAAAACTAGTTATTACAAAGCTGAACCCTGTGATATGTCAAAATAGAAATAAGAAAGAAACTATGGGACCGCAATCTAATTTAAAATAGAGTAAATTACATATTAAAAGTCAAGCACGATAACTACAGTGTTAAGGTAAAGTTAAACTAGAGAATACCTCTATTAGCAGAAGAATTCTCAAGATACCAAGTGAGGAGCTCTTCACCACAAACTCCTCCGACAGATAAAGAAGTTTTGTTACCATCTGTATCAGTGCTTTCAATTGTTCCACGTACTACAAAAACCATTTTATCAATTGGCCCACCATGGTACAGAATATCACTCCCTTTCACATAAAAGTTTTGCCGCAACTTCTCACGGACGGATTCCAACAAAGGTTCATCCATCAATGTAAATGCATGGATCTGCAACCAGCAAAGTGTAAGAATCCTTCCATGGAGATTGTGTCCAAATCTATAAAAACTTTATTTTGCCATTAATTAACACAGTAAGAACTCTAACTACATAAAAGTTTCATTTTCAAGCTGATGACATAAAATATCGTCTGTTACTCCATTTTGTGCATGCATACGAGAATCCATTAGTATCAAAGGAAAGTTTCCTAATAACGTACATGATAATGTAAAATACACAAAAGAAACATTTTTATAGAAGGTTAGCAAAGCAGTGATTTTTGAAACAATATCCATGAATATATTTATCAATCTAGTGATTTGAGTAATAATTATCTCAATTTCATAGATGCATGGGTATAAAAAATCGCCTGGAGGCTCTCAAGACTTAGGAATAAGCCTCAATATTGCAAATTGAGGTTTATACTTCAAAATGTATGAAGCTCACCTTAAGGCGCTATCACATTCAGGTACAATCGAGGTGCAAGCCTCAACTCCATCTTATGTTGAGCACTAAGTTTGAGTGTTTGCAGTAAGTATATAATTTACTTAATATTTCTCTATTTTGATGAATTGGTAGTTAATCATCATTCTCACACTAACTAGTTCACGTCATCTTTTATTTGTCAATAGACTCAAAACTCAATGTTATTGACGATTTGAACTTTATGACATCCGCTTCTGATTTTACTGTTTTGCTACCTATTAGGTTAGATCTCCTTGTATCTTTGTGAGACACTTATCCCTAGACCCGTTTGTTAGTTTCCAAATAATGAGGTTTAGTTCCATATTATACAACTGGGTTTTCACACTTCCCTAATCCTACAAAAGCTTTGCTCTTCATTGTAATTGTAACCAAGTGAAAAAACTCTTATTTTCAATATGTTACCAACTCATTAACCCAAATATCCCCCTTTTCATTCGCCCTTTTTCTCCTCGTTAACATCATCTCTTCCCTTAACAGCAGTAACAACAGCATAACACATAGACTGGCCGCTGCTGCCACCAGGGAAAGCCAATATCAGGAGCAACAACAGCCAACAACAGTGCTTGCAACAGGCTTGGCTATGCCGCTGCTAGCAACATCTCTATAGACACAACAATGAGAGCTGCAAGACTTTTGCCAAAATCTCCCCTGCAGCTAGGAGAGCCGCCATACATTAGCCAAAATGTCCATTGTGGCTAGGGGAGTCAATCAACTACTCTTCGTCGATAACAGCCAATGTGATTGCCGCCTCTATTGAAGAGCAATAACACTACCTCCACCATCAAGAAGAGATGAATCAGTAGGAGGGCACCCACCTCCTAAGGCTGCAGCTAACATCTCTGCTAGCAGTTACAGTCATAAAGCAAGGATCCCGCCACGGAATCCACTGCTCTATAAGAATCGTTCTCAGCAGCTTTCCTTTCTCTTTACTCTGCATCCTCCCCATGTAGCTCTTCAAATGTAATAGTGAGTTCTTATCACTGTTCGGAGTATTATTTCTTCCTTCTTCGGGGCATAAACCATGTGGCGCTGTCTCTGTCCGCTGCTGTGCCTTCCTTGTGGCATCATTCTAATCAAGGAGGCCATTCAGTTCCAACTGTGGAAAACAAGATTCGGTCTATTATTATCTATAATAACTGGGCCAACATCACCTACTTAAGTTAAATGATTTTTAAGTACTTGCTATGGATGAATGCCATGTATACTTTCATAGAATCTCAAGATAAAGTTATATATGTGGAGCAGAAACCACTTGTTACAGACAATACATATTCCAGAATGGTGGAAAATTAACATGGAAGAATCATGTTCGTGGAATAGCATGGAACTATAAACCATATTCATATTCTAGACAACCACCAAGAAGATTGGGGATGCATAAAGGAATGTCTGGATAATGCGGAAAAAGGTCTTGTATTATTCGATGATCAAAGAATATACAAGAGTCTCTATATAATACACAAAAGAACCACAGGGTCTAGAGATAACCCATGTGGGATAAAACATAAGTGTAAAGGAAAAGAAAAATAGAAAATAGACTAAGTGTAAAAGAGAAAAACACAGCAAAGTCTATCTACTAATACTCCCCCTCAAGCTGGAGCATAGATGTCAATCATGCCCAGCTTGGATGTCATATCAGTGAAGCGCTTCTTCGGAAGAATCTTTGTGAAGATATCAGCAATCTGCTCATCAGTATGAATGTAAGGGGTAGAAATCTGACCAGATAGAACCGCCTCACGAACAAAGTGACAGTCCACTTCAAGATGCTTCGTGCGCTCATGGAAGGTAGGGTTGCTAGCAATGAAAGTGGCTGCTTTATTATCACAGAACATAGGAATGGGCGCCAAGTCTGAAAAACCAAAATCTGTCAGAAGGCTTCGAATCCAGAAGAGCTCGCAGGTAGTATGTGCCATGGCGCGATATTCAGCTTCAGCACTAGAGCGGGCAACCACAGCCTGTTTTTTGCTCCTCCATGTGACTAAATTGCCCCCAACAAAAGTACAGTATCCAGAAGTGGAGCGGCGATCAACCTTGCTCCCAGCATAATCAGAATCTGAGTAGCCCAGTATCTTACAGTGCCCATGTTTTTTGTAGAGAAGCCCTTTTCCAGGAGAGTTCTTCAAATAGCGCAGAATATGGCAAACAACATCCCAATGACATTGTCGGGGTTTGTCAAGGTAGCGACTAACCAATCCGACAGCAGCAGTAATGTCAGCTCGTGTGACTGTGAGGTAGATAAGCTTCCCGACCATTCGTCTGTACTGATGAGTGTCAGGATATGCAGGAGAGGCTTGATCATCCCAATCAGTGTTAGGATCAAGAGGGGTGCTAGCAGGCTTAGCACCTAGGAGTCCAGTCTCAGATAACAAGTCTAGAACATACTTCTCAGATAACAAGTCCAGAACATACTTCCGCTGAGAAAGACACAGTCCTGCAGAAGAGCGAGAGACCTCTATCCCAAGAAAGTAGCGTAAAGAACTGAGGTCTTTAGTAACAAAGTGCTTTTCAAGATACCGCTTAGTTGCCTGAATACCTGCTGCATCACTCCCAGAGAGTATAATATCATCAACATACACAATAAAAATAATAATGCCAGCTGTGGATTGTTTAACAAAAACAGAGTGGTCCGACTGAGAGCGGCGAAAAGAATAATCCTGGAGAATAGTGCTAAGTTTGTCAAACCACGCACGTGGACTCTGTTTGAGGCCATAGATAGCTTTTTTTAAACGACAGACTTTAGATGGCTCCCCCTCACAGATAAAGCCGGGGGGCTGAGACATGTAGACTTCTTCATGTAGATCGCCATAGAGAAAGGCATTTTTCACATCGAGCTGGTATAACGCCCAATCAGAATTAACAGCAACAGAGATCAGAATCCTTACAGAATTAAGTCGTGCCACAGGAGAGAAGGTTTCAAAATAGTCAACCCCATAGGTCTGAGTGTATCCTTTAGCAACCAGTCTGGCTTTCAGGCGCTCGACCGTACCATCAGGCTGATATTTCACTGTGAAGACCCAGCGACACCCAACTGGCGAGCAATCAGTAGGAGGATCAACAAGAGTCCAAGTATGACGATCAGTAAGAGCCGTCATTTCTTCTTCCATTGCCTGACGCCATGCTGGGATTTTAAGAGCCTGAGCAGCAGTCTTAGGGACAGAAATAGCAGACAGAGCAGCAGTAAAGTTGGCAAAATTAGAATTCAAATGAACAGACGTACAAAAATTCCCAATTGGATGTTTCGTACAAGCACATGTCCCCTTTCTCAGACTAATGGGAACATCAAGGTCAGAAAATACCTGCGGAGGTGGCTGATCTGGCGCAGAGGACGTGGACGATGGAGAGGCCATAGAGGGAGCTGTTGGCTTTGGTCTTCTGTGATAAACCTGCAGAGGGGGCTTCTCACTTGTAGATACAGGAGCAGGGCTATCATACTCATCATCCACCATAGGTAAGGGCGTATCAGTCAACAAATCAGACGTAAGAGCAGAACCCTCCGAAGAGAAAAATGGCATGTGTTCAAAGAATACCACATCCGCAGATACAAGCCATTTATGTGAAGCAGGATCATAACACCGATATCCTTTCTGAGTGCGGGAATAGCCCAAAAAAACACACTTGGTGGCCTTGGGATCTAATTTAGTAAGACCAGGTCTAAGGTTCTTCACAAAGCATGTGCTCCCAAAAATACGCGGTGGTACAGCAAACAGTGGTAGATCAGGGAAAAGAATTTGAAAAGGGATTTTATTGTGAAGTACAGAGGAAGGCATGCGGTTTATGAGATAGCAAGCAGTGGAGATTGCCTCAGGCCAGAATTTGTGAGGAACATGGTAGTGAAAGAGAAGTGTGCGGGCGACCTCAAGGAGATGGCGATTCTTACGCTCAGCGACACCGTTTTGTTGTGGGGTATAAGCACAGGAAGTCTGGTGAATGGTGCCCTGACGTTTACAAAAAGACTGAACAGAAATTTGCACAAATTCCAAGGCATTGTCTGTGCGAAAAATCTTGATGGGCTTAGCAAATTGAGTCCGAATTTCCGCAAAAAACTCAGAAATTTTTTCAACTACAGTAGATCTGTCTGTCAGTAAAAATAACCATGTGGTTCTGGAAAAATCATCAATAAAACTTAAGAAATATTTGAATCCAGAAACGCTAGGCACAGAACACGGTCCCCAAATGTCAGCATGCACAATGTCAAAAGGGGCTTTAGAGCCAATACAAAATTTTGCAGAAAAAGTAGATCGGTGTTGTTTGCCCAATTGACATGTTTCACAATAAAATCTAGTGCTAGCAACAGTCGGTAGTAAAGCCTTCAACTTCTCAGCAGACGGGTGGCCCAGACGGTAATGCCACTGAATATCAGGAACTGTAGATGTCAGGAAAGCAGCTGGCTTTGGCTCGTCCAAATAGTATAATCCATCTGGTCCCTCATGGCCTGAACTAATCGTCGTCCTCGTACGCAGATCCTGAAACAGAACACCATCCGGGTCAAATGTAATAGCAAAACGAAGACTTTTTACCAGTTTACTGACAGATAGTAAATTCAGAGGAAATTTGGGCACATATAGCACAGACTGCAGAGGTAGAGTACTAGTAGAAGTGATATCTCCAATGCCACAAACAGGAGATTTGGAACCATCAGCAACCGTCACAGGCGGTATAAGAGAAGTCTTGCGCAGAGTAGAAAATAAACTAGCAGTACCAGAGATATGTGCAGTCGCACCAGAGTCGATCACCCGAGGGCTTTTACCAGTCGTCGTCAGGAGAGCAGCGCCATTCTCAGGAGAGTCCGCAGAAGTAGAGGCAAGGCGGGCTTGAAGCAGTTTCTCAAACTCGGAGCGAATCCAATCAGCAGTAGGGTCAGAGGCAGCAGAGGTAGATGCAGGTTGTTCAGTGGTAACCTGGTTCGCCCAGTCAGGTTTACCATATTTTATCCAGCAGCGGTCTTCATTGTGATTAGTACGCTTGCAGTGAGTGCAGTAGCGGGGCTCCCCTGACTCCGAGCCAAAACCACGTCCAGGTGCAGAAGAGCGGCCACCACGACCACGGCCACGACCTCGGCCGCGACCACGAAAGGAATCCGCAGAACGGACAGCAAGTGTTGTTCCATCAGAAGTAGAGAGCGTCAAAGAAGGAAGACGCTGGACCCGCTTGAGGACGTCCCGAAGAGTAGGTAACGGGTCACTGGAGAGGATCTGATCCACGACCCCAGCAAACGAAGTAGGAAGGCCAGCCAGGAACTGAACAAGCATGAGCTCATTCCGCTGACGATGTAGTTCTTCAAGATTCGCAGTCAGAGGATGATAAACCTGAAACTCGTCCCACAGAGCACAGCACGAGTTGTAGTAGTCTTCCACAGAGTCAGATGTCGAGAAGTCTTGTTTTGCAAGCTTCTTGAAAATTTCAAACACCTTCTTGGGGTTCTGTTGATGAGAGTAAACATGGGATAGGTGATCTCACATTTCCTTAGCAGTCTGAAGGCGAAGCAGAGAGTGGTTGATCTTAGCATCAACACTGTTGACCAGCCAGGCCATAACCCCATAATCCTCCTTGGACCAGAGATCATAAGCTTGCTTAGTCGTGTCATCAGCAGTAGCAGTAGGTACAGCAGGACCCTTAGTAGTCAGGTGCGAGTGGCGCCCGTGTGCTTTCACGTAGAGTTCGAATGAAGCAGCCCATAGGTGATAGTTGGAGCCATCCAACTTAACAGAAGTAACACACAAAGACCGTGGTAAATCTGAAGTCGCCATGAGAGTAGAAGCAGACAGTCAGCAGCACGAGCGCAGGGCAGACAGTAGAATCAGTAGGCAGCAGGAAGTGTCCAACACATGGACCAGCAGCAGCAGATAGGAGATCCGATCATGGAACTCAGAAACCCTCACGGGGCAGAGGTAAAGAAATAGAACCTACGCCAACATGGAGAAACAATTACTCCACCATGTGGCGCAGGCAGGCAGATCCGGATGTAGCGTTTAGACCCTCAACGTGCCAGAACTGGAAAGTGTCGGGGCTGTACGTAACGGATTTAGAAAATGAACGAAGACCGAAAAGGGAACTTGTGGTTGTCTAGGCCACAAGGATAGAGATGGTGAGGATGTGGGGGTGTGGTGGAGGGTTGTGGGTGGTGTAGGGGCCGGGAAATTGGTGGTGGTGGTGGCTGTTGGTGGCGGACAGCAAGTACTGTAGCGCCGCGGTACTGTAGCAGCTGCGGTACTGTAGCAGCGGGAAGAAAGGAGATGGGGCGGTGGGCAGGGAAAGAGAAGAGAAGGGTTGCGGTGGTGGTAGGGTAAGGAAGGAAGGGAGGAGGAGGAAGAAGGACGGCGGCGGCAGGGAGAAAACCGCAAGGGGGGGGGCGGCGGCGGTGTGGTGGTTGACGGCGCAGGGGTAGGTTAGGGTAAGGAGGGGGGGGGAAAGAATTAGGGTGGATCTTGTTGCTCTGATACCATCTGGATAATGCGGAAAAAGGTCTTGTATTATTCGATGATCAAAGAATATACAAGAGTCTGTATATAATACACAAAAGAACCACAGGGTCTAGAGATAACCCATGTGGGATAAAACATAAGTGTAAAGGAAAAGAAAAATAGAAAATAGACTAAGTGTAAAAGAGAAAAACACAGCAAAGTCTATCTACTAATAGAATGCACGCTGTGTTTATAGATAATGGTACAAGCTATTCTCTGAAAAACAAAGAAATGCCCTATTAATGAGTACTTGACACTATCTGTGGTACTTCTTAGCAGATGAATTATTACCAACCGTTGACTTCTAAACCATACAGATCATTAAACAAGAACTTGTGATAATAAAATTCTGGCCAGGCCCGCATCCAAAGTTCGTTCTTTCCCATAATCTTATTTATCACCACTAAGATACCTTGTAAAGAGAGGCATGTGCTCGTTTTCAGTAAGCAACTTTTGTATCCACATTTGTCTTTTATAATAGTTTTGAGGTTCATGCATCTCTTACTGCGACAGTTATAGGGTGAGAACATGGTCGAGAAAGGAACTTATGTCCTATATGCACCTTCTGCAAAACAATGGGAAAAATTGAGGATCAATGCAATCAGAAGCATGAACATACTTATGGCTATGGTCATCCTCACAGATATACTACATGTGCTGCTCATTTCATTCGAACTTTTGAGCCTACAACTAAAGTCATTATCTTAAAGGAGTAAGATTGCATGCTTTACATCATTTAATATAACTCTATGGAACCCGACAACTCAAGATGTTTGTACGACAATGGCTGTGTGTGTCACACCCGGGCCCACTGCCCAAGGCTCCAATAGAGTTTCAAGAATGATGACCGGCCCCACAGACCACCACCAGCTTTAACTGTGCACTTTGTCCTCACTGACGCGCAAACCAGGATAAACTTCCCGACTGGTCACCCATCCTAGTACTACTCTGGATTGAGCATGCTTATCCACAGAGTTGTTTAGTGACGGGCTCCCTGAAAAGGAGGTGCACCTTGGTGATATAGGTAGTCCAATAATTCCTTTTAAGATCATTTTATTTGAGGCATCAAATCCTGGTACGTTACAATCTCCCCCACGTAGATTCTTGACGTCCTTGTCAAGGCACAACGATATGGAGTCATAATCTCTGCCCGTTTCAGTGCAGACCCAGAATGGCACACGTACACACAATTTCCATCCACGACTACTGGTGCATGGGTGACTCCATCATCTAGGACAGCCCTTTCCAACATGCCCGGACCGCACGGCTTAAGACTGGCGCATCATGCCCACGTGGGCCCCACCTACTAGAGAGGATTTGTCTCTAATACCATTTATAACACCCGGGCCCACTGCCCAAGGTTCCAATAGGGTTTTGAGAATGATGACTGGCCCCACAGACCACCACTAGCC
Source organism: Alisma plantago-aquatica (assembly GCA_963693085.1). NCBI lineage: Eukaryota > Viridiplantae > Streptophyta > Magnoliopsida > Alismatales > Alismataceae > Alisma > Alisma plantago-aquatica. Next base: position 428,348,235 of record OY856411.1, read on the forward strand.
TTAATTGCGTGTTTTGTCCTCAATGACGCACAAGCCAGGATAAACTTCCAAATTGGTCACCCATCCTAGTACTACTCTGGATTGAGCACACTTAGCCACAAAGTTCTTTAGTGACGGGCTCCCTGAAAAGGAGGTGCACCTTGGTGATATGGGTAGTTCAATCATTCATTTTAAGATCATTTTATCTAGAGGCCTCAAATCCTGGGACGTTACAGTGTGTTTCCCATCTGATCTAGCTACCTCTATGATTGCCTCTCATTATCAATCTACCTGGATTTTCGGTTCAATTTTCATGCAAAAGGTGACCAGCATGAGAAACCTCCTCTCTATTGACTCTTAAATTCAATATACCTTAATAAACACTAGCAACTGCTATTGTAATGCCCATTCAACTAGTGGGATCATTTCACTTTCTTAATCTCTTACGATACTAGATGCTAATTATGTTCCCAACGTTAGCTTAATGTCAGCTGCAAATGTGGTTGAGTATTTACTTATTTTGCAACTTCTGGGCTTATTGGATTTGTTTCATAGAGCTTGAAGATGATTGGTGGGTCAGTAGAAATGGAGACTTCTACTAGATTCATGCTACCATTTCTCATAAATCTCTTCAATTAGCCTCTATTGGATGTTCCCTCTACATCATCACCTCTAGTATGGTTCATCGTTGTGGAAAACAATAATATGATGGGGAAGTCCCCTTGTGTATGTTTTCTTATTTATAGAAGGACAACCCCCTTCTCGTATAAATGATAAAGGAGGGGGAGAGTACAGACTCAAGAAAAATGCTAATGGGCCAAAACACAAATATAACATAGAGCTAAATAACTTAATTAATTAGACTACCGAAGAAAGATTACGCTTTGACATGTGGATTTTGCGTTGTCAAATTCTCTTCGAATCCGTAAACCAGAATCGTCCGACCCAGAAAAAATCAATTACGGTTTTGGATGGTTACTAGTCAGTTCTGGGTCGTGATATCTTCAATCTGAGTTGAATCCAGGTTGAAAAGTATGACAATCTGAGTGCTAATCACGTGTACATTATTATATATTATGACTTATTAAGAAAATTATACAATCAAGGTTCAATTTTGGGTTACACATAAACCGGGTTTGGTTTCAGGATTACAAAAAAATCAGGTTCAGAGTTGCGCTATTTTGCATCAATCTTGTTGTTTTCACACCCTAAACCAACCCAAAACCATTCTTTTGACACCCCTAGTTGGATTGATCATTTTTTAGGATAAATCTTGAGGATTTTGTTAAATATTGTTGAAGAAAGGAAATATCACCAACAAGCTAAAGATAAGAGGAAAGGAAGAAAACCATGCATTATATTGCAAGCATGTTTTATCAAGCCAGTAAGTAGCTGATTTTAAATGCATTACCCATTTGAACTATAAAATCTGCAAATGCACTTAAATGAACTTTATGAGCATTGTTGATAAACCCATGGATATTGTTGATGTAAAGAGTTTCAATATCATGTTAGACGTGGTTGGTCAACTTAATCCTATCATGCAAGGCTCTTCTGTTTACGAGTTGCACGGGCCTCTGTTAAAGAATGAAGTGGAACTGACTAAGAAGTCATTGGAGACACTAAAGGAGAAACAAAAAAGGGCATTTGTTCGATTATGACATAGAATGTTCTAAAAAGTGTTGTGTAGTATGCGGTCGGCCAGGGTATTGCATAGAGTATATGCACAATGACGAAGAAGAACCGGGGAAGATGTGGTTTTGGATTTTTTTTAATAAATTAATTAAGCATTATACTATGTATTCACAGTAACATACTAAACACACATACATATATATATGTATGCATATAAATTTATAGGTATAATATGTTGCATATAACATATATATATGTATATATGAGTGGGTGTTTGTGTGTATAAGTAATTTAATATATAATTGAATAAGAGAATTGAGAAAAATATACATATATAATCTCTATTTGAGAAGTGTTTGCATATGCCCAGATACTGTTCTAAAAATCGATCTGAGTGCATGCTTAATACATTTAGCTAGTGGGCATACCAATTAGGCCCAATCGGTCAGATAATCAGTCATGATCGATTATGTAGCCGATTAAGCACTTAGCTATCGATAAATTACCAAATACCAATTTTATAATCCCTCATCGTACATGTAAGGCATGCCTATTAATTATGATTGTTTCTTACATTTATTAAATATAATGGTTGATTTAAGCCAATTACATGTTTATATAATTGAGTTCATGCTTGACCAACATTTCAAATGAGCTTTTTCTTCTTGTATTTTCATATGTAATTATCAGATTCAGTGGATAATCATATATGATCAATGTATAAATTTTATATAGATATATTATTAATTTATTAAAAAATCCAAAACCGCATGTAGTCATGCTTATACTCTATTCAGTACTGTGTCCGCCCGTACATCGAGGACTGCTTTTCATAACTATGTGCCCCGCCTATAGCCGCATATACAATCTGGACCGCATATTGAACTGCCTAACAATATGCGCTTCAGAGAGCTGGCTGAACTACATATGCGGCCGCACGTGCGCACATGAGCATTGATGACAGATGTGTAAAGTAATAGAAGGGACGGAAGCATCATGAATCTATGGGTCAATTGCAAAAGAGGCATGTGTTTTTTTAAGTGATAGATGCATCTATTGATGTCCATTACATATGTTATCCTTATTTCATTGTGTCATGTTAGCTCTATTCTATTTTATTGCCCAATAAACTCAATATGCATGTGGACATCTAGTAAGTTACACAGGTAAGAAATAGTATGTGGTTGCTCAAGCCGACACAAAGGAACAACATCAAGCAATGGCTCATGGTTCTCGTGATCTGCAATGGGTACAACTAAACTAGGAATTTCAGTCAATTGTTCAGTGACCTTGATGTGTAATAGTATCTTTGCAACCTATATAGCCAACAATCATGTGTACCATGAGCTCAGTAAACACATCCAAGTAGACAATTATTTTGTTAGAAACTTAGTTATGTCAACGAAGATCACACCTCATGTACAAACATAGATTAAACAACAGAAATTCTCACTAAGCATGCGCACCATCTCTCTTTAAGGATATGAGGTGGGTATACTTCATCTTGAAGGAGAGTGAGATACTTATATTATCTTTGCACCATATTGATTGTTGAGAGTTATTTAGTTAGTGTTTTATTATTAGTTTGTAATATGGGCCTAGGTGTCTTGGCCCATTAGGGTTGTCTTATGTCATGTACGCTTCGCTGTTCTCCTATTTATAGGAGCAGGGTTTCTCCTATCTAATACATCGATTAGCCATCTCTTATTTTCTAAGATGGTATCAGAGCAGCTGTCCTAGGGACCAAAACCCTACGTGAGAGAGAGAGCAAGAAAAGTAGGAGCACCCCCTTGCGGGCGGCCGTCGCCCTTGGCGGTGCTTGGCTGTCCACAGGGAATTCCTATCATTGTTCCCTGCCTATGGTCATCTTTGACTTCAGCCACCTTCTTCCACGCTGCCGCCCCTGCTGTTTCCTCTCTTCCTGCGCCCGCCACTACATGTCTAGCCACCGCCGCTACCTGCCCCTGCGCCACTACCGCTCCAGCGTCGCTGCCCCTCTGACTCCCGTCGCCGGCTCTTGCTACCTGACTGGACCTGCTACTGTTCTACCGCCGCTAATTTCTGCTTGCAATCCCGCCTACTGCCTGCATGCGCAACTGCTGCCACTGCGATCTGCTCCTCCATCCTCCTGATCGGCCGTCAGCTACTGGCCTTGCCCCACTGCTCCGTCCTGTGTCACCGCCCATGCCGTCTTGCCCCCCCCCATGCTGCTACTGCTGCGCCCAGCCATCCATGACGCTCTGCTGCCCTGCTGCTTCATGCGCCGCTGCCGCATACTACTACTACTGCCTGACGACCTTCGCTGCTCTTGGCCTCCGCAACTGTTTCTGCCTGCCGCTCCTAGACGAGCTGCCACCGATTTGCTGTTGCTGTCCACCGCTCCCTATCGCCTCTAATCGTGCCACCAAACAACCTAATTTTTTTTATACCTCAATATTTTTTGCTGCCCCCCCATATACACTCAAATATTTTTTGCTACCCCCCCATATACACTCAAATATTTGTGCTAATCGGATCCAAACAAATCTCCTTTTTGGGTCAGAGAAAGATCCATTTATTTTTCTATCCGGATCTGCCTACTCGGGTCATTTGGCACTTTGAATCGCATTATTGGTTACTGCCTCCACATATTTTCCTACACTAAACCTTGCCTCTACCTTTGTTTTTTACTCTCCACGCCAACCACTCTTTGACTCCTTCCGTGCTTGGCGTGAGGGGGAGAATAGAGGATGAAGAGTAGAGGAAGAGATGAGATGGAGTGATGAAGAAAGAGAAGAAGATATATATATGTTGCTATCTATATGGATTTTCATGTTGCTGCTATGTGGTGCTTTCTGCTTCTATCTATATGGATATTCATGCCACTTCTATTGTTGTTTTATGGATCTTCTTGCTGCTGCTATTTGGTGCTTTTGCTGCTATTATTGCTTATTCATCATCTACCTCGACTGCTGCTATGAAGTTACATATTCAGACGTCTTTCTTACTACTTGTGCTATGATTAGCAAATTTTGTTTGCTGCTTTGTGCTTTTGCACTTTCTGTTGTCCATGCTTTCACGTTGACTTTCTACTGTGGACCAACACTCTCGGGATTTTGACGTCTGCTACTGTGATGGATACTGTATGAAGAGGGAAGATGATGAAGACATAAGTTCTAACCTTACATGGAGCTTCACCTACTGGAGTTATTTATTTACTTGCTACTGTGCCCACTGGTCTTCTATCTGCCTACGTCATAGACTTTTGCTACTGTGCGCCAGCACTCTTTGGCATGTCTGTGTTTGGACACGTCGACTCTCTACTTGTCCATGCCTTGTTTGCACGTCGACCTACTGCTTCTGTGATCCAGCACTCTCTGGGCTCTGCTACTGTGATCCAGCACTCTCTGGCTACTACGACGACTTTGATGAAGACCTTGGTGCCTATCAGCTATTTAATCTTTTGCTCCAGATAATCGTGTTGCTGCTTATTTTTGCTCCAGATGATCGAGAAGCTTCTGTGACCTGCTTGCCTGCTTGCTTGGAGTATCAACTTGAGGGGGAGTGTCTGAGTGTTTGAGTGCTTTAATGTAATATTGAGGGGGAGAAAATTCTTATATGGGCTTAGTTTATCGTTTTATTCTGTTTCTTTGTTTTCTTAGTCCAACTCTCTATTTGCAAGCTGATTTGGGATTCTCCCAACTTCAGCTTGAGGGGTAGTGTTGAGAGTTATTTAGTTAGTGTTTTATTATTAGTTTGTAATATGGGCCTAAGTGTCTTGGCCCATTAGGGTTGTCTTATGTCCTGTACGCTTCCCTGTTCTCCTATTTATAGGAGCAAGGTTTCTCCTATCTAATACATCGATTAGCCGTCTCTTATTTTCTAAGATTGATAATATGTGTTTAATAAGGTTTAATTCATATTGACTGAGTTCCAATGGTTTGCAAACTCTGCATAACAACGTGACTCCTCATAGTAATTCGATTAAGGAATAAACTTTGATGTCCAAAATATCTTTTTTGGTTCCTCATTCCTACTGATTCCAAATTGCATTTCCTCTAATTTCATTGTTCAGTTACAAATTTTAGATCTAATTCTACAAAGTATGGGGCCTATGGGCAGCTCTTATTGGTACAACACTTATTATTACGTCAGTGGTCTTTTTCATGAACTTCTCTCATAATATTTCTTTATCCTACTTAAGTTAGGTAGAAAATTTCTATTTAGTTTTAGTTTTTCTAATACATATATGATAATTCATAGTTACATTACAGACATAATGCATATGCACACATAAATGAATGATTATAAACACCTCATATATTTTTTTGGCTTACACCTAGCCTCACTAAGACAACAATGCCGGATTATGCCTCACACTTTAAATTCTTCTTTATATGCCAAGTGCCTCTATGTCAATAGAAAGAGAGATAATCCCTGGGAAATGCTAAACCTTAGTCTCATCATTCTTAAGTATGTTTCACAACTTCCCATAAGAAATTGTACGTCAATGCCCACACTCTCCTTCCCTCAATATAGATCATCCATAATATCATGTTTTCGACTTTTTTCTTATATATCCGTAAATCCAACACACTAACCAGAACCAAACTCTTCATGTCGTTTCTTACAGCATAATGGACACCAAAACTAAACTGTAAGAATGAAGCAGCAATAGAGACACCATAGAGCAGAAACACCGGAGTTGTCGATTCACCTCCGCTTCAAGGCATAGCCTTCTCAATCCTTTGTTAACGACACCAACAAGCTGCTGCAATCTATTAGACCCAATGGCAGCTGCAAAATTAATAATAAGGAGCAGGAAAAAAGACAACAATCTTGTTTCAACCGTAGCCTCTTCAGGAAACATCTCTCATTTTATTGACAGCAAGGCAGACACCTATGAGTCTGTGAGCAATGACCCCTACAATCGGCCAAAAAATTAAAAGAATACAAAAACCTAACTAATTTAGATGATGTCATCTGCCTTACTCATGCTGCCACATTAAAAGCATATTGGTGGCTCACTATCGACCAACGCAACTATTCCAGTTGGGTTTCTGGCTTTTCCACAAGAACGATGGGGTCTCCATCGCGGAGCAAGGGCTTAAAGATGGTTGTTCAGTTGGACAAAGGTGAGACTAGTGCTGCTCTCTTTTCTATCGGACATTTTTCCATTGTTGATATTATTGAAATTTTTTTATGATAGGTCTAATCTGTTTATTTGCCCAATAAGCCAAATGTTAACACCTTGATTTGCAACCGATTCTCTGCTTATTCATCAGTAAGCTTAGCTCAGTCGGATTTGTTTCTTAGGGTATGAGAGGTTTGGAATGAAAACTTCTAATCAAGGTGACAAAAGGAAAGCATTTCTTGATCTTTCATGTTATAATTCATAATAAGGCATTACTAGTAACCTACAAACTTTTGAAAATGAAAATCTTCTAGTGGTGGAGCACATGCATCATAAAGTAACCAGGAATATATGTGATATTTTACCTGAATCATTTGATTATTTTATTCCCTCGTTTATTAAGTATATCCACATAATTTAAATGTCAATTACGATGCAAAATGTATGGGAATATAGTGATCAGGCCCTCAATTTTTTTGTTGTTATGATGTTGTTTCATGTAATGTGGAACTAATTAGGTGAGGTACATAGGCAAGGATGCATGCAAGTCAAGTATGGATTCATTTACTAATTACTATAATGGTTAGCCTATGAAGTTATTCAGGAACTTACCTTTTCAAGGAACTTGAATAGATGGCGACGTACACTCCTCTGAAGATCCTCAGGTAAGTTCTCAAGTAAACTCTCCTCATTTGCACCACGAGTAGAAACCCAATTTAATCGTTCTGCTTCTCTTACATGGCTACATCATCTCCAAATCAAAATTATTATCTTACTAATGGTGTGCGGGAAAATCAAAGGGGAAAGAAATACATTTACCATTAAACATAGAACATAATTCCTTTTTTTGTCTTTCTACAGAAAATAGGAAATCATAAGAAGACAAAGATCTTTTGTTGTTTGTTTACCCTTCAATTTGATTGTATTCCAAGTTCTCATTTCTTTTCATAATGTATGCTTCATAGTCCATGATAAATTGATAATACTTATAACAAAAAAGACCCAAAGTATGGTAATTTTCTAATAATCTAATCCATGGAGTCTGAAAATTAAAGCAACTCCTTTCTCAATGAAAGAAACAATTAGAAAAGTAGCACTGGTTTCACTGATGATATCAAAAAAATTAATAATTAACTCTTGTTGCAACATTTTGAAAAGATACAAATAAAATTTTCAATAGATACCAAGTTTTAGCAAAAATATTTTAAGAGGCCAACGCGTTTCATGTATGACTAGGAATTGTATGTGTAAATTATTACTGAAATAGGGTGCACTTATTTATATGGATGTAAGGAACCTCAAAAAATGAGATACATGATGTGAGACTTTAAAAAAGAGGAGGATACAAGTAATGGCATGAGGCATAAATACAAGAAAAAAATAATAAATACAAATATTTTTTATACTTACCCTCAAATGGATTGCAGATGTCCAACATGCCAAGTTTGTTGTAGATTTCATTTATACACTTTCCAATTAAAGGTTTCATGAAGACATCCGCTTGATCTTTTGTCTTCACAAGAGGTATACCGATCTTCTTAGACATCATAACATCTCTTACAAAATGAAAGGCAATCTCAATATTCCTTGCTTGGTCATGTAAATCACAGTACTTGCAATCACTTCTCAATACGAATCTTTTTCCAGCTATATGTGATGGGCTGACGGCTGAATAATTCCCATGTCCGAGAAATACATCTTATTCACGATTTAGTCTCGTTTTACATATTTTTATATCCCCTTCCCATTTTTTATTGTTTAAGACACCGGCTTAGTTTGAGATTATATGTGTGTTTATATATGCATCTGTGCAATGTGTATGTGTTTTTATATATGTCTATTTGCATACGCATATATATGTGCAAGATATATATATATGTTTGTATCATGTGTATACATACATCCCAACTGCCGCCTTGGTTTACCACCCTCTCGAACATTCAGCCGATATCACCGACATGGGAGAGGGGAGAGAATGCCTCTCTAAATCCCATATATATATTAAAGAGATATGTTATTTCTGTACTCAACTGTACCTGTGTTTTATCCCATATTGCTTAGCTTTGCTTATTGTTTTTGTGAGAAGCAATGTGCCGCAAGGTTACTTGCGTTGCAGCAGTGAAGGGATACACTACATATCCTCTTCCTTTTATTAATAAGAAAAATGAGACAATTATATACAGGTCCAGCAGTAAATAGAAATTACAGAATATAAATAAATGAATATAAAATAGATATATTAACACTCCCCCTAAAGCTGGAGTGTATCGTGTATGCCCAGCTTGTTGTAAAAACTTTGAAAATTTGTTGGACTTAATGGCTTTGTGAGAACATCGGCAAGTTGATCTTCAGATTTGACATGAGGAGTCACAACCTTCCCATTCTTGATCTAATATCTGATGAAGTGGCAGTCAACTTCTATGTGTTTAGTGCGTTCATGGAAGACTAGATTCTTGGCAATATATATTGCAACTTGATTATCACATCTGAGCTCTATGGGAGACAACACATAAATCTTTAATTCAGAAAGCACAGATTGAACCCACTGCAACTCGCAACAAGCATGAGCCATTGCTCTATACTCAGCCTCCGTGCTAGATCGTGCCACTACATTCTGCTTCTTGCTTTTCCAGGTGATAAAGTGATGTCCTACAAAAGTACAATATCCAGATGTGGACCTCCTGTCATTCAAATTACTAGCCCAATCTGCATCTGCATAGCCAGTAGAACAAGAGTAGACATATGAGTCTTGGGTCTGTAATAGATAATCCCCTTTCCAGGTGCACCTTTCAGATATCTAAGAATACGACAAACTGTTGTCCAATGTGACTGTTACAGTGAGCTCATATGCTGACTCACCATTCCTACAACAAAGGAAATGGCAGGGCGAGTGATTGTCAGATATATCAGCTTACCAACAATCTTCCTGTAATATCCTGGATCTGGATAATCAGTATCATCAGTCTTCTCCTTCACATGATAGTCCATAGGAGTAGACACTGGATTGGACTCACTCATACCTGTTTCATGAAGTAAATCTAGCACATATTTCTTCTGAGGCAAATTAGTACATGCATGAGATTGAAATACTTTCATGCCCAGAAAATACCTTAGTTTGCCCAAATCCTTTGTATGAAAATGCCTCTGCAGCCCTTCTTTCACACGTGATATACCTATAGAATCATTGCCAATGATAACTATATCATCAACATATATTGCAATAATAATAGATCCAATAGAAGAACTAGAATAGAATAAAGAGTGATCAGTCACAGAACGAGAAAAACCCATCTTTAATACAACATCAATGAACTTGTCAAACCAAGCTCTAGGAGATTGTTTCAACCCATAGATGACTTTTTTCAATCTACACACCTTCTGACACTCCCCCTGAGCAACAAAACCAGGAGGTTGCTCCATGTACACCTCTTCATGTAGATCACCATGAAGGAAGGCATTCTTGACATCAAGCTGAAATAGAGGCCAGTCAAAAGTAGTAGCCAGAGAAATAAGAATTCATACTTGTTAAAGTGTCTATATTAGTCTATTAGTTAAATAGGCTAATTAGTTTAGTGGGCCTTTATATTCTGGCCCGTCTAGTTTAGATTACTTGGGATAAAAGTCTCAAGGTTTCTCCCTTGCTCCTAAATATAGGACAGGGGTGTCCAGTCTTTGTATCAATTTATTCCTATTCAATCAATCTTTTATATTTTAACATGGTATCAGAGTCGTCGCTCCTGAGGGAACCCTAATCCGCCGCCCCGCTTCCCTCTCTCTCCAAGCCGCCGTCTTCTCCCTTCAAGCCGCAGCCGCTCCTTTCTCCAAGAGGACAACCGGGCGAGCGCCCGCCTGCGGGCGGCCGCAACCGCAATCACCATGGCTTGGCCGGCTGCCTGCTAGGCATATCCCAGCCTCCATGGTCATCTCTATTCTTTATTCTTTCATTCTTTCCATACAACACCTCCGCTACCTATCATAGCAGCCGTCCTCCATCAACATCCGCAAGAGTCGCCGTCGTAGGCATCCGCCGCGGTAATCTTCTTCCAGCGTCATCCGAAGCCAGCAGCAGCACCAGCGGGCGCCGCCGCCGCAGCCAACAGGAGCAGCACCGCCCCTAGCAGCCGCCATCTCCAGCAAACGACCATCATCCAAGCCACCATCCCAAAGGAACAGCCGCCGACCATCCGTGACGCAACCTGCATTCCCGTCGTCGATACTATCGACCCGAGCGTCGATAGTATCGAGATCAGTGCAGAAGCAACCTACTGCATTCCCGTCGATACTATCGACAGGAAGTCGATGGTATCGACTTTATCACAGCGACAGAAGAACGTCTACCGATACCATCGACAGTCCTGTCGATGGTATCCTGTCGATGGTATCGACAGTTGATCAGTGGCGATGTAAAAAGGATACAATCGCCGCTTTGGAGAGGGTCCGCCTTGGCTCCGCATGCATCCTCTTGGCATGCAATATCTCTGGAGTCACGCGGGAGACCCTTTGTCATCTCCTATGTTGCGACAAAGTGCTTCATCAGCCGAGCGTCATATCCAGCAATCATCCGCAAGCTGCTGCTCCTCCACTTCATCATCATCCCGACGATCTTCATCCGCAAGTTGCTGCTGCGTTGTGCGTCATCATGCTACTGCTGCCATCTACAGTAGGCGATCACCCATCACTCTCCACCGCTACCAAACAACCATGTTTACTACCCCCATATGCATTATCCATGTCTCTATTCAGATCCTTAATCGGTTCTATCTTTTGCTAATCGGATCCTATTTTGCCAACAAACCCCCTTTTCGGGTCGGGACTAGATCCATTTATTTTTCTACCCGGATCTCATGTTGACCCATTTAGTATACTCTCTTTGGTTATCGATTTCATTATCCACATATTACCCATCTCCATTTCACATATTTTTCTCTTTTCAACCTTTTTCTTTCGCACCCCCCATATCGTATGTGTATCCCTTGTCCACATTACGGGGGGTCATATATCCAGTTCTCCACACCAAACACTCACTCTTGTCGTATTTGGTGTGCGGGGGGGATAGAGAGGAGAGAAAGAGATGAGAAGAGAGAGCGAGCATGAGAGCATATGAGAGAATGTATGAGAGAGAGAGAGAGTATGAGATGAGATGATGATATATGTATTCAGATTATATATATTCCAGGCTATCTTCATGGAGCTTCACATTGTTCAGCACACCGGTTCTCTACTTGAGCCAGCAGTGAAGATCCAGCGTCGACACCATATCCGTTGTTGATGATGTATTCCTTCAGCTGCATTCACATGAGACAGATGGGTGCTTCTTCAGAAGCTCAGAATTTTATCTTCACCGAGCTGCTTCATCACGTCTTCTCCGAGCCGTATCTGCTGTATCGACATCGCCTGTAGCTGATCCTCTTGGGAATTTCCTTGATGGATGATATCTACTACTCTGTCAAGCCCCCATGGTTCCTGCATCGTATCAAGCAACAGATCGTCTGTCCGCGTTCGTGCCGCGTTAAGCACGTATTCCAGTGGCGACTTGCTGTAGTATCAGGTCCATTCGTCCACACTATATCCGCGTTCATTTCGCGTTAAGTACGTATTCCAGTAGCGCATTCTTCAGTTGCAGAGTATCTTGAGATGTCTTCATTTCAGATGCACTTCAAGGAAGACCTTCTTCAAAGCTCGAGTATCTTCAGCCTGCAAAGTCATCATCACTATTTGATTCAGGGGGAGTATTGATTAAGGGAGAGTAACATATTTTGTATGGGAGTGATATTTATCTTCATCTTTCATTTATCATTTCTTTTTTATCGAGTCCTGTAACTCTCCAAGCTTGGACATGTGTTTCACCCATGCTCCAGCTTGAGGGGGAGTGTTAAAGTGTCTATATTAGTCTATTAGTTAAATAGGCTAATTAGTTTAGTGGGCCTTTATATTCTGACCCGTCTAGTTTAGATTACTTGGGACAAAAGTCTCAGGGTTTCTCCCTTGCTCCTATATATAGGACAGGGGTGTCCAGTCTTTGTATCAATCTATTCCTATTCAATCAATCTTTTATATTTTAACAATACTGAATTCAGACGAGCCAACAGGTGAAAAGGTCTCAAAGAAATCAACCCCATATGTCTGAATGTAACCCTTTTCCACCTGTCTAGCCTTCAATCTCTCAACTGGACCATATGGATTATGTTTCACAGTGAATACCCATCTGCAGCCTACAACATTTTTCTCTGGAGGTAAGTCAGTAAGTTCCCAGGTGTCATTCAGTAGAAGAGCAGACATTTCCAATTGCATTGTCTGTTTCCAACCAATATCCTTCATAGCACCAAGATGATTTCTTGGAATGACCACAGAATCAATCCTAAGAGCAAAGGATTGTGTCTGCTTAGATAATTTTGACAAACAACACACCCACAATAGGATGACGAATAGTACAGGAACGAGTACCTTTGCAGACAACAATGGGAACATCAAGATCAAATGGTTCTTCAAGAGTCTCTTGAGTAGAGGGAGATGGGGAAGGCTCAGGGACTGAAGTCGCTACTTCCTCATGGTCTTGCCTGCCTCGTCTGCGGTAAACATGTGAATATTGTTGAATTGAAGTAACATTTGTTCGTTGCTCTTACTGAATTACAGTATATTATGGAATGATAGGTGGCACTCTCTCACTCTAATGTGGTGGTGGCACTCGTTCACTGGTTTCTGATGGTGACACTCTCTCACTCTGATACAATTGCTCCCCCTTACTAGGAACACTAGAGAAATATGGAGTGGACTCATGAAAAGTTACATCCCTAGACACAAAAATACAACGAAGACTAAGATAGTAACACTTGTACCCCTTGTTGGTGTTGGAGTAACCAAGAAAGAGAGTCCTAATCGACCTCGGAGATAGTTTATCAGCCTTAGGATCAAAATTGTGGACAAACGAAGTACAACCAAACACCCTGAGGGGAACAAGAAATGTTGATCATTAGGAAGTAAGATAGAGAATAAAGTACGTTTTTAAAGCACAAAAGAGGGTTTCCTGTTAATAAGAAAACATGCAGTAAGTAAAGCGTCAGACCAAAATCTCTTAAAAACATTGGATTGAAACATAATTGTCCTGGCAATATCAAGAAGGTGACGATTTTTCCTCTCAGCTACCCCATTTTGTTGAGTGTGAGGACATAATGTAAGATGTATCAACCTAACAGAATAAAAAAAATCAGCCATAGCATTTTGAACATATTCTAAGCATTATCAGATTGAAGAATTTTATTATTGCAAATTTGCAATCAAATTGGACTTTTATTTCTTGATGAAAATGCTTGAGAATGGATAACACAGATTCTCAACTCTGCAATATATAAATCCATGTCATGCGAGAAAAATCATCTACAAAGGAAATAAAATAGCGAAAGTCATTATAACTACTTTCTTTTACAGGACCCCAAACATCACAATGCACTAACTCAAAGGGACGAATAGCCCATTTATTGATACGACTAGGATATCACATTCTATGATGTTTCCCCAACTAACAGGACTGACACTCTAATGAAGACACCTGCGATAATCAAGTTCTAACTTCCCCAAGCTCTCCAGAGATGGATGTCCATATTTGTAGTGCCACAGTAAGGGAGAACCACTCAAAAGGATAGCAGGAACAGGAGCACATACTTAACGAGGCAGACTTTCACCATGGAAGAGGTAGAGATCACCTTTCCTAGGCCCCCCACCAATCGTCCTCATACTCTTCAGATCCTGTAATACAAAACAAGAGGGTCAAATGTAGCCATACATTTCACAGTATCAATCAATTTTGCAACAAAAAGAAGATTAAATGGAAATTGAGGCACATAATGTACAGATTTAAGATCAATTCAAGGAGTCAAAGAAACAAATCCACTGGCTAACACTCTCCTCACTGAACCATCTGCTAATGTCACAGACTGGTGAAGAATATTTGAGTCAATGGAATGAAGCAGTGTCCTCATACCAGTCATGTACTGTGAAGCTCTAGAGTCAACCACCCATGAAGAAGTTGAATTGGAAGCCAGTAAAGTAGTCTAATTACGAGTAGTAGACACCAAGTTGGCTGAAGAAGAAGATGATCCCAAACTCAGATGCTGAGTAGTCAGAATAAATCTATCATATTCCTCCTTGGTGGGTGTGATGCCAGAAGGTCCTAAACTCAAAGCAGGAGGCTCAGAACACTTGGTAGTGCTAGTAAAGTTTGTTGTCCCCACAAGTGGTACAGAAGGTCTACCATGTTTCTTCCAACATTTCTCCACCGTGTGTCCAAGACGGACACAGAAAGTGCACTTAGGCCGTGTACCACCTCCTCAGTCTGCACCTGTATGACCTCCTTTAAATGCAGCAACTACAAATGCATGAGAATCTCCAGGAGACGGGACAACTATAGAATCGACTGGTTCAAGGTTTGACTGTAAAACCCGTGAGTAAACTTCTTCCAGGCTAGAAAGTTTGTCAGAAGCTAAGATAACACTGCGTGCCGAACTGAATGGAGAACTCAGGCCAGATAAGAACTTTGTTGTAATCAGGTCATCTCTATTCTTGACCTGTTCTTGGACAACCACTGGATGATAGAAATTCAGTTCTTGAGCAATAGCTTGGATCACCCCAAAATATTCTTCCAAAGGCTTGTCTCCCTGTCGTTCTGCAAATAGACAGTCATATATCATGAACTGACGAAGAGCATTCTTGAGAGTAATGTTTCTTAACAACATCCCATATCTCTTTGGCAGTGGTGTAGAACATGAACCTAGCAGCAATTCTAGGTTTCATGCTCCCCCATAGCCATGTCTTCACCAGACTGTTATGACGCTTCCATTTAGAATAGCCTTTGTCAGTAGTTGCAGGAGGATCAGACTCAACATGCTTCACCTTGTCTCGGGATTCCAACATTGTATGGACAACATTCATCCACAAGAGATAATTCTTCCCGTTCAGCTTGATGGAGGAGATAGGTGACATCTCATTGTAGACAACCAATGCCTTAACGTCCTCCATGATTTAAAAGGAAGATAGGATGACAGAGTGATACACATCAAGAGAAGGACGGGATGACGAAGTGATACATGTCAAGAGAAGAGCGGAGTGACAGAAAGATACACATCATGTCAACAAATTAGATGTGTGTCTGACGCATCCATAACTCCTAACTGAAAATTCCCTAATCATACATGGAGGAGATGTGATTAGGAATTTCCGACATAGACGCGGACCCTTCGGTTTGGATTTTTAATCCGTCAGATTAACCGAAGAGATCCGTTGGCGTGCTAGTCGGCGATAGATCTTGCGGGACCGCTGGTCAGTGGTGGTTGATTCTCACCCTAGCGTCGGCACCGGCTGCAGCTGGCCTTGGCGCCAATGTCGACCGCTGATGGCCCTTGGTCGGTGGCGGCTGTTGCTGCCCCTGGCGGTGGCGACTGGTTTTTGCGTCGGCTGCTACTGCTGGCTAGGGCAGTGTTGGTCTACCCCTAGGATCGACACTACTTTGATACCATGTGAGAAGCAATGTGCTGCAAGGCTGCTTGCATTGCGGCGGTAAAGGGATACACTATGTATCCTCTTCCTTTTATTAATAAGAGAATTGAGACAATTACATAGAGGTCCAACAGTAAATAGAAATTACAGAATATAAATGTAAGAAGAAATGAAGGAGGAAGAAGACGGGAACATCGATCACATGTCGGCTGCAAGATGCAGCAAACGTGAGTAGGGCTTGAGCCTACACACTTGTATATATATATATATTAGGGTAAGTACATGAGATACAAAGAGAGAAAAAGAATAAAAACTAAATTTCATAAGTAAAATAGATCTGCCGCTGGCTTGCCGTTCCGCCGCTGTGCCGGTGTCGATACCATCGACTTGAGTGTCGATGGTATCGACGGAATATTGTCTTGCGCCTGAACCAATCTCGATACTATCGACATGTGTGTTGATAGTATCAACCGGGATGCAACTTGCTTCAACTTGAACCTGAACTGATCTCGATACTATCGACAGAATGTCGATAGTATCGATCGGGATGCAGGTTGCTTCACACTCCCCCTCAAGCTGGAGAGTACACATCGTGTATGCCCAGCTTGCCGCAGAGTCTCTGAAAGATTGCTGAACCCAAAGGCTTCGTCAGAATATCTGCTAGTTGATCTTCATACCTGACATATGGAGTCACAATAGTGTCGTCTTTTAATTAATCACGAATAAAATGGCAATCAACCTCTATGTGTTTTGTACGCTCATGAAAGATAGGATTTCTGGCAATGTGCATAGCAGATTGATTGTCACACTTGAGCTCCATAGAAGGTAGAAGAGAAATTTGCAATTCAGATAAAACAGATTTGACCCATTTTAATTCACAGCATGCATGGGCCATAGCACGGTATTCAGCCTCAGTGTTAGATCTAGCAACCACATGTTGCTTCTTACTTTTCCATGTGACAAGATGATCACCTAGAAAGGTACAATAGCCGGATGTAGATCTCCTATCAGTATGATCACCAGCCCAGTCAGCATCTGAATATCCTGTGAGAGACAGAGTAGATGGAGGTGCCTTTGGTCTAGAATATGTGATACCCTTACCGGGAGCATTTTTCAGATACCTCAGAATTCTGCAGACTGCTGTCCAGTGTGATTGTCGCGGAGAATGCATATGTTGGCTGACCACGCCCACAGCAAATGAAATATCAGGTCGGGTGACTGTTAGATATATTAACTTACCCACTATTCTCCTGTAATATTCTGGATCTTTATACTCAGCATCATCAACCACCTCTTTGATGTGATAATCCATTGGTGTAGATACCAGTTTAGATTCAGCCATGCCTGTCTCCTGTAACAAATCAAGCACATATTTTCTCTGAGATAAATTGACACCTGCATGAGATCTAAGCATTTCAATGCCTAGAAAGTATCTTAGTTTGCCCATATCCTTTGTATGGAAGTGTTTTTGCAAACCCTCTTTAACACGAGATATTCCCATGGTGTCACTGCCAGTAATTACTATGTCGTCAACATAGACAAGAAGAATAATGGATCCACGGGAAGAGCTGGAGTAAAATAAGGAATGATCAGTCTTGGAGCGAGAAAAACCCATCTGAAGAATAACTTCACTGAACTTGTCAAACCAAGCTCTAGGTGACTGTTTCAGCCCATAAATAGCCTTTTTTAATTTGCATACTTTCTGACACTCCCCCTGAGCAACAAACCCAGGAGGTTGCTCCATATATACTTCTTCCTGTAGATCACCATGGAGAAAAGCATTCTTTACATCCAGCTGAAATAGTGGCCAATCAAAGGTAGTAGCAAGAGAAATAATGATCCGCACAGAATTCAGGCGAGCAACAGGAGAAAATGTTTCAAAGAAGTCAACACCATAGGTTTGGGTGTAGCCCTTTGCAACCAATCGGGCTTTCAACCATTCAACTGATCCATCCGGATTGTGTTTAATAGTGAAAACCCATCTACAGCCTACTACTTTCTTTCCTGCAGGAAGATCAACCAGATCCCAAGTACCATTATTTAAGAGAGCTGACATTTCAAGTTGCATAGCCTGTGTCCAGCCACTGTTCTTCATAGCATCATAATGGTTTCTTGGTATAGACACAGAATCAATCCCAATAGCGAATGCACGAGCCTGCTTAGACAGATGAGACAAGCAACATACATTTGTAATAGGGTGTTTAATAGTACAGGATCTAGTACCTTTCCGAACAGCAATAGGAAGGTTGAGATCTGATGTCTCTGTAGGATTCTCTTGAGTAGAAGGCGATGATGAGGGCTCAGGGACTGGTGCCGCTACTTCTTCTGGATCCTGCCTGCCTCGCCTATGGTATACATGTGTATAATGCTCAATGGCGGGTCTATCTCCTGCTTGTTCATTCGGAATAGAAGTAAAATCCGGAATGATAGGTGGCACTCCCTCACTCTGCACCGATGGTGCCAGTCTCTCATTTTGTATTTTTGGTGGCTCTCCCTCTCTCAACAGCTCCCCCTTGCTCATAGCATTGGAGAAATATGGAGTGGTCTCATGGAAAGTGACGTCCCTAGACACAAACATGCGGCGAAGACTAGGACAGTAACACTTGTATCCTTTACTCGTAGTAGAGTAACCCAGGAACAGTGTTTTAATGGACCTAGGAGATAGCTTGTCGGTCTTAGGGTTGAAGTTATGGACAAAGGAAGTGCAACCAAAAACTCTAAGAGGAATAGGATAGGGAGAGTCCTTGGGACTCAATACAGAAAAAGGAGTCTGTCCTTGAAGAACAGAAGAAGGTTGCCTATTAATCAAGAAACAAGCAGATAAAAGAGCTTCAGACCAAAACTTCTTGGGCACATTAGATTGAAACATAATAGATCGAGCAATATCAAGAAGATGGCGATTCTTCCTCTCTTCCACCCCATTCTGCTGAGGGGTGTGAGGACAAGATGTGCGGTGAATCATACCAACCGAGCTACAAAAATCAGACATAGCCTTTTGAACATACTCCAAAGCATTATCAGACTGAAGAATTTTTATATTGCAATCAAACTGGACTTTAATTTCAATATGAAAATGTTTCACAATAGACAACATGGACTCTCTACTTTTAAGAAGGTAGATCCATGTCATGCGTGAGAAATCATCGACAAAGGAGATAAAATAACGAAAACCATTATAACTCTGGTCTTTTACAGGACCCCACACATCACTATGCACTAACTCAAAGGGACAAGAGGCCCGCTTATTGACTCGACTGGGATAGGATAACCTATGGTGCTTTCCCAGTTGACATGACTGACACTCTAAGGAAGATAATTGGGACAAATCTGGTTCCAACTTCCGCAGGTTCTCCAAAGAAGGATGTCCATATCTGCAATGCCATAGTAAGGGGGAACCACTCAACAGGATAGATGGAGCAGGAGCAGGCATTTGGCGAGGTAGACTGTCACCGTTGAAAAGGTAGATATCACCTTTCCTAGGCCCCCCACCAATCGTCTTCATACTCTTGAGATCCTGTAATATAAAACAAGAAGGTCCAAATATTACCCAATATTTTAGAGTGTCAATCAGTTTTGCAACAGAAAGAAGATTAAAAGGAAATTCAGGCACAAAGTGAACTGATTTAAGATCAATCTTGGGTGTTAGGGAGACAGATCCACTAGCTAAAACTCTTTTCACTGAACCATCTGCCAGTGTAACAAATTGGTGAGGAATAGATGAGTCAATAGTGTGGAGCAATCTCCTCATACCAGTCATATGTTGTGAGGCGCCAGAATCAACCACCCAAGATGAGGATGAGCCAGATGCTATGAGAGATGTAGCCTGATTACCAGCTGTAGATGCCAGATTTGCCGATGAAGAAGATGATGATGACCCCATACTCATATACTGTGTCGCCTGAATGAACCGATCATATTCTTCTTGAGTGAGAGTGATGCCGGTTCCAGAGGTAGTACCCACAGTTGTAGAGGATGAGGATCCTGTAGTGGTGGCACAATGTGCTGCCCCCACAGGTGGTGCAGCAGGTCTTCCATGTTTCTTCCAACATTTCTCCACTGTATGTCCCGGTTTGTCACAAAAGGTACATTTCGGACGTGTCCCACGCCCTCTACCCATACCGGGGCGTCCTCCTCGTACCGCAACAGCAACAGACGCATGAGATTCTCCAGAAGGTATATCAGGAACAAAAGAAGCAGACTCAAACAGAGATTACTGGATCCTTAAATAAGCCTCCACAAGACTAGGTAGTTTATCAGTAGCCAAGATAACGCTCCGAGCGGAGCTACAAGTCGAGTTAAGCCCAGATAAGAATTTGGCTGTAACCAGATCATCTCTATCCTTTATCTGTTCTGCAACACTCACAGGATGATAATAACTTAGCTCTTGAGAAAGAGCCTGAATCGCCCCAAAATACTCCTCAAGAGATCGGTCACCCTGTTTTTCAGCAAACAGACGATCATAGATCATAAACTGACAGAGAGCATTCTTCTCTTGAGAGTAATGTTGCTTCACTGCGTCCCATATTTCCTTGGCTGTAGAGTAGAACATGAACCGTGCGGCGATTGCAGATTCCATACTATTCCACAACCAAGTCTTCACAAGACTGTCATGTCGCTTCCATTCAGCATACCCTTCGTCAGTAGATGCCTTGGGACCCGAGTCAACATGCCTTGCTCTGTCACGAGCCTCCAAGACGGTGTGGATGGCGTTCATCCATAGAAGATAATTTTTCCCGTTGAGTTTGATGGAGGCGATAGGTGACACCTCGTTGTAGATCATAGGTGTCTTGATATCCTCCATTGTAGAACGGGATATATGACGGATTGATACACGTCAAAGAAGATGTGGTGACGGAGAGATACACGTCACACACAGAAGAAAAACAAAGAGAAATGCGTTACTGACGCATTCACAACCTCCAAATGATATTCCTAATCACACATGGAGGAGGTGTGACTAGGATGATGGTTGAGACGAAACTAGTCCTCCGGTGGTATTTTTAGATGATCGTTGGATCACCTGGAGATCCTCAACCGCTTTGTGATAGTGGCTACGGTAGAATTAGAGATCTACCGCAGACCCAGATTAGCCAACGGTGGTTCTTCGCAGCAGGTGGATTACGCCAAGCCGACGGGTGGGAAGCAGCCGGCCGTCAAGGAGAGAGAGACCTGGAGAGATCCTCCGAAGAGAGAAAGGAGAAGCCCTAGATCGATCTCCGCTCTGATACCATGTAAGAAGAAATGAAGGAGGAAGAAGAAGGGAACACCGATCACATGTCGGCTGCATGATGCAGCAAATGTGAGTAGGGCTTGAGCCTACACACTTGTATATATATATTAGGGTAAGTACATGAGATACAAAGAGAGAAAAAGAATAAAAACTAAATTTCATAAGTAAAATAGATCTGTCGCGGGCTTGCCGTTCCGCCGCTGTACCGGTGTCGATACCATCGACTTGAGTGTCGATGGTATCGACGGAATATTGTCTTGCGCCTGAACCAATCTCGATACTATCGACATGTGTGTCGATAGTATCGACCGGGATGCAGCTTGCTTCAACTTGAACCTGAACTGATCTCGATACTATCGACAGAATGTCGATACTATCGACCGGGATGCAGGTTGCTTCACAATAAATAAACTAAATATAAAATAGATATATTAACAATTTTATTTTCTTGTCCTATAAAATAGAATGGCATTGTAAACCCTTTTACTCATTTAATACAATTCCACTCATTATTCTATAGGGTATCAAGAGCGGTTCGATTCTCCTATCCCTTCCCACCGTAAGTGCCCCATGCCCTAGCCGTCCCCCTCTTCTTCCAGCCCCCCCATCTTCTCCTTCCAGCCGCCGCCGCCCTACCCTCCTCCCTTTCCTCTACACCTCGCCACCCCTCCTTCTCCACCCACCAGGTTGGGGCCAACCTGTTGGCCCCCGTTTCTGCAATTTATGTGGACCATGGTAATAAATAACCCGCCTTGAGGCTCTCAAGGCTATCCCAAATGCGCCTCAAGGCTTACGTCTCAGTGTTCTGGACTGAGGCTTACGCCTCACAGTTTCTGAGGCCCGCCTCAAAGCACTGAGGCTCTAAGGCTTAGCTGAGGCGCACGCCTCAATTCTGGATGACAACGTCTTATGTTAACCACCAAATTGTCTACTTTTAAGATTAATACAAACACTTCCTTAAAAAATCAAAGTTCTTGTAGTTACTATTTATTTTTCATTAATAAACATTTAATCATCATTTCTCAAGTGACATCTTTCAATCTTCATTGTTAAATTTCTCTATTTGCTACCTTCTTATTCACTATGTCGGTAAATTTCATATCATTGTTAACTAATTCTGGTTCCTCGTTCCTACTAGTTTGAAATTCTGTCTCCTTTAGTTTTTCTATCGACAAGTCTTATTCTAGTAGTATAAAGAATTGATATCTCGTTATTTTTTTTACATATATATTTTTGTATTATGGTGGGTCCAAGGTATCAAAAAGCGGGAAGCGGGAGGCGTGCGGACAGCACCCTGTAACCGATTAAGCTGTAGGCGGGCGATTAAGCGGGCGATTTTTGAAAAAGCGGGTGTCTAAATTTTATATATTTTTATACAAAATTACATGTATGTGTATATAAAAAATATATTTATAAGGAACTTCTATACATATCTAATCAGCAAATCAGTAATTAACTAAGTATTCATCAATACTTTACTATTAATCAGTATCTCTAATCACTAAAATCAGCAAGCAGATCAGTAATTGTAAATAATAAACTATGAATTATTGAATTAAAGTAATCACTAAAGTAATACTAACCAGTAGTATCAATCATTAATCACTGAAAGCAGCAAGGAAACCAGTAAAACTAATCATGCATTAGAAGTATAATAGAGCAATATGATATTTACTTAGATGCATTACAGCAGTATCCAATTATTACAGCTTAAACACAAAGTATGCATTCTAAATTAGGACTAGCTATATCATAGAGCATTTAATGTATACAAGTTTCATATATTATAGTCAACACTACTTGGACTATGTAATTCATTAATGTTAGATGCTTACATTAGGATTTTTAAACAAAAGCGGGAAAAAAGCGGGAAAAAGCGAGTGAGGCGGGCAAAAAGCGGGCGATTATGTTCAAAAAGATTAAGCGGGCGCTTAGGGGCTAAATTAGGTGGATGAGGGTCATGGCCGATTAAGTGGCCGCTTAAGCGGCCACCTGGGCCGTTTTTTAATTCACTGGGTGGGTCTATAGTCTCTATTATCATTATTAAGTTTCAGAATCAATTTCTATTTCATATTTCAGTGCTTGTATATACTTATTTTTGTTATACACACATTCATATACGTAACACATATAAATGTGTAAATACATGTATAAATTTATTTTTATCACCGCCTCACACATATTTTGAGGCTTACGCCTCACACATATTTTGAGGCTTACGCCTAATACATATTTTGAGGCTTACGCCTCAAACGCCTCGCCTCACAGAGACAAAAATGCCTCGGTACGCCTCACATTTTACAACCTTGATGTGGTTGAAACAATCATAATGAAGACTGGTGTTGGATCAAACATGGCAAGCCCGCCTGGGCTAACCAGGTCACTGCAGACGCCCCTGATGATTCTTCTTCTCCTGATCAACCCCCAACACCACCCTCAACTGCTTGGCTCCGATCTGAGTTCGAGAAATTCTTCCAAGAACGCATGTCTTAGATTCCATCTATGTCAAAGGCCGACTCATCTGCCCTGCTCGCTGCTCCATCTGCCAGCAAAAATAAATGGTGTATTGACTCGGGTGCTTCGGTTCATATGGCCAGTAACATTATTTTTTTCTGCTCTTAGTAAATCCACTCCGCTTCCTCCAATTACGGTAGTTGATGGCTCTCAAATAGTTGTTCATGGCATTGGGACAGTTCCATTATCTCGCAATATGCATCTGAAATCTGTCTTATATATTCCGAGATTTTCAGTCAATCTACTTTTTGTTAGTAAAACTGTGCAGAGCCTTCGGGCTAATTAAATTTGATCCTTCTGGTTGTGTTTTGAAGGATCTCAGCACGAAAACAAAGATTGGTTCGGGCCATGAGGGACCAGATGGGCTCTACTACTTGCATGGACCGACATCAATGAGTGCTCTGCTTTCGACATCCGTGACTGGGATTCACTAACATTACCGAATTGGCCACCCATCTGCGTCGAACTTTAAACATTCATTTCCTACTTTAGCTGATAAGACTTTTTCTTGTAAATCTTGCCAATTTGGCAAACAAACCCAATCTGTGTTTCCTTCTAAGAAAGATATTGCCTCTAAATGCAATTTTGATATTGTTCATGCGGATATATGGGGCCCGTATTCTGTTACTAGTCATTCTAGGGTTAAAGATTTTATGACTTTCATTGATGACTATTCTCGCACTACATGGTTATTTTCACAACACATTCTGGACACCATCGCCACATTGTTTTGAAAATCAAACTCAACTCAACAAAACCCATTAAAGTTTTTCACACTGATAATGCTCTTGAGTTCATACAAAAATCTATCACCTTTATGCTCATCCCGTGGGACGATTCATCAAACTTCTTGCTCCTATACCCCACAACAAAATGGGGTTGCTAAACACAAAACTCGTCATTTTTTGGAGGTTGCTCACACTCTTCTCCTTCATTATCATATTCCTCAACGTTTTTGACCTGAGGTAGTTTCTACGGCTTGCTATCTTATCAGTCGCATGTCCTCCTGTGTTTTACAAAACCAGATTCCATATAACATCCTTTTTCCTGATGCGCAACTCTTTTTTGTCTCGCCGTGCATCTTTGGGTGCACTTGCTTTGTCAAAAACCTTCGCCCAAGGATAACAAAACTTGACCCTCGCTCCACCAAATGTATTTTTTTGGGTTATTCCAGAACCCAGAAAGGGTATCGCTATTATGATCCGATTATGCGACAATGGTACGTGAGTGCAGATGTAGTATTCTTTGAACATATGCCTTTCTACTCTGATAAAGGGGATTCCTTATCTGGTGACATTTTGGCACCAACTCTATTACTTGACACTGTGGATAATGATATTGATTCACCTTCTGAGCTGACACATGAAGAACCGTTGCAAGCATAGTAACAAAAGTCTCCGAATTTTATGAAAAATTGGCGATTTTTCACGATGTTATAGGCTCCCGAATATTCATCACGATTAATACGCCAATCGCCGAATTTTCACGACTTTTCACGATTAATCCCGCTTTTTCGCGATTTATACGATTTTTTACGATTCTTCATGCCTTTTCACGATTTTTCACGATTTTTCTCTTTCAAGTCGCTTGCTCTTTTTTTACCAAACCATGTACACAAAATTCCTAATACACACTAAACCTCAAAGCCCCCACTCCTCTGGACAGTTCATGTTATTTCTCAACTATTTTTTACTTCTTTTCCTACATTTTTACTCACTAAGATTGTATGTCTTGTGGCCGTAACAGTTACATGCATCATATACGTATGTACATACATACATTTATCTATATATATACACATGCATACATGCATATATATGCATACATATATATGTATATACTTATATTGCCGACTTATTCTCGATTATTTCCGAATAGTTGACCGAACTTTGACCAAAATTTATCAATCTTTTCACGACTTTTCTCGATTTTTTCTGAATTCCGATTTTTTCCAGCCAGCCGAAAAGTTGTCGAATCTCGAACTTGTTACTATGGTTGCAAGTCTATAAAAGAAGAACCAAGTCAACTATCCCCTCCATGGCCCCGCAACAACCAATTCCTCCTTCAGCGGATGATCACAACACAACTCAGCTACATTCTGACTTAAACCTGCCTATTAGTCTTCGGAAAGGTGTTCGCTCGTGTACTAAACATTCAATTAGTCATTTTTGTTCATTGTCTAATCTGGGTGCCAGTTTTGCGTGCTTCACTGCTGCTATTTCTGTTGTAACCATTCCAAAAAATGCTAAAGAAGCACTTCTAATTCCTACATGACGACAAGCGATAGAAGCTGAAATGCAGGCACTCTTTGATCGCAAGACTTGGGATCTTGTTGCTCACCCTTCTACCTGTCCTACGATTGGTTGTCGCTGGATCTTCACTATCAAATATCAACCTGAAGGCACTATTGAACGATTGAAAGCACGCTTGGTAGCAAAAGGATACACACAAACTTACGGCGTGGACTATTTTGAGATATTCTCCCCAGTTGCGAGGCTCAACTCTGTTTGTGTTCTCATTTATGTTGCTATAAACAACGATTGGCTGTTATTTCAGCTTAGACGTCAAGAACGCTTCTCTATGGAAACTTGCAGGAAGAAGTTTACATAGAGCAACTACCTAGCTTTGTTGCTCAGGGGGAGTATTCCTCGTAGGTTTGCAAGTTGAGTAAAGCGATCTATGGCCTCAAACAAGGCCCTCACGCCTGGTTTGATAAGCTGAGTCAGATTCTTATAAAATTTGACTTTCATCGTTTTCATTCAGATCACTCAATATTTATTAGAAAAAGTACAACTGGTCTAGTCATTCTTATTCTCTATGTTGATGACATTATACTATATGACAGTGACACCTTGGGCATTCGGGATACTAAAGCATATCTAGAACAACACTTTGTCAGAAAGGATCTCGTCAAGCTGAGATATTTTTTGGGTATTGAAGTATCTAGATCATGTGCAGGATTATGTCTCTCTCAACAAAAATATATTATGGATCTCTTGAAGGAAACAGGTATGCTTGGCTACAAGCCAGCCAGCACTCTGCTAGACCCAAACACTCATTGGGATGATGAATCTTCCCCATCTTATGTTGATCACCACTAATTCAGACGATTGGTTTGTGAGCTTATTTACCTGACTATCATGAGAGTTGATCTGATTGCTGTTGTAGGGTTTGTAAGCAAATACCTTGATAAACCTAGACAGTGTCACTGGGACGTCGTTTATCACATTTTGAGATATCTCAAAAGCTCTCCTGGAAAAGGTCTATTATACGAGAAACATGGCAACTGTAGTCTCTCTGGCTTCTCTGATTCTGATTATGCAGGGAGTAGACGTGATCGGAAATCTACACCCGGATACCGCACCTTTTGGGTGGCAACCTAATTACGTGGTGTAGCAAAAAGCAAACTGTGGTAGCTAGGTCAAGCGCAGAGGCAGAATATCGAGCCATGGCTCACACTACATGTGAACTTTTGTGGGTGCAAAGTCTTCTCAAAGAATTTGATATATCTGATTCTAGTCTGATTCCGATGTTCTGTGACAACAAGGCTTCTATTTTTATTGCGAGCAACCCTACCTTTCATGAGCAAACAAAGCAGATAGAAGTTTATTGCCATTTTGTTCGAGAGTCTGTTCTTTCTGGCCGCATATGTACCGCATATGTACCCCATATCTCAGTACTGAAAACAAGTGGCAGACATCTTCACCAAGCCTCTACCTAAAGCTCGTTCCAAGCCTATAGTGGACAAGTTGGGCATGTTCGACATCTATGCTCCAGCTTGAGGGGGAGTAAAGAGATATGTTATTTCTGTACTCTACCCTACTTGTGTTTTATCCCATATTGCTTAGCTTTGCTTATTGTTTTATTCTCTTATCCTATAAAAGAGAAGGCATTGTAAACACTTACTCACTTAATACAATTGCACTCATTATATATATATATATATATATATATATATATAATAAACACACAATCCATCCCCTAGGGTTAGGGCTGGCTACCAAACAGGCGATGGCAAAAATGCCAAGGTCTTATAGCCCCAACATCCACCCAACCACAACCACCCCACCACCTAACCTTACCTGGATCTACAACCAACCACGAGAGGAGACGATGAAGAAGATGAACCCTAACCAGGGTTCGGGAGAGAAGGAGATAGAGGCGGCTCCGCGCCGAATGGCCTGGAACTAGGTGCTAATAAGGAGGGATGGTCAGCTGAAAAGGATGCTACAAGATCTCAAGAGAGCGGAGGATAAATTCTTTTGGCAGAGAAGCAGGGAGAAGTGGATGAAAGATGGTGATAGAAACACTAAAATATACCCCACAGTTGTAAAGATGAGGGAAACAAATAATGCAATATCTAAATGAGTTCATGTGGATGGGAAAGTGGTAAACAGACAAGAGGACCTGGAAGAGCAAGCCATATAGTTCTATAGTGCCCTATACAATAAGAACTCGAGAGAGGAGCTGGAGGAGGACATGAAGTAGAGGTTCAAATTGTCAAGCACACATAATAATATTCTCACAAGGCAAATGAGCAGGAGATTAAGGATGCTCTATGGAGTATAGGTTGTAATAAGTCACCAGGGTTAGATGGGTTCAATGCTTTCTTCAACGGGAGGATGTGGAATGTCATTAAGGAGACCCTAGTGGCATATGTCAGTTGGTTTCTTGATGGAGGCAATATGGTGAGGCATGTTCATCATGCTTTCCTTATTCATATTCCCAAGAAGAAGACTACTGCATCCTTGGCTAATTTCAGACAAATAGCCCGTTGTTCGGTACAATACAAAATCACTATGAAAATTCTAGCATCAAGGCTGAAGTTAGTTCTCCCCTATCTTATTTCTGAGAATCAAGGTGCCTTTATTATAGGAAGAAGCATTGGTGATTGTGCTCTATTGGCAGTTGAGTTCTTATTAGATTATACTGTCATGAGAGATAGTAGAAAATCCTATCTGAGTTGGATGTGTCCAAGGCATTTGATAGTGTCAGATGGGATAAGTTATGGTGGATCAAGCAACAAATAAGATTCATTGATACGTGGATTAGTTGGATGGAGTGTGTGGGTACTACTAGTTTCTCCATTTTAGTCAATGACACTTCTGCAGGGATGTTCAGATGAGGTAACGGGCTGCGCCAGGGAGATCCCCTTTCCCCCTTATTTTTACAATTGTCATGACATATTTCACACAGAAGATGAACGTAGCGAAAAAGGAGGTCAGACCTTATACAGTTCATGGTGTGGGGGTGATGAGCCACTTGATTTTTGTGGATGATATCCTTGTGTTTATGGAAGCCAAACTCCATACTCTAGAAGGTTTGCAGTGACTTCTGAGGGAATCCGGAGAGCAAATTGGGCTATGTGTGAATGCAAGTAAGACCCATCTTTTCCTATCTAAAATTTTTTTGGCAGATTGAAGAAAGATTAAAGTTGGCCATGGGAGTGGAATGAGACAAATTTCCAACTAAATATTTTGGTTTTCCTCTGGCTGGTGGTAACATGCAAGTAAAAGATTTTGTTGATTACATTGATGGAATAGAAGAGATGATCAATAGATGGCCTACTCAGAAAACCTCTATAGCTGGAAGAACAACTCCAATTAAAGCTACAGTGGAAGATCTACTTATCTTTTGGGCACAACAAGGAGAGATTTATGGGTCTGTTCTTGACAAGATGGAAATGAAAATGGCAAATTTCCTGTGGCAAGTGAGTATCACCCAATGACTATGGAAGGTTGGCACTCTCAAAAGCTGAAGGAGGATTCTGTTTGAAAACTCCTAGGGACATTGCCAAATGGGGGATAGTGAGAAGAGTAATCATATACCAAGGGACAAGCACAGTGTGGAGAAGGTGGATGAGCAAAAGATACCCTCGAGGGCTGGATTTGCAACCAAAAACTAGGGAAGGATAGTTACGTACAATCAATGTTGCGTCAACAATATGGCAACAAGTCAAGCATCTTTTTGACCCATATGATGCAGGAGGATGGATATTGAAAGGCCCAAATATGAATCTTTGAGAGGAAACCAAAACAAGATCAGAAAAGAATTACATTTTGGAGCAGGTATAGGATGGAAAGATTGTACCAAAATAGAGCATGTGTGTCTATAAAATTCTGCAGGGTGCTTTGTCTACTCGAAACAAAATCCATAAATGGAACCAGGCTGTCTCCACAACATGTTTGTTGTGTGGTGAAGAAGAGGAGACTCAAAAACACTTGATGGGTGACTGTAAATTCACAAAGAAGGTATGGGAGCTTCTATGCAATGAACTATGTATTGATGTAGAGATGAAAGTGGAACTGAAAGACATGCTGAAATGTTGTGGGAAAGATGAGAACAAGAAAATATCCTTTGCTGCACTCCTATTATATATGGAGCAAAATGAACGAGAGGAGACATGGAGGTACAACCAAGAATGAAAGGAGCATTGCTGCGAAAATTTGTAAAAATGTAAAGCCAAAGCTACACACATAGATAGGAAGTGAATTGTTTTATCTACGGGTAAGTCGGAATATATTTACCCGATTCCGATATATACAGATAGATAGATAGATATAATGGTTATGAATACCCGTGTGATATACATGTCTATATGCATATTTATATGCATATGCATATATGTATATCCCATTTTTTTTCTCGACACTGTTTCAAATAGTTGGCCACATTTTAACCATATTTTTAGCTTTTTAACCAATTTGTCGCGTCTGAGATTTTGAAGCTAGCAATTGACCATACCCCAGATACCGAATTTGTGACTATACTTGCAATGAAGGTATTATCGCAATACGTATGGATAGATCTCTCCTCAAAATATCCAATCTCAGTAGAGATTTGAACTATAAAAGTTCTCGGGTAGTGTGGGTCATTCTTGTTTACTTAGAAGATGCAGGATCTAGTAACCACATTTTATTACTTGTGACAAGTGACTATAATTCTTGCTATTAAGGAATAACAACTAGAAGTAGATCTCCCATTTAGTGACTGTCAGCACAGTCCTCATCTAAATATCCAACTAGAAAAAATAAGGTTATTATCTTGTAGTATAGGCCTTTTCTAGGAGATCTTTTGATCTCAGAACATGGCAGACAACATCCAATGACTCTGTTTAGGACAATTCATCAACTAACAAATGGTTCCCACAACAAAAGCAATATCTGATTTGTTTGACAAAAGCTATCTCGTTTTGGTGATGGTAGCATATAGAAGTTTACCCAACAAACATTCGTATTTGAACTTATCGTCTAAGCAAAAGAATTATCCCACAAATTGTGAGACTAATTTAAAGGAGGGGTCCTAGTTTAAGCCCTCAACATACCAGTCTCCTTCAAAAGATCTAAGGCATATTAGATTTTAGATAGAGATAATCCACTTGGTGTGAGCTACCAAAATCCTAGGGAATTATCTGAGCTTGCCTTGATTCTTGGCTGCAACATGTTTTATCAAGTGTTTTGGTCTCTAGTTTACTATGTCATCTAGATCACAACCAAAATAACAATATCATCAACATAGACAATCACAATAACTATTCCAGCATTAGATTTCTTAACAAAGACAAAGTGGCGACAAAAGGACCATGAGGATCCAAAGATATAGTATGTGTGACAGCCTATCATTTCGGGGATAAAGACTTCCTTTAGTCCGTAAATAGCATTAGCATGCATACTTTTCATGCATGCTCCTCATAAGAAACATAACATGGAGGTTGTTCCACAAGGTTGTTTCTTTCAAACCTCATACAAGAAAGCTTTTTCACAACAAGTTGATGGAGTTCCCGGCTTGTACCTACAACCATAGATATAAGAATCTGTTTTGAGTACAATTGAGCAATAGGAGAGACTGATCCAAACCAGTCTGTGACTAATTAGTGTGAATATCCTTTTCCCAATAGTTGGGATTTAACATGTTCCATAGTTCCATCATCGGAATATTAAATGGGGAATGCCTTAGAAACATTCTAGGAACATAAATGGACAACAGATTAACAAAGAATTTCTCATCTTAGTCAAATGATTTGTAGATTATACTATTGAGTGATGTAATGCTTGATGAAATAATGTGTTTATTCGTGCCAAGCAACAGAAGATATAGTCTAAAATTAAAGGGAAATTCTATAGTGTTACTAGAACTCTCAAGGGAAATTCAGTGAAAGTAGCATCCTCGTTGACATATATTCATTTAGCAATAGGATCAAAATATTGGTACCTATTTGCGCATACGGATATTCAAGGAAGCAACAATCAATGAATTCAAGAGGAAGTTTGTCTTAGCAAGGTTGATGATTATGAATGAAACAAAGACACCCAAAAACTCTTGGCAGTAAATAAAAAGTGGACTTGTGAGGATACAGGTCATATGGGATGACGTCGTGGAGAATGGAGACGACATATGATTAATGAGGTACTTCGAACTAAAGTCATCTTTCCAGTAAGAGTTGGGAAGTTGCAACTCAAAAGGAGGTGTAAAAAATAAGGTGGTGGCTCTTACCTTCAACTACACTATTGTGCTGACTACTATACAAACGATGTTTGATGAACAATTCTTCTAAAAGAACATAATGTTTGATAACTTATTGCATAAACTTCAAAAAATTACGAATGCAGATATGTTTCATGGAGACCAAGTATGATTGATTCACAAAGATGTGAAATACATAAAGTAATCAAGATAAGTCTATTAACTAGCAGATCCATGTGGCATGAGATCAATCATCAACAAAGTAACGCTGACTAGCAAGGAGACATGAGAAGGTTTCCTGACGATTGAAATGAATAAAGATGAAACAAACTTGGACAAAAAGTATCTTTAAGCTTAACACCTATGAGAGTTTGTGAATATACTAGGAGATTCAATTTTTCAACTTAGCGGTAAATGAATGACCCAGACGCCGGTGTAGGACTGAGGTGGAAGAAAATTTGGTAGAAAGAGCAACAAGTAACATCGACTATTCAACAATATCACTACTCTTGAGCTTCATATGAGCAAACTATTGACATCTTTATAAAGGCCCTTACGAGGAAGCGTATGAAAGACTTGTGCAACAAGCTAGGCTTGGTTAAAGTATATGCTCCAGCTTGAGGGAGAGTACCGAGGAACAAACATATTACAATGTTTTGTTGTGTTTTAGTCTTAGTTACTCTCCACTTGATTTATCTTATATTTCGTCCCACATTGTGTAGTAGTTGCCCGTTTACCCCCCCCCCCCCATGAATAAAATAGGATTTATGTTGATAAAGCAATCAATATCACCTATGCAATTCAACGGCTATAAGATAGAAAATATATAGAGACATCGTGGAGGCCACATATAAATGAAACTCATTCCTATATTATGAAGAAATGATATAATAGGAAAAATCCCCAACATTTCTTACTATAATAGATGGGAGCCCCCTCTCCTATATAGGAAAGGAGGCAAGTACAAGGAAGGGACAAACTCTAATGGACCAAGACAAAATTGGGTCTATATTACAAATAGACTTAAGTTAACTAGCTAAATAATAAGACTCTCTAACAACCCCTCAAACTGGAGCAGGAAGAATCTTAAGCCAGCTTGCAAATAGATAAACAAACTAAAAATAAAGAAGTAGGATAAAAAGATAAACCAAGCTCATACAAAAATATTTCTCCCCTTCAATATTACAGTCAAGCACTTGACACTCAAAACGCTCCCCCTCTGTAGATGATCCAAAGCAGGTAAGCAAGCAGGTAGAAGGACCTTCTCGATACAAAATAAGTGACATTTGAAGCAGTAGTAAACAACAACATATAAGCGTCAGAGTCTTCATATCGGTCACTAACGTCATGAATTAAGACTAGAGAGTGTTGGAATACAGGGAGATCAGAGACTACAGGAACACAGGAGGTATTAATAGTCAATGTGTAAAACAATAACACGGACTAATAGTAGCAACAAAGGTGACGTAGGAATGAAAAATTCATGGCGTGAAGAAGCAACAAATACAAGACTCAAAGATGCAATGCAGTAGCAGAAGAAGAAAAAAGAGATGAAGCTCCATCATATATGAAGGACCCACACAGGCAAGTCATGAACAAGAACCTTCATCATCTTCTTTCTTCACATAATTTCGATAAAAGTATAGAAGTCATGATCCAGAGACTGATGGGTCAAAGCCCAGGGAGTGTTGGATCACATCATCAATAGTTGACATGCATACCATAATCACAATAATTGGCATTTGATACGGGTTTTAAACATGTTTGAAACAATATTTGCTTTTTTGACGTTTCATTAACGTTTTAAACGTTTTTATATGTGTCATTATTTTCTACTTTGTTGTTTATTCCCATAGCACTCCAGTAGCAAAACCTTCGACCCTTTCTTCCCCTCCTTGAGACCGCGACAACCCGAGCCATTAAAGGAGTCAAACCTGATGGTCAACCATAAAACAGTGGAGGCAGCGCCCAGACAATAACTACAGTGATGGTGGGGAGAACCCTGCAGTGCCTAGATGAGAAGGATGACTGGAGGAGCACCCTCCTTCAACAAAGCCTCCTATTTGCTAGGTTAGTCTTCCATCTTTTCCTTTATTGTAAATTCGTGTTCGCCTGTCTTCCACTTTGTTCCTTTCCTCCTCTACCGCCCCTTTTTCCTCCATTGGATTTCCCCTCCTTTTCTTCCTCTTCTTCTTCTTCTTCTTCTTTTATAATACCCCCTTTTTTCGTCCGCCATCCATCAACGGCTAGCCAAGCGGCTGCTACCGCGAGCGAGTTGGAGTCTAGCAGACAACATCTCCAATAATAGGACCTCCTATGTGACTGCCCCCTCCTCCACAAATCCACAATCCCCTTCACAATGCCCTCATGCCTTCCTCCTCCACCAGTCCACCATCCCCTATTCCAAGTTCTAACTTAACCAGTTCTTCTCATTCAAGCAACTTCTTCCTCCTCCACTATCCAACTTCTCTTATTTCAAGTTTTCCCTTCCTTACCAGCCCATTGTCCTATGAGTCTCTGATATGTATTGACTTCTCGTTCCTTTTCCACTTCTTCCCCTTAATCCACCATCCTCGTTGCACCATCCTACTACATAATTCTTCCATTCTCCTACTCTATTCACTTCCTGTTTACATTTCTTCCCCTTCTCTTTTTGTGTCTTATTTCTTTCATTGTTCGTTCATTCCAGCTCAAAAAGGTTGTTGTCATTGTCACTCTAGGTGCGACTTTGACGCAAGAAACAACCTACAAGCTAAAGGAGGGTGACTAAGAGAGTCAGCAATGTACAAGTACAAGTACAACAACATCGAAATATTTGATTGTAACGTTTCTTTCTTAATTTTTATTTGTTCCTTTTTTTCTTATTTGCAAATTGCTCCTTGATTTTCATTTTTCGCACTTCTATTTTCTCACCATCTCTAAATTATGTTACCTACGTTATACATTGTGTGAATGCATGTTTATATATACTCACTACGTATTTATTACATATATACCATAGTATATTATTATTATTATTATTATTATTATTATTATTATTATTATTATTATTATATATAATGTGCTTTTTCCCGACTTATTCCCAAATAGTTGACCATACTTTTAGCCTATGTTGACCTTTTTTCTCCACAATTTCTGCATATTCCCAAATTCCGAATTTTTCAGTTCATCTGTACGTATCCCAATACCGAATTTGTTACTGGTGCATACAAAGCACAGACAAGTCAGCGTGCAAATAAAGCACGGATGACAAATAATGTAATAGCACAGCGCAACAAAAAGAATGTGCAAAGATAGCACAAACAGTAAGAGTGACATCGCTGGATAGAATAGCATAAGAAAAAATATACATAAACAATATAGCAGTAGACAATGATGAATAGGTTTTACGAATTTTCCATATGATGAACAATAAATGGGAGTAGGAGAATGATCCACATAATATATATAAGGTATTACAAGGTAGAGAGGTAGGTGTAGGTGGGTGTAGATGGTGCAATGATTCCTTGCAGCAACCGTCGGCAGGGGACATAGCTAACAATAGCCATAGGAAAGCCCTGAGGGCGGCCAAGCATAGCCAAGGGTGGTGGCTGCCTGCAAGGGGCGTTCATCCTTTTTGCTCTCTTTCACGTAGGGTGCAAGGGGCGTTCATCCTTTTTGCTCTCTTTCACGTAGGGTGCAAGGGGCGTTCATCCTTTTTGCTCTCTTTCACGTAGGGTGCAAGGGGCGTTCATCCTTTTTGCTCCCTTTCACGTAGGGTGGCGCAAGACCGGCTGCTCTGATACTATGTGGAGAAATGATGTAATGGGGAAAATCTAGTGTATCAGAAAGCGGGAAGCGGGAAGCGGGAGGCGTGCGGACAGCACGCTATAACCGATTAAGCGGTAGGCGGGCGATTTTTTAAAAAGCGGGTGTCTAAATTGTATATATTTTTATACAAAATTACATGTATGTGTATATAAAAAATATATTTATAAGGAACTTTTATACATATCTAATCCGCAAATCAGTAATTAACTAAGTATTCATCAATACTTACTATTAATCAGTATCTCTAATCACTAAAATCAGCAAGCAGATCAGTAATTGTAAATAACAAACTATGAATTGTTGAATTAAAGTAATCACTAAAGTAATACTAACCAGTAGTACCAATCATTAATCACTGAAAGCAGCAAGGAAATCAGTAAAACTAATCATGCATTACTAGTATAATAGAGCAATAGGATATTTACTTAGATGCATTACAGCAGTACCCAATATTACAGCTTACACACAAAGTATGCATTCTAAATTAGGACTAGCTATATCATAGAACATTTAATGTATACAAGTTTCATATATTATAGTCAAAACTACTTGGACTATGTAATTAATTAATGTTAGATGCTTACATTAGGATTTTTAAACAAAAGCGGGAAAAAAGCGGGCAAAAAGTGGGTGAGGCGGGCAAAAAGCGGGCGATTATGTTCAAAACGATTAAGCGGGCGCTTAGGGGCTAAATTAGGCGGATGAGGATCATGGCCGATTAAGCGGCCCACCTGGCTGTTTTTTAATTCACTGGGAAAATCCCATTGTTTCTTATTGATAAATGGGAGCCCCCGCTCCTATGTATAGGAAAGGAGGCGAGTACAAGGAAGCAGACATAACCCAAATGGGCCAGCCGACAAGGAGTGGCTCAAGTGGTCAAGCACGGTGTCCCCTAACAAAGGGACCCGGGTTTGAATCCCAGCTGCCGTCTTGATTTACCACCCTCCCGGGCGTTCGGCCTCCGCCACGGGCATGGGAGGGGGGGAGAAATCTTTCTCTCTTAATCCCATAACCCAAATGGGCCAAGACAGAATTGGGCCTATAAAGTAACTCAACTTAATTAACCAAATAATAAGCCCCTCTAAGATATATCTAAAAAACACACGGGGGAAATGAGTATATGAATCTCCAAATTGTTTCAGCCATCGCTTTCAAAACATAGATTTCACACAATTGTTTTATTAACATATAACGTAGACAGAAGCAATCCAGCAAGAGCCTATGATGGCGAGAGCAAGAGAGCCCGTACAAATAACTCTTTATGGTGACCCAATTTTTATGATACGACTACATGGATTGAAGACTTTATCATTGCAGTTAGCCATCAACAAATTTCATATGCATCTATTGATGGATTATTAGCAACAGTAGAACTTTTGAATGTTATGTATCAGTTCTAGACTGACTGGTACATGTAAAATATGTAAAGGCATTGCATTGATGCTATCTCCATACAATATTTATATTTAGGAGCATGGCTAAACTTTGTAGTTATTCAAAAGACTCTCATGCCCTAACTTTAGGAGGTCTCTCATAGGATCAGGTCTCATAATACAGATCTTTGTTTGCATATTTGACGGACTTTCACAACTTATTTTAAGTATGTTTTAACCAAAACAATTACCATGTCACTTAAGTTTATGAATCTTTAAAACTATAAGCATGAGCCTCAAAACTAATACTATGGACACTTAAGTTTGCACTTGCCAGCTAGCTCAGATGGTCAAGTCTAATGCTTGTGAAGCGTAGGTTGCATGATCGAATCTCAGTGAATCCCGTTGGGGCACTACAGGAGGCACTAAGGCCCCTCGCGAATGTGATTGGTTGTTCTCTATCCTGATTACCATGGATAGGGGTTTAAAGTCCCCACTATAAAAAAAACTGATACTAATGCTAAAAAGAGTAGATATGAACAATTCACATATTCTAAATTACATGTAGCAACAAAAACAAATTGGGTAGTGATTACCAAATTTGTTTATTGCGATCAATAAATTGTTAAACTAAATTAGGAATAGATAATGTGATTTAAATCCATAAAAAGACTAAGCAAACTATAAATGTAGCGGCCATAATATTTTATTAAAATAAGCCGATCCCAACATCCTTGGGATTGAGGATTAGATGATAATGACTATAATGAGAAAGTAAACTGCGAAAGTACACCACATGGATCCTTCTTTTGAAATAAGCTTTGTTATAGATCGGTCATATTCTGATTAAGGTGTAAAGATTCAAAATCTCTCTTAATGCTCTTCCCATGTTAATTAAGGCATGCCTATTCTTCTTTTAATTGTGCTTGACTCAATAGCATTGCTTCATATAGGCATGTTAGTCGGTCTATGTTGCACAAGTCTATACCATCTCAGTCAACTCACAAAACTTCTCAATGCTTCTCACCCCCACTTTGTTCCTGATATAGTCATTTCTTAGGCTACTTTTCTTGTCTTCCCAAACATCAATCTCAGCATACGCATTTTCGGCCACATTCATCTTGCTGAGACCTTATTTCTTCACCTAACAACATTCACTCCCATTTATCATGTTTGGCCATACAATATTCTATAAAACTTACTTTTTAATCTGAGAGGGATTTCAAGTCACATAATACTCCAGTTGCACTCCTCCATTTCAGCCATCCTACAGTGATCATGTTAGAAACATCATCTTGAACATCCCCGTCTTTTTGAAAAAAAGAACCCAAGTAACGAAAATTATCACATTTTGGTACATCCACTCCGTCCAACTTGGCCCAACCATTCACAATTCTAGATTGACTAAAATTGCAATACACACACTCAATTTTGCTTCTACTAATCATCCATCAATTTGATTCCAACGCATTTGTCCAAAGTTCAACTTTATCATTCAATCCAACTTTAGTTTTGTCAATCAACACAATATCATCATTAAAAACAGGCACCAAGGAATATCATCTTGAACATGCTTTGTCAAC
The DNA here is from genome assembly GCA_963693085.1 of Alisma plantago-aquatica. Classification (NCBI taxonomy): domain Eukaryota; kingdom Viridiplantae; phylum Streptophyta; class Magnoliopsida; order Alismatales; family Alismataceae; genus Alisma; species Alisma plantago-aquatica. Next base: position 428,387,424 of record OY856411.1, read on the forward strand.
TCATCCATATCAAGAACAAATAGATATGGGTTGAGTGTAGATCCGTGATGTACCCTAGCCGTGATAGGAAATGTTAGTATCTCTTCTCTAGGAGTCTTCACACTTGCAGATGAGCTATCATACATATCTTTAATCAAGTCAATGTATTGGATTAGCAAATAACTTTCTGACCAATCAACCTTAATAGTCAATACTAACTGATTCACAAAGTCAATCTACTATTCTACTCTTCTAAACACTAATACTCGTCTCCATCCTCCATATTTCCTATAAAAGTCGGGCTCTTTGATTTTTTCTCTAATCCCTATTTCTGATACTCGCTTCCATCCTTCCCTATGAAAGTTGGTCTCTTGTTTTCTTAGTCTCTGATCCGTCAACTTCTGGTTTGCTGCCTTATTTAGTATTTTTCGTTCCATCAGTTTCCAAGTCGCTCCCCTGGAAACCCTATTTCTCTATCAGTGTCGGCCTTCCCAAATTGCCCATGCAAATCTTGAATCCACCTCCAACCTATTCCAATCTTGTCAGACAGCATCTCTGTTCCACAACGCCGTCAACTTCTTTAAGGATTTGCGTCTACGAGACACCAAGGATCGTCTCTTTACAAATGGAATAGCGTCCATTGGGGTAAAGCGAGTAGATGGTCGTCAAGCTTTCCCATTATATCAAACTCGTGCGTTCAGCGAACAACCATGCTTCACAATAGAAGTTGCATGTTTCTGGTATATTTGAGAAAGGACATGGCAGGAGACGTGGCTTAGCCAGGCAGCAGTCACCAGAGTCACTATAGCAGGAACACGAGTGAGCGGCAACCGCCGGAGAGTCAATCGGGAACACTTTTCATTAGCTACAAACTCACCGACACCGGCCTCTATGTGAATTTGTGTGTTGCAATAGCTAATGTATTCCATGTATTAATGTCCACTCTCCCCTACTCCATTGGCTGCATCAACACTAGTCACAGCTACGTGGTTACCGGATGTTGAGGACTGCTGAGACGCGAATATTGTATGTGGTCATCCTCAACTTTGAAGTCAACATACTGGCAAGCGACTGGTGCTGAGTATGGCAACACCTCTATTATCAACCATGCCACGAACGCCACCGACTCACAACAACCCTCCATTCTTCTCAGATGATAGCTCGAACAAATAATAGTGTGCGACTCCCACAGCTTTAAGAGCAGCAGGGAAAAACAACATAGAATGGGGCGAGCACCCGATTGTATGTGGTAAGCCTCAATGAAATACATTGCACAAAACATTAACAAAGATAATTTAATTTACATTCGGCCAAAGAAAACAAAATTCATTTCCATTTAGTTATTTTCATTTTCTACTTTTAATCTGCTACTTGACAAATCAATTGCTTACAACCAAACTAGCCCTAATTAGTCTCATGTATTCCTTGTCAAGAAGAGACAGACCCACAATATCATTGAAGTGGTACAATCATTGAAAATAATGATGAAAGAAGTACATGGAGAACTTGTTGCTGGTACAATGGTTGACAAGATTGAACACCTAAGTGTAGTAACAAAATCACATTACTAGGAAGGGTTGCAACATCCAACACTACATGGCTTATGTGCTTTGTAACTGATCTACGCTCAATCTGCTCTTTAAATAATATATTTAATGGTTTCTCCATTGAGGTATAAATGAATTGAAAGTATATAGTGATGTTAACCTTCTTCCGTGTCATATAGTACTACAAAAAAGTTGACTATTATTTGTGAGTTTTTTAAGTACTCTGACGGACTATTTTTGGCAAGGTCCATTCATAAATTATTAATATGACTGTTCAAGGGTTTGTAATACATGGAGAACTTGTTCAAGTTGAATCTATTAAAGTTAGGGAAACTTTTTGTTGCAGTGAATTTAACTCAGTACTCATTATAAAAAGAACAAAATGTCTGAAAACTATGCTTTCATCCTTAACAAATTCCCTCATTTGAGCAGAGTACTATTGAGATAACATGCAAACCTCAATGCTCATCCATTTTTCATCAGTGCAGCAATGGCTATTATTGTTCTTTAACGGAAATGTTGAAGGACATCATATTATCAATATACATACCCATTGTTATTTTATCAATCGACACTAATACTTGGAAGAGCAAAAATACAACATTCCATCCATTGTTTGGTCAATGATGCTTGTTGTACAGCTTATTATGGTTTCAAGTACATAGGTGCTGCTCAATTCTGATTTAAGATCTGCTCACCATTGATCTTTGAAATGAAGTGTGATGTATTATTTTATATATTTTAATGCTTGCTTTGGATCACTACTGAAGAATTCAAAAGATATAAATTCTATAGATTTTTTTCATATAGATGAATATGACATTTAAATTATTTCAGCCTATGACATGGTTTTCAGATACTGAAAACTATGACCAGAATGTAAGTTTAGAAGATAATCATCACATAGCTTTTCAAAATTTTGAAAACTTCAAGTTTTCAGATTTAATTGATTATTAGATATATTGTTTTTTTTTTACTAAAATTTGTTTCCTACATGTATATTTTGGGATGATACATAAAAATTAGGATGTGTTGTATGCACAAAAAGTATTGCATATTGATGTACTAATCGATGTAGCAAGTTAATGTTTTTAACATTCTATCCAAAGGTTTAATTCTCAGTTTACCAATACTATTACTATGTATATGAATGTTTATACATTATTTCATCTTTATTGAAATATTGTAGTTGCCTTAATATTACCTTGCGTAGTTGTTTATAATTATCCTTCTAAATTCAATGTTGTAAGAACTTAAACCACAAGTTGTGTTAAAAAGATTTAAGATGTTGTGTCCATGATTATAAATCTTTGTCCGATCTGTAAAATATGAACCAGATTTTCTTAATTACAACTCATTGATTTCATATCTATGTAAGGATAGAATATTGTGGATGTAAGTTGGACATAATATCTTATAGGTGTGATTCTCCAAGAAACTTTTGTTATTGATGATCTAAATGCAATTCCATAAGAATGCATCTTTATAAGGTACTATATTTTTTTACTACCAAAGTATTATTTTGAATAACAGTTTTCCCCGGAATAATTTACTTCCTTTCAAACATCTACTTAGTAATTGAATTCTGATCATTATGAGTGGATATTAATATCAAAGGGTTACCACATGTAGAGGTGTGCTTGAAATATTATAAATCACTAACAAATGTACTTCGTGTAGACACAACTTAACCATCAAATCATATAAACCCTTCTAATCATGACCATTTTTTGTGTTCTTTGCCTTGTAGGTACATCTTATCATAATAGTCTTTCTTTACCCATTTCATACTTTCGTGTATATGCTACCATACTTCTAGATTTTAACACATATTTATCCTATGTATATTTTTCAAAAGCCCGGTGATAAGTATTCTTATGGACATTAGTCCCATCATAGATGGTAAAAACCACTTCCGCCGTGTCCTTTTTTGAGCTTGATTTAGGATCATTCCCGATGCCTCAACACCATACCGGCTAGATCTCATTGCCACATCCATAACAGCCCCACAAGGGTCTATCATGCGCATTAGGTACTAAAAAAAGAGACACCCTTTCTTGGAGTAGTACAAACTTCTCTTCCTCCATAACTTCCTACTTTACTAAATATTTACATAACTTTCTCTTCCTCTCAGTTGGTGTTTTGGAAAATTGCATGAAGAATATAGATGTTGAAAAATTGTCACTGTATGTAGTATATGGAGTTTTGCATTATTATACACATAGAAACATATGTATATTATTTATATGAACTTTGATATATGTATAATAAATAAAAAACATAGAAGTATGTACATATATTCACACACATTTTTTTACCTTTAATAATGTTAAGAACCCACTAAACTCTTTATTTATCTTCTAAACATGGTTCAAGTATACATATGGATGACAAGCATAAATAAATTTTTAAAAGTCATTTACAACCATAATTTTCTAGGAACATAAATTTCAACACCATGTATGTATGTGGAAAGCTTATATTTCAAATAAAAGTAAGTTACTTTGAAAAACTATAGGTTATAATTGATGTATTCAAAATTATCCAATTGTGTTATATATAATAGAGTAATTTCCAATTACTCATAGTAAAAAAGTAATTAACAACAACTTATAATAGGTTATGCTCCATCTGAATTGAAAATTTACCTACACTCACACAATCCAGATAATCATTTTCTATGCACACATACATTTTCATTATAGTTTAGGACAACTATTGCCAAATTGTAATTAAAAACAGATTTATACTTATATTGAGTACCCTTAGATTTAAATTGACACATAATGTACTTATTATTTGTATGTTTTAGTTAATTTTCTATTAGGTATGGATCTCCTAACATTTACTTGGAATATTTGTTGTGGTTATTAAGTATTTGGAACTCCATATTGTGCATACTAGCTCATTCACAAAATAATTATCCAAGTAACACCATGAAAGGGATCAAAGTGTTGATGTAATCAACTTTATTTTTGAATGCATGAACTATGTGAAGTCATGCTGTGGTTAATCTAAAACTATTATTTTTATTGGAAGTGGGAATTATTTTAAAAATTTTACAACAATTATAGCTTTTATTTCTTAAAAGACTCATATAAAAAATGCTAATATTAGTCTTGCATTCAATTCCAAGGGTTGGTTTATTGTCATGTCATTGAGATCAACTTTTCTTCAAAACGTAAAACTTATGTTGCTACCCTTCCATGACATACTGTGTTCATGATGTTTTAAATATATTATTAATAATAATTGGAAATTATCTTCAACTAAAACGACATAATAATAAGAAAACACTATAACATATAAGAATCAAGTTTAAATTTAAATTATTCCTATTTGATAACTATACACCGTACACTAAAAGAAAAATGCACTTCATGTCAATCTACTACCATAGCAATTAACATGATCAACGTTGTTGCCTCTCAGTCATATCTTGTTTTGCCTCATAAAAATATGAATTGAAGGATCACCCCATAATATGAGAAAATAATCTCATTGTAGTATGGAAAATCAAGGTGTAACTAGACTAACATTTGGATAACCCTACTCGAGATTATGCAGATAGGCAACACATAATGTGAAAGAAAACCACTTATGACCGGAATCAGAAACTTTTTAGACATGAATATTATATTTAATGTTTTACATGTTCTTGAAATGTAATTGTGAAACAACCTGTATCCCCGTTGATACCATCGACAGGAGGTCGATGGTATCGAGATTATCATAGCGACAGAACATCATTCTGTCGATGGTATCGAGATTGCTACAGCGGCAGAAGTCTGCAATCTGCCTCCTGGTTCTATTTTCATTATATTATTTCTTTTATTGTTTTTCTATTATTTTCTCCTTTGTACCACAATGTATCTTACCCTAATATATAAAAAGAAGTGAGACGGCTATTGCCCTCTCAAGAAAGTTGCTCCTGGCCGACAAATCTCTCGATGTTTCGCCTCCTCTCCCCCTCATCTCCTCACATGGTATCAGAGCAGAGCTCGATCTAGGGCATCTCTCTCCTTCCGCCACCGCTTCTCCCTTTCTCCTTCTTTATCTTTGCCGGCAGCGCTCCTCTTTCTTTCTCTCCGTGTCGGCGGCGCCGCCGAGAGGCAGCGGAAGCAACCGCCGATCTGGAGTGAGGCACCAGGCTTGCAGGGTTATCTCCTTCTACGTTGGGTCTTTGGTAGATCTCCAACGATGTCGTAGACTCCACCACAAGTTGTTTGGGGTCTTTGGGTGATTCAACGGCCATCTAAAATCTAAATCGGAGGACTCGTCACTCGATGGTTGTACTCCTAGTCACATCTCCTCCATGTGTGACTAGGAAAATCGGTTGGAGGCTGTGAATGTGTCAGTAACGCATTTATCCATTCTTTTTCTTTGTTGTGATGTGTATCTCTCTGTCACCCCATCTATCTCTGTGACGTGTATCTCTCAGTCACCTCAGCTTTCTCTGTGACGTGTATCAATCTGTCACTGTGTTCCCGTCTACAATGGAGGATACTAAGATTCCCTACGGCGAGGCATCTCCTATCCCCTCCATCAAACTCAACAGGAAAAACTATCTACTATGGATGAACGCAGTTCACACTGTCTTAGAATCTCGCGATAAGGTGAGATATGTTGACTCAGGTCCCCTAGACACTACTGATAAAGGATACGTTGAATGGAAACGTCATGACAGTCTTGTGAAGACTTGGTTATGGAATAGTATGGAGCCTGTAATTGCGGCTAGGTTTATGTTCTATACTACAGCTAAAGAGATATGGGACGCAGTGAAGCAGCACTATTCCCAGGAGAAGAATGCTCTTCGGCTATTCATGATATATGATCGTCTATTTGCTGAGAGGCAGGGTGATAGGTCCCTTGAGGAATACTTTGGAGCTATTCAGGCTCTTGCTCAGGAGCTAAGCTATTATCATCCTGTGACAGCTGCTACACAGATCAAAGATAGAGACGACTTGATCACTGCTAAATTTCTATCCGGGCTTAATTCCATTTGCAGTTCTACCCGGAGTGTCATTCTGGCTTATGATAAATTGCCAAGTTTTGTAGAAGTATATTCGAGAATTCAACAGTCTATTTTTGAGTCTGTTAATCCTATCTCTACTATATCCTCTGGGGAGTCTCATGCATCCGTAGCTGCTGCGGTGAGAGGACGACCTGGTATGGGCAGAGTACGTGGGACACATCTGAAGTGTACCTTCTATGACAAACCAGGACATACAGTGGAAAAGTGTTGGAAGAAACATGGGAGACCTGCTGCACCTCCTGTGGGGGCAGCACATTGTGCCACTTCTACAGATTCCTCTCCGTCTTCAGCTGTGGGAACCAATTCTGGGACCGGCATCACTCTTAATCAGGAGGAGTATGATCGGTTCATTCAGGCTACACAGCACATGAGTGTGGGATCTTCGTCATCAGCAAACCTGACATCTACTGCGGGTAATCAGGCTACATCTCTCATAAATTCTGGCTCTACTACATCTTGGGTAGTTGACTCTGGCGCGTCACAACATATGACTGGTATGAAAAGATTGCTCCAATCTATTGACTCATATATTCCTCACCAATCTGTCACACTGACAGATGGTTCAGTGAGGAGAGTGCTAGCTAGTGGATCTGTCTCTCTAACACCCAAGATTGATCTGAAATTTGTACACTTTGTGCCTGAGTTTCCTTTTAATCTTCTTTCTGTTGCAAAGTTGGTTGACACTGTAAAATGTACAGTAACATTTGGGCCTTCTTGTTTTGTTTTACAGGATCTCAAGAGTATGAGGACGATTGGTGGGGGGCCTAGGAAAGGTGATCTCTACCTTTTCCACGGTGACAGTCTGCCTCGCCCAGTATCTGCTCCAGCTCCATCCATCCTGTTGAGTGGTTCCCCCTTACTATGGCATTGCAGATATGGACATCCGTCGTTAGAAAGCATGTGGAAGTTGGAACCTGAGTTGTCCTAAGTGTCATCTTTAGAGTGTCAATCATGTCAGCTGGGAAAACATCATAGGTTGTCTTATCCCAGTCGTGTCAATAAGTGGGCATCTTGTCCTTTTGAGTTAGTTCACAGTGATGTATGGGGTCCTGTTAAAGACCAGAGTTATAATGGTTTTTGTTATTTTATTTCCTTTGTGGATGATTTTTCCCGCATGACATGGGTCTACCTTCTCAAAAGCCGAGAGTCTGTGCTATCTATTGTGAAACATTTTCATAAAGAAATAAAGGTTCAGTTTGATTGCAATATAAAAACTCTCCAATCTGATAATGCTTTAGAGTATGTTCAAAAGGCTATGTCTGATTTTTGTAGTTATGTGGGCATGATTCATCGCACGTCTTGTCCTCACACCCCTCAGCAAAATGGGGTGGCTGAGAGAAAAAACTGTCATCTTCTTGATATTGCTCGTTCGATCATGTTTCAATCCAATGTGCCTAAGAAATTCTGGTCTGAAGCTCTGTTAACTGCTTGCTTCTTAATCAATAGACAACCATCCTCCGTGTTAATATATCTTTACTTTGTGTTTATTTCATATTTCATATTACTGCTGTACCTACATGTAATTTTCCCTTTACTATAAATAGAGAGGAGAACCCTATTGGGTCTCTCACGTTGCCTAGTGCAACACACACAGATCCGTCTCCCGTACGCTAACATGGTATCAAGAGCAAGTTGATCCGACACCGCCGCTTCCGCTCCTCTCCCCCCTAGCGCCGCCGCCCCCCTCCCTCCCTCTCCCTTCTCCACCACAGGGCGCCGCCGGCCCTCTACTTCAGGCCGCCGCCGCCGCTGCCCGGGCGGCTTCTAGGCTAGCCGCCGGCGTGCGGCAGCCGCAGGGGGACTGTCGGTGACGCAGATCCTGCCCGGCTAGGAGTCTCCAACCCCGTCTCTTGCTGTTGGGCCTCCGGTGGCCATCTCTATGCTACCGTAGGCTCATTCGCTCGGAACCGGGGCTTCGTCTTCGTTTTTCGGAAAGTTTCCAGAAACTTTTCGACTCGTTTTTGGCGGACAATCTTGCTGTTTGAGGACTTCCGGGTGATCCAACGGCTCTCTAAAGCCCTACCCGGAGGTCTAGTCTCTTCCACCGTGCCTTCCTAATCACATCTCCTTCATGTGTGATTAGGAACCTCTCGTTTGAAGGCTGTCGATGCGTCAGTAACGCATCCTCTTTTCAGTTTCTGTTGTGACGTGTATCTCTCCGTCACGGGACGCGTATCTGTCCGTCCACTCAGCCTTCTTTGTGACGTGTATCACTCCGTCACCCATATCCCAGTTGCATCATGGAGAACAAGACCTATTATGAGGTCTCGCCTATTCCGATCAAGCTCAATGGGAAGAATTTTTTGCTATGGATGAATGCGGTTCATACTGTCTTGGAATCACGCGATCGGGCAAAGTTTGTTGATTCTGCACCTCTCACTAGCACTGACAAAGACTATGCCAAGTGGAAACGTCTTGACAGCCTAGTGAAGACTTGTCTATGGGGTAGCATGGAACCTTCTATTGCTTCTAGGTTCATGTTCTACTCCACCGCTAAGGAGATTTGGGATGCCGTTAAGCAGCACTATGCTCAGGAGAAGAATGCTCTTCGCCAGTTTATGATCTATGATCGTCTGTTTGCAGAAAAACAAGGTGATAGAACCCTTGAAGAGTATTTCGGGGTGATTCAAGCTATCTCCCAGGAGTTGAGCTACTATCATCCAGTGAAGGTTGCTGAGCAGATTAAAGATAGAGATGATCTTGTCACTGCTAAATTTCTATCTGGCCTTAGCTCCTCATATGGTTCAGCAAGAAGTGTGATACTTGCATCCGACAAATTACCGAGCCTTGCAGAAGCTTTCTCTAGGATTCAGCAGTCCACTTTTGAGTCAGTTGATCCTACTCCTGTTGTCCCTTCTGGAGATTCTCATGTCTCCATTGCTGCAGCAGTTCGAGGAGGACGACCTGCACCTACACCTGCTGACAGACCTGGCTTGGGCAGAGGACGTGGGACTCGTCCTCGATGCACTTTCTGTGACAGACCGGGACACACTGTTGAGAAATGCTGGAAGAAACATGGGCGACCTGCCGCCCCACCTGTTGGAGCTGCCAACTGTGCTACTTCAGACTCTACTACTGCGAGCTCGAGTTCCTCTGGCATCACACTTACTCAGGAGGAGTATGACAGGTTTATTCAGGCAACTCAACATTGGAGTATGGGCGCCTCATCTGCTTCTACAGCACATCTTGCCTCTACAGCGGGTAATCAGGCTACATCTTTTATGGCTTCTGGATCCGCAACTCCCTGGGTGGTTGACTCTGGTGCCTCCCAGCACATGACTGGTATGAGGCGATTGCTCCGCACATTTGACTCATATATTCCTCACCCATCTGTTACCTTGGCAGATGGTTCTGTGAGGAAGGTGGTAGCTAGTGGTTCTGTGTCCCTTACACCAGATATTGATTTGAAATCTGTTCATTTTGTACCTGAATTTCCATTCAATTTGCTTTCTGTTGCCAAGTTGATTGACACTGTAAACTGCACAGTAACATTCGGGCCTTCTTGCTTTGTTTTACAGGATCTCAAGAGTTTGAAGATGATTGGTGGGGGGCCTAGGAAAGGTGATCTCTACCTCTTTCCTGGTGATTATCTACCTCGCCATCCACCTCCTGCTCCAGTTTCCTCCGCCATGCTGAGTGGTTCCCCCCTGCTGTGGCATTGCAGATATGGCCATCCTTCCTTAGAAAGCTTGAAGAAGTTGGAACCCGATCTAGCTCATGTGTCCTCTTTAGAGTGTCAGTCCTGTCAGTTGGGCAAACATCATCGGTTGTCCTATCCTGTTCGTGTCAATAATCGGGCTTCTAATCCGTTTGAGTTAGTCCATAGTGATGTATGGGGTCCTGTTAAAAACCAGAGTTATAATGGTTTTAGCTATTTCATTTCTTTTGTGGATGATTACTCTCGCATGACATGGATTTATCTTTTAAAAAGTCGTGAATCTGTGCTTTCCATTATCAAACATTTTCATAAACAAATTCAGGTTCAATTTAACTGCAATATCAAAATTTTTCAATCTGATAATGCCCTTGAGTATGTTCAGAAAGCGATGAATGAGTTTTGCAGTTTGGTTGGTATGATTCATCACACCTCTTGCCCTCACACTCCTATGCAGAATGGTGTTGCTGAGCGAAAGAATCGCCATCTTTTGGATATCACTAGGTCTATCATGTTTGAATCCAATGTGCCTAAACGTTTCTGGTCTGAAGCTCTTCTCACTGCCTATTTTTTGATTAATCGGCAGCCCTCTTCTGTTTTGCATGGACGCACTCCCTTCTCTGTCTTACGCCCTATGGATAAACCGTTTCATGTTCCGCTTCGGGTTTTTGGTTGTACATCCTTCGTTCATAACTTTGATCCCAAACAAGACAAACTCTCTCCTAGGTCCCTGAAAACCTTGTTTCTTGGTTACTCTGGTACGAGTAAAGGTTACAAGTGTTATTGCCCGAGTTTGCGTCGTATGTTTGTTTCTAAGGATGTCACCTTTCATGAAACCAGTCCATATTTTGCACATGCTATGAGCAAGGGGGAGCAATTGAGTGAGGGAGTGCCACCCGCAATTCAAAGTGAGGGAGTGCCACCTATCATTGTTGAGGACATACCGCATGATCCACCTACCATTCAACCCTATACCCAGGTTTATCACAGGCGAGGTAGACAGGATCCAGATGAGGTAGCGGCACCAGTCCATGAGCCTCCTTCGCCATCTTCTACTCAAGAGATTCCTGCAGAGGCTTCTGACCTTGATCTTCCTATTGCTGTCCGGAAAGGTATACGTTCATGTACTATTCGACATCCCATATCGAATGTATGTTGTTTGTCGCACTTATCTACACAGGCTCGTGCATTTGCTGTTGGGATGGACTCCATTAAGATACCAAGAAACCACTTAGAGGCTCTAAAGGACAGTGGCTGGCAGCAGGCAATGCAGGTGGAAATCTCTGCTCTGATTGACAATGACACATGGGATCTTGTTACTTTACCTGCGGGCAAGAAAGTTGTGGGCTGTAGATGGGTCTTTACAGTCAAACACAACCCTGATGGATCGATTGAGCGGTTGAAGGCCAGATTGGTAGCAAAAGGCTACACACAGACATATGGAGTGGACTTCTTTGAGACTTTTTCTCCAGTTGCTCGTCTCAATTCTGTGCGGATCCTTATATCTCTAGCTACTACTTTTGATTGGCCTCTTTTCCAGCTGGATGTCAAGAACGCCTTTCTTCATGGGGATCTTCAAGAAGAGGTGTATATGGAGCAACCACCAGGTTTTGTTGCTCAGGGGGAGTGTCAGAAAGTCTGCAAATTGAAGAAGGCTATCTATGGGTTAAAGCAATCTCCTCGAGCTTGGTTTGACAAGTTCAGTGTTGTTGTGTTACAGATGGGCTTCTCTCGTTCCATGACTGATCACTCTCTATTTTATTCAAATTCTTCTGGTGGGTCCATAATTATTGCTGTCTATGTTGATGATATTGTGATTACTGGCAGCGATTCTACAGGCATATCACGTGTGAAGGAAGGACTACAACAACACTTTCACACAAAGGACCTGGGGAAGCTGAGATACTTTCTAGGGATTGAGGTTCTTAGATCCCATGCAGGTATAAATCTCTCCCAGAGAAAGTATGTGCTTGACTTGCTACAGGAAACGGGTATGACTGATTCTAAGCCCGTATCCACTCCTATGGATTATCACATCAAGGAGGTGGAAGATGATACTGCATATTCAGATCCAGGTCATTACAGGAGAATAGTTGGGAAGTTGATTTACCTAACTGTCACAAGACCTGATATTTCTTTTACTGTTGGAGTAGTAAGTCAACACATGTGTACACCACGACAGTCACATTGGACAGCTGTATGCAGGATTCTGAGATATCTGAAAAGTGCTCCTGGAAAGGGGATCACTTATTATAAACCCAAGAGTCCTCTATCTTCTTTGACTCTCACAGGTTATGCAGATGCAGATTGGGCTGGTAATCAAAGTGATAGAAGATCCACATCTGGCTACTGCACCTTTCTTGGTGATCATCTGATTACTTGGAAGAGCAAGAAACAACAAGTGGTAGCACGGTCTAGTACTGAGGCTGAGTACCGTGCTATGGCACATGCATGCTGTGAACTGCAATGGATCAAATCTGTCTTATCTGAGTTGAAGATTTTGATTCAAACTCCCATGATTCTCAAGTGTGACAATCAATCTGCTATACATATTGCCAGGAATCCTGTCTTTCATGAGCGCACAAAGCATATAGAGGTTGACTGTCATTTCATCAGAGATCAGATAAAGAATGGCAATGTGGTGACGCCATATGTCAAGTCTGAAGATCAACTAGCTGATATCTTGACAAAGCCATTAGGTCCAGCAGTGTTCCAGAATTTATGCGGCAAGCTGGGCATCCACAATGTGTACACTCCAGCTTGAGGGGGAGTGTTAATATATCTTTACTTTGTGTTTATTTCATATTTCATATTACTGCTGTACCTACATGTAATTTTCCCTTTACTATAAATAGAGAGGAGAACCCTATTGGGTCTCTCACGTTGCCTAGTGCAACACACACAGATCCGTCTCCCGTACGCTAACACTCCGTTCTCAAAGGACAAACTCTTTTATCTTTGTTACGGCCCATGGATCAGCCCTTCTCTGTTCCCCTCAGAGTGTTTGGTTGCACTTCTTTTGTCCATAATTTTAACCCTAAGGATGACAAACTTTCTCCTAGGTCTATTAAAACATTGTTCCTTGGTTATTCTAGTACTAGCAAAGGATACAAGTGTTACTGTCCTAGTCTTCGTCGCATGTTTGTGTCTAGGGATGTTACCTTCCATGAGACTACTCCGTATTTCTCCGATGCTATGAGTAAGGGGGAGCAGTTGAGAGAGGGAGTGCCACCAAATTTTCAGAGTGAGAGAGTGGCACCATCTGTACAGAGTGAGGGAGCACCACCCATTATTCCTGATTATACTTTTATTCAGGACGAGCAGGCAGTTGACAGGCCTGTTATTCAGCAGTACCCATATGTTTATAGTAGGCGAGGCAGACAAGATCCAGAAGAGGTAGCGACACCAGTCTCTGAGCCTTCCTCATCGTCTTCTACTCACGAGATTCTTGCAGAAGCATCAGATCTTGATCTTCCTATTGCTGTTCGGAAAGGTGTTTGTTCTTGTACTAATAGACATCCTATTACAAATGTGTGTTGTCTGTCACACTTATCTAAGCAGGCCCGCGCATTTGCTATTGGAATTGATTCTGTTGATATACCAAGGGATCACTATGATGCTATGAAGGACAGTGGCTGGAAACAGGCAATGTAGCTTGAGATGTCAGCCCTTTTGCATAATGGCACATGGGATCTTGTTGACTTACCTGCAGGAAATAAAGTCGTGGGTTGCAGATGGGTTTTCACCATCAAACATAATCTGGATGGATCTGTTGAGAGGTTGAAGGCCAGATTGGTAGCAAAAGGCTACACACAGACCTATGGAGTTGATTTCTTTGAGACCTTTTCTCCAGTAGCTCGTCTAAACTCTGTCCGGATTATTATTTCTCTGGCTACTACCTTTGATTGGCCCCTATTTCAGCTTGATGTTAAGAATGTCTTTCTACATGGTGATCTACAGGAAGAAGTATATATGGAGCAACCTCCTGAGTTTGTTGCTCAGGGGGAGTGTCAGAAAGTGTGTAAGTTGAAGAAAGCCATATATGGGTTGAAACAGTCTCCTCGAGCTTGGTTTGACAAGTTCAGTGAGGTTGCACTCCAGATGGGTTTCACTCGCTCCATGACTGAACATTCTTTATTCTACTCTAGCTCTTCTTATGGCTCTATCATTATTGTTGTATATGTTGATGACATAGTGACTACTGGCACTGATTCTCCAGGCATATCTCGTGTGAAGGAAGGGTTAAGGAAACACTTCCAAACCAAGGATCTGGGTAAACTAAGATATTTTTTGGGCATTGAGGTGCTTAGATCTCATGCAGGTGTCAACCTATCTCAGAGGAAATATGTGCTCGACTTACTACAGGAAACAGGCATGACTGAATCTAAACCGGTATCTACTCCTATGGATTATCACATCAAGGAGACGGTTGATGATGTTGAGTACTCGATCCAGGATATTATAGGAGAATAGTTGGCAAGCTAATATATCTGACTGTTACACAACCTGATATTTCTTTTGATGTAGGCGTTGTGAGTCAGCATATGCACTCACCACGACAATCACACTGGACAGCAGTTTGCCGGATTCTAAGATATCTGAAGAGTGCTCCTAGTAAGGGGATCACATATTCTAAACCCAAGGTGACTCCATCTATTTTGACTCTCACTGGGTATTCAGATGCAGATTGGGCTGGTGATCATACTGATAGAAGGTCTACATCAGGCTATTGTACTTTCCTAGGTGATCATTTGATTACTTGGAAAAGCAAAAAACAGCATGTGGTAGCTAGATCCAGTACTGAGGTTGAATACCGTGCTATGTCCCATGCATGTTGTGAACTACAATGGGTCAAATATGTTCTTTCTGAGTTAAAAATCACTATCATGTCTTCTATGGAGCTCAAGTGTGGCAATCAGTCTGCTATACACATTGCCAAGAACCCTATCTTTCATGAGTGTACAAAGCACATAGAAGTTTATTGCCATTTTATTCGTGATCAAATCAAAGATGGCACTATTGTGACGACATACATCAAGTCTGAAGATCAATTGGTGGATATGTTGACAAAGCCTTTGGGTCCAGCAGCTTTTCAAAGATTATGTGGCAAGCTGGGCATAAACGATGTGTACTCTCCAGCTTGAGGGGGAGTGTGAAACAACCTGTATCCCCGTCGATACCATCGACAGGAGGTCGATGGTATCGAGATTATCACAGCGACAGAACATCATTCTGTCGATGGTATAGAGATTGCTACAGCGGCGGAAATCTGCAATCTGCCTCCTGGTTCTATTTTCATTATATTATTTCTTTTATTGTTTTTCTATTATTTTCTCCTTTGTACCACAATGTATCTTACCCTAATATCTAAAAAGAAGTGAGACGGCTATTGCCCTCTCAAGAAAGCTGCTCCTGGCAGCCGACAAATCTCTCGGTGTTTCGTCTCCTCTCCCCCTCATCTCTTCTCACAGTAATATATAATATGAGCCAGCAGAGGTGATACCTTCTTTGTAAAAATACATAACCTTGACTATTAAACAGAATGTGAATAAATATATCTATTTCTCATTAGATGAAACTATAACAAGTCACCTAATTTCTAAACAAGCACTTAGAAACAACATCACAATGTCATGTATGGTGATAAAGGGCATAATCACCATGAACTACTATATATGTATGAACCATCCAATTTTGTAAAAGAAATCCACCAAATGAAATGGGTGATACTTTTCTTCCCTGATCTTATGCATCAAATATGTAACTAAAAACATGTCATTATTTTGTAGTTATGGGGTTATTAAACATGTTGAGACATACTGCAATTGAATTTATATGTTTTTTTCAAGTTTCTTGTCAAATAACAACATTGATGTCTTCACATGCAATGGCATGTCTATTATTGATCCTCAACTATATGATATGAAGTAAGCGACATGGTTTAGTTAGTACAGATTTGTGCATAAAAGTGCATTGCATACTACAAGAAATATTGATCATAAAACATTTGAATCGGTAAAGTTAATAAAAAACCATAATAGCAACATGATGAACTACTGCAAAATAATTTTAAAAGTATCATTAAGAAACTTTTCTTGTCCATAATGCTATGCCTTTTTAAAATAAACACATAATTATTGTTAATATATTTCATTATATTCAGCTATTTATTCTATTTTGTAATTTATATATCCTGCTGGACCTCTATGTAAATTCTTCAACTTCTTTTATTAATAAAAAGGGAGAAGGCACATTGCCTCTCCTCACGCTGCATTGCACGCAGCATTGTGGAAACTCTGTTTACATGGTACCATAGCAGGTGACCTAACCCTACTCTCTTGTAGCCGCCGCCGCCAGCCGCCAGCCAGTGTCGTCGGCAACCAGCAGTCGCCGGCACCAGCAGCCGTCCCAGGCCAGGCGCGCCGCCGGCCCAAGGCGGGCACAGCACCAGCCACAACCCAGAGCAGGTGCATTGCCACCCACTCTCTCTCCAGATCGTCGGGTCTTTCGGTTGATCCAACGGATTTCTAAATCCCAAACTGAAGGGTCCGTCGTTACGTAGGAAATACCTAATCACATCTCCTCCATTTTTTATTAGGGAACTTCCGTTTGGGGGTTGTGGATGTGTCAGATACGCATCTAATTCTTTGGCGTGACGTGTATCTCTCCGCCACTCAAATCTTCTTATAACATGTATCAATCTGTCACTCTTCTTCTCGTTGAATCATGGAGGACACCAAGGCGTCTACCATCTATAGTGAGATGTCACCTATTCCCTCCATCAAGCTGAACGGGAAGAATTACCTCTTATGGATGAATGTTGTCCATACAATGTTGGAGTCACGAGACAAGGCGAGACATGTTGATTCTGATCCTCCTGCGTCTACTGACAAAGGCTATGTTGAATGGAAGCGTCATAATAGTCTATTGAAAACATGGCTATGGGGGAGCATGGAACTTGGGATTGTCTCTAGGTTCATGTTCTATACTATTGCCAAAGAGATATGGGATGCAGTAAAGAAACATTATTTTCAAGAAAATAATGCTCTTCGTCAGTTCATGATATATGACCGCCTCTTTGCAGAACGACATGGAGACAGGTCTTTAGAAGAATACTTTGGAGTGATCCAAGGTATTGCACAAGAGTTGAGCTTCTATCATCCGGTGACCATCCAGGAACAAGTCAAAGACAGAGATGACTTGATTACAGCAAAGTTCTTATCTGGTCTGAGTTCTTCGTGCAGTTCAGCCCGCAGGGTCATCCTAGCTTCTGACAAACTTTCCAGCTTGGAAGAAGCTTACTCAAGGATTTTACAGGAAAATTTTGAACAAGTTGATCCTATAACAGTCTTATCTCCTGGAGATTCCCATGCTTCTGTAGCTGCTGCAGTGAGAGGAGGACGGACAGGTATGGGCTGAGGACGTGGCACTCGTCCCAAGTGGACTTTCTATGACAAACCTGGACACACAGTTGAGAAATGTTGGAAGAAGCATGGTAGACCTGCTGCACCTGAGTTGTCTCTAGTGTATTCTTTAGAGTGTCAGTCCTGTCAACTGGGGAAACATCATAGAATGTCTTATCCCGGTCGTGTCAATAAACGGGCGTCTTGCCCTTTTGAGTTGGTCCAGAGTGATGTTTGGAGTCCTGTAAAAGACCATAGCTATAATGGTTTTCGTTATTTTATTTCCTTTGTGGATGATTTTTCGCATATGACATGGATTTATTTGTTGAAGAGTCGAGAGTCTGTGCTATCCATTGTCAAGCATTTTCATCAAGAAATAAAAGTTCAATTTGATTGCCATATTAAAATTCTTCAATCTGATAACGCCTTGGAGTATGTTCAAAATTCTATGGCTGATTTTTGTAGTTATGTTGGGATGATACATCGTACATCCTGTCCTCACACCCCTCTGCAAAATCGGGTAGCAGACAGGAAAAATCGTCACCTTCTTGATATTACCAGAACAATTATGTTTCAATCGAATGTTCCTAAGAGATTATGGTCTGATGCTTTACTTATTGCATGTTTCCTTATCAACAGGCAACCTTCTTCTGTGCTCCAAGGACGTACTCCATTCTCTGTCTTACACAAGGAACATGGTGACCGATATCGACGTCGTTTCGACAGCTTGGAAATAGGTATTTACCGGTATACCGACGAAATTACCGACAGATGCAATCCTGGCCGTTTTGAGTCCAAAATGAATGAATTAATTCATGACATTTTACAGGTGTAATCTCTACACCTAAATGCAGCGTTTTTATGCAATAAAATTCTATATTGGGTGAGTAGGGGGGTCCATCTGTGGGAGGTAAGGAATCTGTCATGTTTCGCTGAGATTTCGATGACAAAATGTAGGAATTAAGATATGAAATTTTACTAGCACAAGCCACAAACTTAAATACTCACAATTATGCAATAATATACAATTTACAACATATAAATAACATATTTACTTACAACTCACACCAGTTGTATGTTGAGTGGCGCGCTGGTTCTCCATACAGTGATGAGTTGATATTACTGAGATATTGCGGCCATGACATGTGCATCCTATAAAGTTGGTTGTATGTAGTCACATGCTCCTCATACACATCATTATTGGTAAATTGTATGAAGTTTCGTGTTGCTCATTCATGTGCAATACTGTGTGTATAATACTCCTTTGTATTATATCCACATTACTCTTTAGTATAACATCTTCCACTAAACATAAATAAGTAACTAATTATATCAATACTAATTATAATATGCTTAGATAAATTGTATGATAATAGTATTAGTGTTGTAAGTAGGTAAATCTAGTGATAATATTGCAGATCTATATAATACACTTATAGATGTATGTATGTTCGCGTAAACATATAAAAATTTGGAGTAATACTAGGCTTTGGCGGTAAAAGACACTTTTATTAGGTGAATGTGGAAGAAAAAAGTAGGAAAAAGAGATGGAGAGGTTGCTAATGGTAGAAATGAAAGAGATTAGTTAGAGTTAGAAATACCTTGAGTTGGGTTGGTATTAGCTCCAATCGCCAGAAATCGTCCAAATGCACCTTCGTTTCTCCTCCCAATAAATAATAGCAGTCAGACTCTCAAAAAACGGTATACCGCCTGTTTCGGTCGGTACAGTGAAGTTAGTAGTACATTTTGCACTGAAACCATTGAAAAATGGTGGTATTAGCGGTATACATGTCGGTATTATCAGTATTTGTGATCCTATCGGTACGCACGCATGTTTCCATGTCAGTACCCATCGGTATGGTATTTCGGTCGAAATACCGCCGATACTGACGAAACTTCATTCCTTGGTCTTACGTCCCAAAGATCATCCTTTCCTTGTTACCCTCAGAGTGTTTGGTTGTACTTCCTTTGTCCACAATTTTTATCCTAAGGCTGATAAGTTATCCCCTACGTCAATTAGGACCATTTTTCTTGGGTACTCCAACACTAGCAAAGGGTACAAGTGTTATTGTTCAAATCTCTGTCATATGTTTGTATCTAGGGATGTGACGCTTCTTGAATCCACTCCATATTTCTCTAGTGTTCCTAGTAAGGGGGAGAAGTTATGTAAGAGAGTGCCGCCATCAGATATCAGTGAGAGAGTGATACGACCACATCAGAGTGAGAGAGTGCCACCTATCATTCCTGACTATACTATAATTCAGGAAGAGCAGCCAGCAGATGGTCTGTTAATTCAACAATATTCACATGTTTACAGTAGACGAGGCAGACAAGATCTAGAGGAGGTAACGAATCCAGTCTCTGAGCCTTCCCCGTCTTCCTCTACTCAAGGGATTCCTGGAGAACCATCTGACCTTGATGTTCCCATTGTTGTCCGCAAAGGTACCCGATCATGTACTATTTGACATCCTATTGCAAATGTGTGTTGTTTGTCCAGATTATCTAAGCAGGCCCGCTCATTTGCTCTTGGGATTGATTTTGTGGTCATTCCAAGAAATCATCTTGATGCTATGAAGGATATTGGCTGGAAACAGGCAATGAATGTGGAAATGTCTGCTCTTTTACAGAACAACACTTGAGAACTTGTTGACTTACCTCCAGATAAAAATGTTGTGGGATGCAAATGGATTCACAGTAAAACATAATCCAGATGGTTCGGTGAAGAGATTGAAAGCTAGACTGGTGGCAAAGGGGTACACTCAGACATGAGGTTGATTTCTTTGAGACCTTTTCACCAGTGGCTCGTCTGAATTCTGTGTGTATTCTTATTTCTCTGGCTACTACCTTTGATTGGCCTCTATTTCAGCTCGATGTCAAGAATGCCTTTCTTCATGGTGATCTACAAGAGGAGGTATACATGGAGCAACCACCTGGTTTTGTTGCTTAGGGGGTGTCAGAATGTATGTAAATTGAAGAAAGCCATCTATGGATTGAAACAATCTCCTAGAGCTTGGTTTGACAAGTTCAGTGATGTTGTGCTAAAGATGGGCTTTTCTCATTCTGTGACTGATCACTCCTTATTTTATTCTAGTTCTTCTGGTGGATCTATTATTATTGATGTGTATGTTGATGATATAGTTATCACTGGTAGTGATTCTACAGGCATATCTCATGTGAAAGAAGGCTTGCAGGGGCACTTTCATACAAAGGATCTTGGAAAACTGAGATATTTTTTTGGCATTGAAGTTCTTAAATCTCATGCCGGTACCAATTTGTCTCAGAGAAAATATGTTGGATTTACTACAGGAAGCAGGTATGAGTGAGTCCAAGCCTGTGTCTACTCCTATGGACTATCATGTGAAGGAGATGACCGATGATACTGATTATCCAGATCCAGGATATTACAGGAAAATTGTTGGTAAACTGGTATATCTGACAGTTACACGTCCTGACATTTCCTTTGTTGGAGTGGTGAGTCAACATATGAGCTCACCACAACAGTCTCATTGGACATCAGTCTGTCGTATTCTAAGATATCTAAAAGGTGCACCTGGTAAGGGAATCACTTATTATAGGCCGAAGACCCGTGTATCCACTTTGTCTCTCACTGGTTATGCAGATGCAGATTGGGCTGGTAATCTGAATGACAGGAGGTTTACGTATGGATATTGCATGTTTCTAAGGAATCATCTTATTACTTGGAAAAGCAAAAAGCATAATGTTACGGCAAGATCTAGCACGAAAGCTGAGTATAGAGCAATGGCACATGCATGTTGCGAGTTGCAGTGGGTTCAATATGTACTTTCTGAATTAAAGATTCCTATTTTGTCTCCTATAGAACTCAGATGTGACAATCAAGCTGCTATCTACATTGCCAAGAACCCAGTCTTCCATGAATGTACTAAGCATATAGAGGTTGACTGCCACTTTATTAGAGATCAGATCAAGAATGGGACTGTTGTGACTCCGCATGTCAAATCTAAAGATCAACTTGCAGATGTTCTCACAAAGCCATTGAGTCCAGCAGCATTTCAGAGTTTTTGCAACAAGCTGGGCATACATGATGTGTACGCTCCAGCTTGAGGGGGAGTGTTAATATATTTCATTATATTCATCTGTTTATACTAAATTCTCCAACTTCTCTTATTAATAAAAAGGGAGAAGGCACATTGCCTCTCCTCACGCTGCATTACACGCAGCATTGCGGCAACTCTGTATACAATTATGAACTTCTGGATGTAAATTAGGAGTCAAAGAAGCCAAATGGACAAAACAAAGAGAAGACACAAAAATGAGAAGAACAGAACCCAACCTAGCAAGAAAAGAATGTTAAAGATTTTATATATATCAAACAACTAAACCAACAAAACTTTATGATAATAAATAATATATTCAATTTTTTATTATTTTTTATGATCAACATCGTGACTTTTTCAATAAATATTTCACAAAAGTAC
The DNA here is from genome assembly GCA_963693085.1 of Alisma plantago-aquatica. Lineage (NCBI taxonomy): Eukaryota > Viridiplantae > Streptophyta > Magnoliopsida > Alismatales > Alismataceae > Alisma > Alisma plantago-aquatica. Next base: position 428,409,500 of record OY856411.1, read on the forward strand.
CAAATTATTTCTACATGGGGGCCATGTGCAAAGCACGTGCAGCTACTAGTAGTACTTTTTTTTGGTCGGCTAAAAATCTGTTGCTATATAAAACCAAAAACTTTGGGTTACATGTACATGAGGACAGAACCCCTAGACAAGCTACTAGTAGTACTTAAGAGTTATGAAACATAAAATGTACTAATCCACTTATTAAGAATGAGAATTCAGTTAGTAATTAAAGATACAAAAAGCAGTTACCACTTACCACAACAGATAAATTATGAAATGATAATCATCAATCAATCAATTACTGCAGCTTCTATCAAAATAGTTTTTTTTTCTTTTTGAAACAGTACTATTCTATTGCAGCTACTGCTGCAAAATTGGCCCCAACATTACGCTCCTAATAACACAACCTGCTTATGTGGCAGCTTCTTGAGGCCCTCAAAGCAGCCCAAAGTGAGAAAGGACTTAAGTGTCCACTTAATTGTCAATGTCATCACACCTAGATAGCTTCAGATTCCTTTATCGAAACCTTGAAATGCTTAATCGGCCCCTTGAAACACTTTTAAATCACCGAGTCATACTATAGTATAAGCAAGTAGACAAACAGGCTTTTTTACTCAACTAAAACATTAAGTTTATATGAATTTAGAATACCACAGAGAAAATATGAAACAACCATGTTCATATATGGACATACGTCTTTAAATTTTCAGGGAAACGTCGATGATTCATCCACTGTTCAACATCACGACGCCGGAGTTGCATGTCTAATCTCCTGGAAGAAACAAAGTGAACAAATCAACATGTGCCACATTACGGTATAATCATGGAACTTTTAACAATAATCCAAGAAACTATTATTCAGATATAAGCCTGGAAACAAGTTTTCTCATAAAAAATATTCCTTGCAAGATAAAGATGTATTTGTGCAAAATACAATTTGGTTGTTACTGTTAGTTCTGTAGATCCCCAACCAATATCAAGACCGAATAAATAGAACATGAGAACTATGTATGCAGCTCCTGTGCAGAATACATACATCTATTGAAAGGCTTCGTTCTCTTCTTGAGTTACAGTAAGAAATAATAGTAGAGGAGATTACATAGTTTGTATAACATACATTTTTGCCTTACACATGAAGTAACTACAGAATATTAGGTCTGAAGTTCTTGCAGAAAATGCAGAGAAAAGGAGTTGCAGGAAGAACCATCCAAATGGGCACAGGGAAAACTCTACATTCAATATAAAGTTGTCAACAATAATATTTCATTGTTTGTAATCTGTGCTTTGTGCTTAGTTATTTTTTCTTCAGTTCTATTGTCATAGGCTTGCCACACTTCCGGTCTCCTATAATTAGCGTAACGATTACCAAATAATCAAGACAAAACCCCTGTTTCTGTTTGGTGTTAATGCAGTCCCTGATCCTGGTGTCACGTTACGCTGGCCCATCTTATTCTCTCTTCTCTTCTTTCTAGCATAGTCGATAAAAGGTGGTCAATGGGCACGTGCCGCCACTCTGTGCGGAACCAGCAATGACTGTCGTTCTCCTTAAGGACCAGCAACAGTTTCCAAGGGAGCTGAAACAGCAATCACCTTCGTTGACAGGAGCAGTGGAAAAATATAGGCAATATTTTATTAGATTTAGCTTAGTTCTAGTTAAGATTTAGCTTTTTGATGGAAACGTAAGTTAATATATTGATAGGACATATGGCATTTACGAAGAAAATCTAACCTAGTGGATACAAATCAGACCAAACCATCCCTTCTCCAGAAAAACAAACATAAAAAAAAACAAGCATCAAGCACTTCTACTTGCCCTCTGCTTCTCATAATATTTCTGCCATATAATCCATCCATCCTTTTGAGAGGGAAGTTGTCAGTTGGTACAGTCTTGGGAGGAAGAGATATAGTTTGACTGGGGGGCTTGTAGATGAAAAGATGGCATCCATTGTGACACCAAAAGAACACCCATTAAATAATCAAACTGAAAGTAGGTCTGAGAACCATACACTACAAATGCCTTATCGTAGGGGAGAAACACTCCGACAAGGACAGACACAAAAGTCCTAACTGGAGGGGAGACCCACTCTCACAGAGGAGACGCTGCAATACTTGGAAGACCCTAAGAAGCATCCCAAGCAAACTGCTTCCTAAGAGGAATCATAATCCATCCAGGAGAGAGGAGGGAGAAAGAGATCCGGAAGGGGGGAGGGGGAGACGCTGCTATTATTGGAAGACCCTAAGAAGCATCCCAAGCAAACTGCCTCCCCAAGAGGAGTCGTAATCCATCCAGCAGAGTAAGCAGCGAGAAAGAGATCCGGAAGAGGGCCTAAGGGGAGAGGAACAATTTGGAAAAATGCCGAAACCCCTTCCGCAAGCTCACAGCCATGAGGGCAGTAATTATAAGTTCTGCTTGCCCAGGAGAAAATGGGAGCATGAAAATAACCCTATGCAAAAATAAGATTAGATTATAATCATAGTGCTAAATAAGTCATTTTTTTCAACTTGGAAATTGAAAGAAAATGAAAGGCACGTACCTGCATAGGATCCTTTTCCTTTTCTTCTCTACACATCAAGCAACAAGGAATGAGAAACAACAATAATTCACACGTAGAGTTAGGCCAAGCATTGGCACGAGTGGGCTAGGTCAAAGTTTTCACGGACCTTAGACAGCTCTTATGTTAGCCCACGAACTTAGGGGACATGTAATGGCCGTCCCCCAGGTTACAACTAACCCTCTCTAGTGATAAACATCAATAATCACTTTGGTGATCATCAAGCACTTGATTAACGTGTTACATGAGATAAAACTTTTTTTCTAATAATAACTTGTTAGTTCAAATCATGTTCCTTGACAAAGTAAAAGAGATCTTCATATGGTGTTTATCGATCTAGAGAAGGCTTATGATCGAGTACCCAGAGAAGTGTTATAGATGGTTTTGAAGAAAAAGGGTGTGCATATCCAATACATTGACTTGATCAAAGACAGGTATGATAGCTCTACTGCAAGTGTCAAGACTCCTAGAAGAGAGACACCAACTTTTCCTATTACAGTTGGGGTACACCAAGGATCCACACTCAGCCCATATCTATTCGTTCTTGTTATGGATGAGTTGACAAAGAATGTTCAGCATGATATTCCTTGGTGTATGTTATTTGCTGATGATATTGTTTTGATTGACGAAACTAAAGATGGATTCAATGATAAAGTTGAACGTTGGAGAAAGGCATTGGAATCAAATGGATTGATGATTAGCAAGAGCAAAACTGAGTATATGCATTGCGATTTCAGCCAATCTCGCAGTGTGAATGATGGAGCCAAGTTGGACGGAGTAGATATACCAAAATGTGATAAATTCCGTTACTTGGGTTCTATTATTCAAATAGACGGGGATGTCCAAAATGATGTTTGTCACCGGATCATTGCAGGATGGTTGAAATGGAGGAGTGCAACTGGAGTATTATGCGATCAGAAGATCCCTCTCAGGTTAAAAAGTAAGTTTTATAGAACAGCTATACGACCAGCGATGCTCTATGGGAGTGAATGTTGGGCGGTGAAGAAACAAGGTCTCAACAAGATGAACGTGGCTGAAATGTGTATGCTGAGATGGATGTGTGGGAAGACAAGAAAATATCGCTTGAGAAATGACTATATCAGGAATAAAGTGGGGGTGGCAAGCATTGAGGACAAGTTGCACGAGGGCCAACTCAAATGGTACAGACATGTGCAACGCAGACCTACTAGTGCGCCTATACGAAGCAATGCTATTGAGCCAACCACTATAAATAGAAGAAGAGGAAGGCCTAAATTAACATGGGATGAGCTTATAAAGAGAGATTTTGAATCTCTACATCTCAATCAGAATATGGCCCATGATAGAGCTGAATGGAAACAAAGGATCCATGTAACCGACCCCAACATAGTTGGGATTGAGGCTTAGATGATGATGATGAGTTCAAATCATCTTCCTTCTATGGGTCCATGTTAAGAAACAACTTAACAACAAGGCATAAAGACATTATTTATTGAGAATACTACAAATAAAATGGTAATTCAGTTCATTTAGATTGAACCTAGACATCTAAGGTTACATTACATTACATAACTAAGCACAAAGATTTGGTACACCAAAGCATGATATTCCTTCAAGAAATGAGAAAAGTACAAGTTGTCCGCACTTCAAGAAACTAAGTGTGTGTTAACTCCTAGAAACTAAGTGTGTGTTAACTAACTTAAGATCCACTATACTTTAGAGCTCCTCAGATGAAACGTACAAAAAAATTATCAAACTAATAAGGTTGCTACTTCAACAAGTGTGTACTTCCCACTCACCATGTTAACATGAAAAAAGACGCATTATGTTAATTATCATTTAAACATGTTTATTAGACATATATCCAATGACGTGAAAAAGTAGTAAGAAAAATGGGTATATAGTAATTTAGCATTTGTAAAAAGGATTCATGCAATAATTAATTCGTCAGACGAAACTTACAAAAATACCAACTCTTTGAGCAATGAGTGTGTACTTCGCACTCGCATGTTAACATGATATAAAGTTGCATTATGTTAACTATATCAAAACAGAATGATTAGACATGTATCTAAAGACATGAAAAAGTAGTAAATGAAATGAGTATATTGCAATTTAACTTTTGTAAGAAGGATTCATGTATTAATTAAGGTATAGCAAGCAATCTTATTATCTTAGATAGCATAACATTTGAATCAAGTATTGTTGTTGTTTCTTTACTTTGTTCTCCCTACAACCATTGGTCCAAAAAGTGGTATTGAATCATGGATGGAGAGGGCATAGCATAAAGTATACGTGATACGTGGGAGTATATATAGTTCTAAAGTTTTTTAAAAATTTTGAACTACATATAATTATGAAACAATGTATTAAGCTTCAAAATATCTAATTGTAAAATATGCAATTATATATATAGATGTAAACATATCAATATACATGTATAATACATTTATGTGCATATATATTGAAATATTTTTCATATGTAGACATACATGTATAAATATTGAAGCGTATTCATAGAAATGAATGTTGAGACATGTATATATTAACCTATATGCTAGGAAGCACTGACAATTCCCAAAAAACACCTGGTATATGTGGTGGACACGACCCAGCCATATCCAGTCCCTTTATTCTTAATAGAAATTCGATACGACTTGGACACAAGTACGACAAGGCCCAATCCTAATTAAGAAGGAGAAACATCCTATTGCACACAAACATTCTCCTGGCCACTCCCGACACATGTCTCCCTTCCTGGTCATGTCACCACTAGGCGATTTTGCCTCTTCCTCCACCAATCAGCGTCGGCCTCTCCTCTTTCTCCACCCACTACTTTCAACCTCTCCTCTTCCTCCACCCACCACCATCGACCTCTCCTCCATCACTAGCCACCACCAGCCTACTCAACAATGATCTGCTAGCAGGATCTACGAGTAGCAGTAATATGATAAGCTAGACCGAGGCTAATGGTACGATATACAGGAGGAACATACTATGATAAGCTAGATTGACGCTAATTGGCTTAAGTAGGAGAGGCCCATTAGTCGTAATTAAGTAAATAAGAAAGAATTACTTATTACTCTAACAAGTAACATAGTAGTCCCTCTCCAGCACAAGAAGCAAGAGCTACAAGCAGCAGCAACCCCTCTCCTCCAAGTGACGCAACATGTATGTGATGATCTCCATCATTCGTTATTGATGTCCTACTACAGTTCGATCGGCAGTAGCCAAAACAAGAGGTAACCCATACACTCCTACTCCCCTCCCCTTACTTTTCTTCCCCCATTATCCTACCTTCCTCTTCTTCCTTCCCCTCTAGCCTAGAAATTCCTCATCATCCTCTTCTGCCTTCACTTCCAAAGTGCTATATTTCTCCCCCAAGGCTACCACTACCACCATTAACATTCTCCTTCCCCCACCTCTTTCTCCGCCGCCAACACCAATTTTTTCTCTCTATCCTCCTCTTATTCTACAAATGATATTACGTTTCCATGTCCCCCTCCTCTTCTTCCTTCACCTCTGATATCTATGTTCTATTTCTCCTTCACCAGTAGAAACAATGTTGCAGACCCATATCTATTTTCACTCTCTTTTCCACAAATAACTATATACCTTCATCTTCTTTGTTGTCCACCAACAACATTATTTTTTAGTGTCCAAATTTTGGATGTGCTAAATATTATATTGTGAGTCCACCCATGTGGTGTTTTAACTCAAATTGTTATTCATTGATAATTGTCTATTGGTTTGACTATTATCGTGATCATAATGTGGGTTTGTTTGATAGTATATCTTTAATGCTTTGATCTCATGATGTATGACAATTGTGTTTGAATGCACATATGAAATTTAATATAACACGGATGAGGTGATCTTTTTGTTTAAATGTGATTGTTGTTCTTGTGTCTATACATAAAATTCATGCACATGGATATGTATGTTTTTTGTCGTATCCGATGTCATGTCTTGTGTCTAAATTCATGCTCCTTAGTCTATATACATATGTACATTATATATGCATGGATATTATGGAGATATGTTTATGTTTCACTAAGTGACATGTGCCTAACATGTGCCTCACTTATGTTTTACTTGTGTGGTTTAGTCCCATATTGCTCATTTCTGTTTTTGTATCTCCTCTCTTATCCTATATAAGAGAATGCACTGTAAACCTTTTTACTCATCCAATACATTTCTCTTCAATATTCCATATGGTATCGAGAGCAGGTACTTTCTCCCGGTGCAATTTCCCACCCTAACCCGTTTTTTCCCCTCATGACCTAAGCCCCCCCCCCCCGCCGCTGCAGTGCTCCTCCTCTCCCGCCGCCACCAGCCCTTCCCCTTCCTCTCTCTCCCGCCGCCAGCCCTTCTCCCCCCCTCCCCGCAACTGCCGCCGCCCACCCCCCCTCCCCAACTTGCCGCCTCACCCCAGTGTCGCCCTCTCCTCCTCCTGCTATCCCCACCACCATCTCCCCTGCCTGATCTCCCTTCACTTCTCCTTCCACCACCCAAATCCACCATTACCTTGCTCATCTAACATCCTTCCTCCCTAACTCTACTTCTGTACGCATTTTACGTCTTCGGGCATCCATAGTTATTGCACGTTGAGAGTCCCCCCGGCTCTTTGGCTTCTTCTGCCTACGACTCATGATGGGATCTTGATTTTCCTAATGACGGCGTAGTTCGTTTATCAGTTACTCTGCCCGTAGCGGGTCTCTTCTGATCTGATGTATCAGATCTACAGTTCTGCTCTACTGCCCCGTAGCAGATTGCTTTGGATCTGTTGATCTCTGTTGCTGAGTTCTGCTGCTACTGCCCCGGCTATCCTTCCTTCTTATGCTTTGGATCTATTCACCATGGCCTCTGTCGAACCGCCTCGTTCCCTGTGTGTTACCACGGTCAAACTCGATGGCTCCAACTATCATCTCTGGTTGGCATCCTTTGTCTTGTATGTCAAAGCACAAGGCCGTTATTCTCATATCATTACTGAACCTCCTGCTGCTCCTGTTGCTACGGCGGATGAAAAAAGCAAGCAAGCTTATGCACAATGGTCCAAAGACGACTCCGGTGTTATGTCCTGGATTCTTAATAGCACCGAGCCACGGATCAGTCAGTCGTTACTGTGTCTTCATGATGCTAAGGCAATGTGGTATCAGCTATCTCACGTATATTCTCATCAGCAGAATCTCAAGTGAGTTTTTTAAATTTTCAAAACTCTGGCCAAGCAGGAATTTTCCTCTGACACTCTAGTTGAAGACTTCTACAATCAATGCTCTGCCCTCTGGAATGAATACGAAATTTATCACCCCTTGACTACTGACATCAAAGAAGCCCAGAAGCAGAGCAATGACTACAACTAGTTCAATTTCTGGCTGCTCTTCCTGCTTCCTTCTCTGGGGTGGTCGACTGGATTCTGTTTAGCGACATTGTTAATATATCTATTTATATTATGATTTTGTAATTTCTATTTATTGTTGGACCTTTATGTAATTTCTCCAGTTCTATTAATTAAAGTGTGAGTAGTCTTGAACCCTCACTCAAGCTGCATTGCAAGCAGCCTTGTAACTTACGTTTCACATGGTATCAGAGCAAGGCTCCTACAGTTCCATCTAGGACGCGCCGTTTTTTCCTTCTCTCTCTCTCTTTCTCCCACGCGCCGCCGCCGGCCGCCGCAAGGCAACAGCACAGCGCCGCTAGGCAGCGCCGCCAGCCGCTGCACAGCAACAGTGTCACACCGCCGATAGTTGGCCATGCAGCCGCCGTCGGACCGCACAGTCGCGGCTCCCCGCTGGCGGCAGCCGCTGCCGCCAGCCCAAAGGGGTAGCCACCCCCGCCGATTTTGCGGCCGCAACAGTCATCGGTCAGGATAGCGACGTAGCCGCCGGCTCCGGGCAGGCCCACCGCTCGTTAGCAGCCTCCAGTTCCTCCAGTTGACTCCGAAGGCATATTCTACGTAAGACGGCTCGTTAAAACTCATACTGGAGGCTCCATCCGTACGCAGCAAATTCCTAATCACATCTCCTCCATGTGTAATTAGGGAATTTTTCGATTGGGGGTTGTGGATGCGTCAGAAATGCATCTAATCTTCTGACGTGACGTGTATCTCTCTCTCACCTTCTATTCTTCTATGACGTGTATTTCTCTGTCACTCTATCTATTCGTTAAATCATGGAGGACACCAAGGCATCTACTATCTACAACGAAAGGTCGCCTGTCCCCTCCATCAAGCTTAACGGGAAAAATTATCTCTTGTGGATGAATGTTGTCCATACAGTGTTAGAATCTCGAGATAAAGCACGACATGTTGATTCTGATCCTCCTGCTTCTACTGATAAAGGCGATGCTGAATGGAAACGTCATAATAGTCTGGTGAAGACCTGGTTATGGGGGAGCATGGAACATGCTATTGCTGCTAGGTTCATTTTCTACACTACTGCCAAAGACATATGGGATGTTGTGAAGAAGCATTACTCTCAGGGAAAAGAATGCTCTTCGTCAGTTTATGATATATGATCGACTCTTAGCTGAACGACAGGGAGACAAGCCTTTAGAAGAATATTTTGGAATTATCCAAGGTATTGCTCAGGAGTTGAGCTTCTATCATCTAGTGACTGTCCAAGAACAAGTCAAAGACAGAGATGACTTGATTACTGCAAAGTTTCTATCGGGTCTGAATTCGTCTTGCAGTTCATCCTGCAGCGTCATCCTCGCTTCTGACAAAATTCCCAGCCTGGAAGAAGCCTACTCGAAAATTCTATAATCAAATTTTGAACCAGTTGATTCTACAACATTCTCGCTTTCTAGAGACTCTCATGCATCTGTAGCCACTGCAGTTTGAGGAGGTCGTACAGGTATGGGACGAGGACGTGGAGCACGTCCCAAGTGTACCTTCTGTGACAAACCTGGACACACCATTGAGAAGTGTTGGAAGAAGCATGGAAGACCTGTTGCACCACCTTTAGAGGCAGCAAACTATGCAAGTACTACTGAGTCTTCTGAGCCATCTGCATCAAGTTCTGGTTCTTCTGGCATCACACTCACAAAAGAAGAATATGATAGATTTCTTCTGGCTACACAGCATATGAGTGTGGGATCCTCTTCTTCCTCTGCAAATTTGGCGTCTACCACTGGTAATCAGGCTACCTCTCTACTAGCTTCTGGTTCAACTTCTTCATAGGTAGTTGATTCTGGAGCATCCCAGCATATGACCGGTATGAGGAGATTACTTCACTCCATTGACTCACATATTCCTCACAAATCTGTGACAATAGCAAATGGTTCAGTAAGGAGAGTGTTAGCAAGTGGATCTGTTTCTCTGAATCCTAAAATTAATCTTAAATCAATTCACTATGTGCCTGCATTTCCTTTTAATCTTCTCTCTGTTGCAAAATTAGTTGATACTGTGAACTGTACAGTGACGTTTGGGCCTTCTTGCTTTGTATTACAGGATCTCAAGAGTATGAGGACGATTGGTGGGGGGCCTAGGAAAGGTGATCTCTACCTCTTCCACAGTGACAGTCTGCCTCGCCAAGTATCTGCTCCTGCTCCAGCTATCCTTTTGAGCGGTTCTCCCTTACTGTGGCACTACAGATATGGACATCCGTCGTTGGAGAGCTTGAGAAAATTAGAACCTGAGTTGTCCCGAGTGTCTTCTTTAGAGTGTCAGTCCTGTCAATTGGGAAAACATCATAGATTGTCTTATCCCAGTCGTGTCAATAAACGTGCATCTTGTCCATTTGAGTTAGTCCATAGTGATGTTTGGGGTCTTGTAAAGACCAATAGTTATAATGGTTTTTGCTATTTTATTTCCTTTGTGGATGATTTTTTCTCGCATGACATAGATTTATTTATTAAAGAGTCGAGAGTCTGTGTTGTCCATTGTCAAGCATTTTCATCAAAAATAAAAGTTCAATTTGATTGCAATATTAAAATTCTTCAATCTGATAATGCCTTGGAATATGTTCAAACTGCTATGGCTGATTTTTGTAGCTCTGTTGGGATGATTCATCACACGTCTTGTCCTCACACTCCTCAACAAAATGGAGTAGCTGAGCGCAAAATCGTCATCTTCTTGATATTACCAGGACTATTATGTTTCAATCCAATGTCCCTAAGAGGGTCTGGTCTGATGTTTTACTTACTGCATGTTCTGATCAACAGGCAACCCTCTTTGGTGCTTCAAGGACGTACTCCTTTTTATGTCCTACGTCCAAAAGATCTGCCTTTCCTTGTTCCTCTCAGAGTGTTTGGGTGTACTTCATTTGTCTACAATTTTGATCCTAAGACTGATAAGTTATCTCCTAGGTCTATTAGGACTCTTTCTTGGGTATTCCAACACTAGCAAAGGATACAAGTGCTATTGTCCCAGTGTCCGCCGTATGTTTGTCTCGGGATGTAACTTTCAATGAATCCACATCATTTTTCTCTAGTGTTCCCCGTAAGGGGGAGCAATTGTGTGAAAGTGAGGGAGCGCCACCATCAGACATCAGTGAGAGAGTGTCACCTATCACTCCTGACTATACAGTCATACAAGAAGAGCAGCCAGCAAGTGATACTTTAATTCAACAATATCAACATGTTTATAGCAGACGAAGCAGGCAGGATCCAGAGGAGGTAGCGACTCTAGTCTCTGAGCCTTCCCCATCTTCCTCTACTCAAGAGATTTCTACAGAACCATCTGACCTTGATGTTCCCATTGTTGTTCGCAAAGGTACTCGTTCCTGTACTATTCGACATCCTATTGCAAATGTGTGTTGTTTGTCGAAATTATCCAAGCAGGCCCGGTCATTTGCTCTGGCGATTGATTATGTGGTTGTTTCAAGAAATCATCTTGATGTATGAAGGATATTAGCTGGAAACAGGCAATGCATATGGAAATGTCTGCTCTTCTACAAAACAACACCTGGGATCTTATTGACTTACCTCTAGGGAAAAATGTTGTGGGCCGCAAATGGGTATTCACAGTAAAACATAATTCAGATGGTTCAGTTGAGAGGTTGAAGGCTAGACTGGTGGCAAAGGGTTATACTCAGACATATGGAGTTGATTTCTTGGAGACCTTTTCACCAGTGGCTCGTCTGAATTCAGTGTGGATTCTTATCTCTCTGGCTACTACCTTTGACTGGCCTCTATTTCAGCTTGATGTCAAGAATGCCTTTCTTCATGGTGATCTACAAGAAGAGGTATACATGGAGCAACCTCCTAGTTTTGTTGCTCAAGGGGAGTGTCAGAAGGTCTGTAAATTGAAGAAAGCCATCTACAGATTGAAACAATCTCCTAGAGCTTGGTTTGACAAGTTCAGTGATGTTGTGTTAAAGATGGGCTTCTCTCGTTCTGTGTCTGATCACTCCTTATTTTATTCTAATTCTCCTGTTGGATCCATCATTATTGTTGTATATATTGATGATATAGTTACACGGGCAGCGATTCTACAGGCATATCATGTGTGAAGGAAGGATTTCAGGGGCACTTTCATACAAAGGATCTAGGCAAACTGAGATATTTTCTAGGCATTAAAGTACTTAGATCTCATCCATGTACTAATTTGTCTCAGAGGAAATATGTGTTGGATTTATTGCAGGAAGCTGGCATGAGTAAATCCAAGCCGGTGTCTACTCCTATGGACTATCATGTGAAGGAGATGACTGATGATAATGATTATCCAGATCCAGGCTACTACAGGAAAATTGTTGGGAAGCTGATATACCTGACAGTTACTCGTCCTGATATTTCTTTTGTTGTAGGTGTGGTGAGTCAGCATATGAGCTCACCACAACAGTCACACTGGATGGCAGTTTGCCGTATTCTGAGATATCTGAAGGGTGCACCTGGTAAGGGGATCACCTACTATAGACCCAAGACTCATGTGTCTACTCTTTCTCTTACTGGTTATGTAGATGCAGACTGGGCTGGTAATCTGAATGACAGGAGGTCTACTTCTGGGTATTGCACATTTCTAGGAAATCACCTTATTACATGAAAAAGTAAAAAGCAGAATGTTGTGGCTAGATCAAGCACGGAAGTTGAGTATCGAGCAATGGCTCATGCCTGTTGTGAGTTGTAGTGGATTATGATTTTGTAATTTCTATTTATTGTTGGACCTCCATGTAATTTCTCCAGTTCTATTAATAAAAGGGTGGGTGGTCTTGAACCCTCACTCAAGCTGTATTGGAAACAGCCTTGCAACTTACGTTTCACAGACCCACTGCCTACTCTTCGTGACGTCCTCAAACGAGTTCAAAGACTTCCATCCATGACCTCCACTCCTGCTATGAAACACCCTACTCTGGCTGTTCGCACCACTGAATCTGTTCGTGGTCGCGGCCGTGGTCGTGGAGGACGTCTCCCTCCTAACGATGGATGCACATCTTCTACTGCTCCTGGTCGCGGACAATATGTTGGCCCTCGCTTCTACAACTTCTGTGGCTGCGACAATCACAATGAAGACCGATGTTGGATCAAGCACGGTAAACCTGCTTGGGCAAACCAAGCATCTGCGGAGACTTCAACTGATGCTACACCTAAACAGACATCTGCTACGCCTTCAACTGAGTTGCTTCGCTCAGAGTTCAAGAATTTTTTTCAAGAACGCATGACTTAGCTTCCCTGCACGTCTGTTGCTGGATCTTTTGCCTTGCTCGCCTCTCCTTCTGCTGGTAACAATAAATGGTGCATTGACTCTGGTGCGTCGGTTCATATGGCCGAAGACATCAACTTATTTTCTACCCTTACTAAAACCACACATATTCCACATGTTACTGTCGTTGATGGTTCTAAAACTTTTGTGCACGGCAATAGCACTGTTCCCTTGTCTTGGAAGTTGCATCTGAAATCTGTTTTATATATCCTAAAATTTCCTGTTAACTTGCTTTCTGTCAGTAAGACTATAAAAAATCTTCAGTGCTCCATTAAATTTGATCATTCTAGTTGTGTTTTGAAGGATCCTGCACAAAAACGAAGATTGGTTCGGGCCATGAGGGACCAGACGGACTCTACTATCTGGATGGACCACCAGCGGCGTCTTCTCTTTTGTCAACATCAGCCACAGGACTCCAGTAGCACTACCGGCTTGGTCATCCCTCTGCAGCAAAGTTGAAACATATATTTTCTACTTTATCTGAAAAAACTTTTTCTTGTGAATCTTTTCAGTTGGGTAATCAAACTTGTTATGTGTTTCCCGCTAAGAAAGTTATTGGTTCTAAAGCACTTTTTGATATTATTCATGCACAGGGCCCTTGTTTTATTCCTAGCCATTCTGGGGTTAAATACTTTCTGACCTTTATTGATGATTACTCCCGTGCTACTTGGTTGTTTTTACTAAAAGATCGTAGAACAGTTTTGGATAATAATAGTTTTTTCTCTGAAATACAGACACAATTCATCAAAGCCATTAAAATTTTCGGCACCGATAATGCCCTTGAATTTATGCAAAAATCAGTGACTATCTTTTTGTTCTGTCCGTGGCACCCTACACCAAACTACCTGTGCCTATACTCCACAACAAAATGGAGTTGTTGAACGAAAAAAACGGCACTTGTTAGAGGTTGTTCGCACTTTACTTCTTCATTATAAAGCTCCTCACCATTTCTGGCCTGAGGATGTTTCTACAGCATGCTATCTTATCAATCGCATGCCATCTTCTATTTTGCACAATAAAATACCTTACAACATTCTCTATCCTGATGCCTAACTGTTCTCTGTTCCCCCTCGTATTTTTGGGTGTACCTGTTTTGTCAAAAACCTACGCCCGGGGCTAACCAAACTTGATCCTCGCTCCACTAAGTGTATCTTTTTGGGATTTTCTAGAACCCCGAAAGGTTATCGCTGTTTTGATCCTATTCTTAAGCAATGGTTTGTGAGTGCGGATGTAGTATTTTTTTAGCATATGTCATATTACTCTAATGACGGAGCATCACTCTCCCGTGATATGTTAGCACCAACGCAGTTGCCTGATGTTGTTGAGATTTTGCCATCTTCTGAACTGCATGAAGCCCGCCCTCTGCAAATATACAAGTGAAGAAACAAGATCAGTACTCCCTCCATGGCCCCTCCACAACGAATTCCTCCTTCTGCGGATGATCATACAACCACTGAGATAACTTCTGATTTACACCTGCCTATCAGTCAGTGCAAAGGTGAAACATCTGATTAGTAATTTATGCTCATCCGCTAATCTGAATAACAGGTTTGCATGCTTCACTTCTACTATCTCTGTTGTCACTATTCCCAAGACTGTTGCAAAAGCTCTTCTTATTCCTGCATGTAAACAGGCGATGGAACATGAAATGCAGGCACTCTCTGATCGCAAGGCATGGGAACTTGTGGATTGTCCTCCTTCCTACCCTACTGTTGGATGTCGTTGGGTCTTCACCATTAAATATCAACCAAACGGTACAATTGAGCGACTCAAAGTTCGTCTTGTGGCAAAAGGGTATACACAAACATATGGTGTGGATTACTTTGAAACCTTTTCCCCTGTAGCACATTTAGATTTTGTTCGCATTCTAATTTCTGTTGTTGTCAACGAAGAATGGCCCCTATTTCAGTTAGATGTCAAAAATGTGTTTCTTTATGGAGACTTGCAGGAAAAAGTTTACATGGAGCAACCACTGGGGTTTGTTGCTCAGGGGGAGTCCTCCTCGTAAGTTGAGAAAGGCCATCTATGGCCTAAAACAGAGCCCTCGTGCTTGGTTCGACAAACTTAGTCAGATCTTAGTAACTTTTGGCTTTCGTCGTTCCCACTCAGATCATTCTATCTTTATCCGCAAAATTGTGGCAGGGCTAGTCGTTCTTATTGTCTATGCTGATGATATTATCTTGTCTGGCAGTGATACCTTGGGCATTCAGGCAACTAAAACTTACTTGGAAAAACACTTTATCACCAAAGATCTCGGAAAGTTGAGATATTTTTTAGGCATCAAGGTATCCAGATCGTCTGCAGGATTGTGCCTCTCCCAGTGAAAATATGTCCTTGATCTTTTGCAGGAAACTGGTATGCTTGGTTGTAAACCAGCCAACACCCCTCTTGACCCAAATATGTATTGAGACGATGAAAACTCTCCCCCTTGTGTTGATCACCACCAGTTCATAAGGCTTGTTGGCAAGCTTATTTATCTTACTGTCACAAGAGCTAATCTCACTGCTGATGTAGGATTCATCAGCAGGTATCTTGACAAACCACGACAGTGTCATTGGGACGTTGTGTGTCACATCCTGCGCTATCTCAAAAGCTCTCCAGGCAAAGGTTTGTTATATAAGAAGCATGACCATTTCAATCTCTCTAGATTTTCATATTCTGACTATGCAGGAAGTCGCTCTGGTCGTAAATCTACATCAGGCTATTGCACATTTGTGGGTGGCAATCTAGTTACCTGGCGAAGCAAAAAGCAGATTGTCGTAACCAGGTCCAGTGCAGAGGCAGAATATCGAGCCATGGCCCATACTGCATGTGAACTTTTGTGGGTCCAAAGTCTTCTCAAGGAGCTCGACATATCCTATTCCAGTCTGATATCGATGTTTTGTGACAACAAGGCTTCTATTTTTATTGCGAGCAACCCAACATTTCATGAAAGAACCAAACATATCGAGGTCGATTCTCACTTTGCGAGACTGTTCTTTCTGGTCGTATTTGCACTCCATATCTCGGCACTGAGCAACAAGTAGCAGACATCTTCACCAAAATTCTTCCAAAATCTCACTTCCAAACTCTAGTAGACAAGTTGGGCATGTTCGACATCTACACTCCAGCTTGAGGGGGAGTATAGAGATATGTTTATGTTTCACTGAGTGATATGTGCCTAGCATGTGTCTCACTTATGTTTTACTTGTGTGGTTTAATCCCATATTGCTCATTTCTATTTTTGTATCTCCTCTCTTATCCTATATAAGAGAATGCACTGTAAACATTTTTACTAATCCAATACATTTCTCTTCAATATTCTATAGATATTAAATAAATATGTACATCTTATATTTGTGTATGTAATGTGTATGTATATCTGTGAACACATCACAATGTATATATATGTGTGTGGAAGTGTGTTATATGTGGGTGTGTATCGATGTAAGTAGTGGGCTTTTCAAAGAGTAATGTTTAATGGACTACTCAAATAATCAAGGTGTTGCATATGCAGCCTAGGACACTTATTGGGCATTTTACTAGGAAGTACAAACACGGACACGAATAAGGACACGAACATATGACACGATATTTTTGGAAAATATAGGACACGGACACAACGATGGGCATGGTATTACTTTTAATATTTTTAAATTAAACCACAATTAGGCAATTAGACAAACTAACTTGAATTAAGTATGAAACTCAAAAAAGACACAAATTGCCTATTCCTATGCATTGTGATAATAAGGCAGCTATTTTCATTGCTAACAATCTTGTATATCATGATCGCACAAAGCATATTGAAGTCGACTGCCACTTCATCAGAGAGACTATTCTATCTGGCAAGATTTGCACTCCTTTCACCCGCTCTGAAGATCAGGTTGCTGACATGTTTACCAAGCTACTGGCAAAGAAGCACTTTAGTTCTCTTGTGGGAAAGTTTGGCATGATTGATATCTATGCTCCAACTTAAGGGGGAGTGTTCATATATGTCTTTATTTATATGTCTTTATTTACTGTTATGTTATTTTACATTTCTATATGGACCTCACTGTAATTGTACCACTTATATAAATATCAGGGTACACACGTTGTGTAACCCTACGTTCTCCAATTTCTCTGTTCTCAATATACATATACACAATGTATAATCTAACTTATTCTCGATTTCTCCCAAATACTGATACAATTTTGACAATTGTCTTTTGATTTTCCCGAATTCTCTCCAATTACAACTTCTCGAAGCAAGCCAAAAAAAAATCTCAATCCCGAATTTATCACTATAGGTGAGTCTAACAACATGTAGACATATATAATGGCAGAGAAAACACATACATAATTGATATTAATGGAAGGGTAAAACGAGACATTTTTCCTATGTAAACATGAAGCAAAACAAGAAGACGGTTTACGAAGAACATGATGTTTACAACATCATTATTCAAATTATATATAAGAACAAAAGGTGACCTCAACCTGTCGAGTCAATTGGGAAGCAAAATCAATAAAATATTTAGCTAATCTGCAAAGATACTTTAGTATCTTAACTATGAAAAAATAGTGTTCCAAAAGAAGAAAAGAATAATTGAAACAGTAAATAAATCGATATGCAAAATACCTTCTTCCAAGAGCTAAGAGAAAATTTTGCATGTTTCCAATAAGTAGTGCAAATAAAAGAAGTCCAAGTCCAACGATTCCCATTGTGAAAAGAACTTCACCAACAAAAGCACTTGGAACTTGGTTCCCAGCTAGAGTACTAATTTGCTATGAAAATTGAGAAAAATGATGATTATGTGTTTGTAATTTGACAATCTAGGTTATGTCAAAAACATATATGTGTAAATATCAAACTTAGAACATCACTAAATTTTTCATGGACAAATTCCTAAGCTTGCTTCGATCAGTTTTCTCAACTTTTACAAGCATGTCATATTAAAGATACAAAATATTTCTTAATTAACAATTCAATGCACAAGTTCATCTAGTAATAATGAGTGATGCAGGTATATATGTGTCAAATTTTGTAAGTACCACTTAGCAAAAGAGCTTTCCATCAAACTTAAGATCAATAAAAGAAGTTTCGATCTGCTTTTTAAATTATTTGGCCAACTAAAAATGCTAGTACCAAAACAAAATATTAGTTAGTTTCTAGCCCATTTTGGCTCATTTCCTACAAAACTGAACTAGTTTGTGAGTACTATGTTAGAAAAATCCTACGATGTTTCATAAAGGATTGCATGCATAACCTTCAGGCTCACAATTTATGATATCTATGTGATTTGTTCTCTACTTTTCTGTCTCGGATCATGTTGTTATGATTCTACTCTATTTATTTAAATGTTTTTTGTTGAGCACCCATGTTCTTTCTCCTATCTTGAAATCTTCTTTAACACTTGGATGTGGCGGTCTATAAGTTGCAAAGAGAGTTACTAGGTGTGATTAACCACTCTAAAATATGAAAGATGGTTTGTATTAGATGATAAAACAATTACAGGAGACTCACTTATATAGGAGATTAGAGTAAGAATAATCTAGAAACAGGAATCTTCTAGAATAAGGAAAAAGGCTAATGGGCTAATAAACAAAGGCCCATAACACAATAAAAAAGGAAAAATAAAGCCAAGAAAATATATATACTAATACTCCCCCTCAAGCAAGAGCATAGATGTCAATCATGCCCAGCTTGGCCATCAGAGTAGTGAATCTGGTCTTAGGAAGAATTTTGGTGAGAATATCTGCAACCTGATTCATAGTAGGTATATAAGGTGTAGAAATCTGACCAGATAAGACAGCCTCCCAAACGAAATGGCAATCAACTTCAATGTGTTTGGTGCGTTCATGGAAGGTGGGGTTGTTGGCAATGAAGATAGCAGCTTTGCTGTCACAGTGCACTGGAATGGATGGAGCAATAGAAATACCAAAATCTCACAGAAGACTGCGTACGCAAAAAAGTTCACAGGTGGTGTGAGCCATGGCTCGATACTCCGCTTTAGCATTTGAGCAAGCAACTACAGTTTGCTTCTTGCTTCGCCAAGTTACCACCTACAAAAGTGCAGTATCCAGAGGTAGATCTACGATCTATCTTGCCCCCAACATAGTCAGAATCAGAGTAGCCAAAAAGATTACAGTGAACATGTTTCTTGTATAGCAAGCCTTTTCCAGGAGAACTTTTCAAATACTTCAGAATATGGCAGACAACATCCCCATGGCATTGGCGGGGTTTATCCAGATATCTACTTACAAGCCCAATAGCAGAAGTGATATCAGCCTTAGTGACAGAAAGGTAGATGAGTTTTCCAACCATTCTGTGATACTGATGATGGTCAGCATAAGGAGAAGTGTCGTCATCCCAGTTAGTGGCGGGATCCAAGAGTGTACTAGTTGGCTTAGCCCCAAGCATTCCTGTCTCTAATAGGAGATCTAAAACATACTTGTGCTGAGACAAACAGAGACCAGAGGATGAATGAGAGACCTCAATATGCCAAGAAAATACCTCAATTTGCCTAAATCTTTGGTAATAAAGTGTTTTTCAAAGTATGTCTTAGTAGCCTGGATGCCTATAGAGTCACTTCCAGATAAGATAATGTCATCAACATAGACAATGAGTATTACAAGACCAAAGGTAGTTTTCTTAACAAACACTGAGTGATCAGACTGAGAGGGACAGAAGTTAATTTTTTGAAGAATAGAGATGAGCTTGTCAAACCAGGCTCGGGGACTTTTCTTAAGGCCGTAAATTGCTTTGCGAAGGCGACAGACTTTTGAAGAATCCTCCTAACTCACAAATCCAGGAGGCTGCACCATGTAAACCTCCTCATGCAGGTCACCATACAGGAATGCATTTTTAACATCTAGTTGAAATAAAGACCAATCAGAATTTACGACCATAGAAATAAGGATACGAACAGAATTTAACCGAGCCATAGGAGAGGTCTCGAAATAATCAACTTCATATGTTTGAGTGTAGCGCTTGGCTACCAGCCACCAGGCGAGCTTTGAGTCGCTCAATATTGCGATCTGGTTGATATTTGACTATGAAAATCCACCTGCAACCAACGGGTGAGCAACCAGGGGGTGCATCAACCAAATCCCAAGTATGTCTATCAGTGAGAGCCTGCATTTCACTTTCCATGGCTTGACGCCGTGTTGGATGTTGAAGAGCCTGAGTAGCATTCTTAAGAATAGTAACAGCACATAGGGCAGAAAAGAAATTTGCAAAATTATGTTCCAGGCTAGCAGTAGTGCAAAAATTTCTAATAGGATGTTGAGTGTAAGACCGAGTGCCTTTGCGTAAACTGATTGGAACGTCTAAGTCAGAAAATACCTGAGATGTTGGTTGATCTGCTGACGAGGAGGGAAGACTTGGTTGTGCCATAGAGGGAGTAGGTGCCTTCGGTCTTCTTTAATAGACTTTTAATGGAGGAGCAGGTGCAACTGTATCAGCAGAGGTAAAGGAGATTCCGACAATAAGTCAAAACTCAAGGCAAATCCAGCAGAAGAATAGAACGGCATATGTTCAAAAAAGACAACATCAGTCGAGACCATCCATTTCTTAGTGAGTCAAAGTAGCAATACCCTTTTTTGTTCTAGAGTACCACAGGAAAATACACTTAGTAGCACGAGGATCCAATTTAGTAAGGCCAAGACGTAAATTTTTCACAAAACACGTACTCCCAAAAATACGAAGTACGGTGACAAAAGAGCATCAAGGTATAGAATCTGAAAAGGCACTAGATTGCCAAGAACAAAAGAAGGCATGCGGTTAATAAGATAAAACACAGTGGAAACAACTTCTGGCCAAAAAGAGTGGGGAACATGATAGTGAAAGAGAAGAGTACGTGCAACTTCAAGAAGATGGCAGTTCTTGCGTTCAGCAATGCCATTTTGTTGGGGTGTATATGCACAGGAGGTTTGGTGAATAGTACCCATTTTGGTACAAAACAGATTGACTGACTTCTGCATGAATTCAAGGGCATTATCAGTACGAAAAATTTTAATAGGTCTATATAACTAGGTACGTATCTCAACAAAGAAAGATGTAATAGTGTCAAGTATATGAGATCTGTATATTAACAAAAATAACCAGGAGGTTCTAGAAAAATCGTCAATAAAACTCATAAAGTACTAAAATCCAGAAATACTATCAACAGAGCACAGACCCCAAATGTCAGCATGCACAATACCAAATGGTTGTTTTGAGCTAATATAGGTTTTTCTTAGTAAAAGTAGATCGAGTTTGTTTCCCTAACTGGCATGTCTCACAATGAAAAACTAAATCAGAAATGTCAAGTAATAAATGCTTTAATTTTGTTCGTGAAGGGTGCCCCGAGCGGTAATGTCACTGAATGTCAGTAACAGAAGTAGTCAAGTAAGCCTTCATTTTTTGTGCATCCAAACAGTAGAGTCCGTCGAGTCCCTGATGGCCCAAACCAATCTTCATCCTCGTACGCAGATCCTGAAAGATAACACCATCCGAGTCAAATGTAATTGAGCATTGTAGGCTCTTACAATTCTCCTCACAGATAACAAGTTGATAGGGAATTTAAAAAAATAAAGTGTTGAGTTCAAAGCAAGACAGCCAGAAGTATAGATATTCCCTATCCCTGAAACATGCGTTTAAAAACCATCGGCTGATGTGACAGGCGGAATAGCAGCGGTTTTATGCAAGGTAGAAAATAAAGACCGATTGCCAGTAATATGAGACGTGGCACCGGAGTCAATAACCCATGTATGTTTACCAGACTGTGCCAGTAGAGCAGACTGTGTTAGTAGAGCAGAAGAGTTGCCTGCAGTAGTGGTCTCAGCATGTCGAGTTTGTAGAACTTTCTCAATCTCAGAACGAAGCCAATCAACAGAAGGCGGGGCAAATGTAGAGGCAGAGGTATCAGGCTGCTCTGAAGAAACCTGATTTGCCCAAGCAGGTTTACCATGCTTGATCCAACAACGGTCTTCAGTAATATTTTGCTCTTGCAGAAGTTGCAGTAACGTGGTTCAGTAGAGGAGTCAGAGCTAGAGGAGTAGAACCATGACCAGTGCCAGGAGTTGAGCGACCTCATCCACGGCCACGGAAAGAATCCCCCGAACGGACAGCAAGAGCAGCACTATCAAAAAGATCAGGTGCCGCCTGAGAGACAGAAGACAAGTGTTGCACGCATTTCAGAACATCGCGTAAGGTGGGCAACAGATCACTGGAGAGAATCTGATCAACTACACCCGCAAAGGAGGGTGGTAAGCCGACTAGGAATTGAACGAGTTGTAGTTCATTCCGTTGTTGTTGTGCTTCCTTAATATCTGAGGATAGTGGATGATAAACCTCAAATTCATCCCAAAGAGCATTAATTGTAGTAATCTTCAATAGCATATGTGGTAGAATACTCCTTGGCCAGGTGCTTGAAAATATCAAACACCTTCTTGGAATTTTGTTGATGAGAATACACGTGAGACAATTGATCCCACATATCCTTAGTTGTGCGCAAGCGCAGAAGAGACTGGGCTGATTTTAGATTCAGCATTGTTGACCGTCCAGGTCATAACCCCAGAATCTTCCTTAGACCACAGGTCATACGCTTGTTTAGTCTTGTCATCAGCAGTAGCATCCGGAACATCCAGACCTTTAGTAGACAGATGGGTATAACGTCTTTGAGCCTTGACATAGAGTTCAGAGGAGGTTGCCCAGGTATGATTGTTGGAGTTGTCCAACTTGGCTGTCGTCACGCAGAGATTGTGAAGCAGATCTAAGGACGCCATGGGGTAGACAAAATGCAAGGCGAAAAAGTAGATAGAAAGAGCGGGCCAGAGCAGAAGGCACGTAGTAGTCAGCAAGAAGACAGATCAGCAGGCACGTAGCAGCAGCAAGCACATAGCAGGAAGCAGACAAAAGCAGCAGAAACCCAACACGAGGGCAGATCTAAGAACACCCTTACACGGGCAGAAGATCGCAGAAGGAGATCTGACGCATCAGATCCCAGAAACCCACGTTGGGCCAGCAGTAGATAGAGAAAACATACGCTAACATGGAGGAAAACTTAATCCACCATGAAGCGTAGGCAGAAAAAAAGACGAGAGTCAATTACTCCCTTAGCACGCGATGATTGAAAAGTTTCCGAAACGGACCAAAAAATGAGCTGAGAAAGTACCGAGTGATGGTGACGGCTAGCTGGAAGAAAAGATGTTAGGTGTCGGAAGGACGGAGGAGGAGGAGAAGGGTGGAATTGAGAGAGGGAAACGCAACAGGTGGTTGCGCAGGGAGAAAGAAGAGAGCAGGGACGTCGGCGGTTGTGGAGAGGGAGGGGAGGGTCTGCGTGGCTAGGGAGAGGGAGTGGGGGCCTGCAGTGGTTGGGGAATAGAGAGGGGAGGGAGGGGGTGTTGGGCGGGGTGGAGCAAAGTGGAGAAGAGGGTGGGCATGCCTGTGATTTGGGGGGGGGGGGGGGGGGGGGGCGAGGTCGGCGGCAGGAACGATGACACGGGGGGGAAGGGTGTTGTGATGTGGAAGAGAAAGAGAGGGAAGGTGCAGTAGCGGAACAGGAGGGGAAGATCGGTCGGTGGTGAGGGGAAGGAGAGGTAGCACCGACGCAGGGGAGAGGGGGGCAGCGCAGGGAGGGTGAAGGGTGGGGAAAGGAGATGACGGCTAGGGTTTATAGGGGCATAGGTTAGGGTTGGGGTTGGAAGAGATTAAGGAGGATCTAACCGCTTTGATACCATCTAAAATATAAAAGATGGTTTGTATTAGATGATAAAACAAATACAGGAGACTCTCTTATATAGGAGATCAGAGAGTGAGAATAATCTAGAAACAGGAATATTCTAGAATAAGGAAAAAGGCTAATGGGCTAATAAACAAAGGCCCATAACACAATAATAAAGGAAAAATAAAGCAAAGAAAATATATATACTAATAACCTAAATGAATAGACTCACCATGTGTGTCTCGAGGCTTATACCTTCAACCATCGCAAATCAAGGATTGATGAGTTTAGATCATAAACTATGGTCTATTGTTATCGAAAACTTAAGGCTATGAAATCTTGCATCTCTCATTGTTCTTTCTCATTTCGTCATACTATTATCGCCAGAATAGCGAGATCATTTAATAGCCTCATTTATCTTCAACTTAATTTTTTCACTGGCTACAAGTTGTTAATTTCAAAAGGCATGTTTATTCCTAGAAAAAATATGGTATAAGGTTACCTTATTGCAACTTGATTTCTTAGGGTGGGTGAGTGGTTGAAACAACTGAGGGAATTACTCCCCCCCTTCACATTTAAAGTGTCTCGTATGCAACCCCATTCCTCAACCTACTCTAGGTAAGTATAGTGTTTTATTCCAATAACATAGGTTGTCTATCCGTAGATGCCTCTATTTGTCTTGCAACCATTGCCCCTTGTCCTTACACGAGGTCAAGCAATGCATGTGCAAGGGGTCCACAGTATGGTTTGTAACTACAACCCAATGCACCTTCTTCACTAGGATTCTGAAGGCTCACATTACCCTATTACTTGGGCATGCAAATGGCACATTGATGTACCTCTCCATGACCCCTTTGTTGTTTGCAATATTTTGTGTGCTTTGTTTTGCCTTTGTAGAGAATCTGCTTTGTCAGCACGTGGAAACTGTCTAGTCATAAATTTGTCATGTTCTTGTTTCTCCCACTATGGTAATACAAGCTAGGGGAGGCCTGGCTAGAGGTGTAAGAAAAAGATATCCATTGCCCCCTTGTCCTTACACGAGGTCAAGCAACGCATGTGCAAGGGGTCCACAGTACGGTTAGTAACTACAACCAAATGCACCTTCTTCACTAGGATTCTGAAGGCTCACATTACCCTATTACTTGGTCATGCAAATGGCATTAATGTACCTCTCCATGACCCCTTTGTTATTTGCAATATTTTATGTGCTTTGTTTTGCCTTTGTAGAGAATATGCTTTGTCAGCACGTGGAAACTATCTAGTCATAAATTTGTCGTGTTCTTGTTTCTCCCACTTTTGTAATACAAGCTAGGGGAGGCCTGGCTAGAGGTCTAAGAAAAAGATATCCATTGCCACCCCTATCCATCTTCTTCACATGTATGTCTTCCTTACCTCATCATATAAGTTCTGTGTGGAGTAGTACATTATTGCTTATGATTTAGACGTGGTCTATAAAGAGAGACATGTTTCCTAATTGAGAGTGCATAATCGATTATACTTTTGGAGCTTGCATTTGTTCAACTGGTCAAGGTGGGATTTCTAATTCCTTTTTCCTTAATTGTGTTCTTATTTGTTGATGATTGCCTGTATTGTTAGCAGATTGGATCGCCCAAGCCTATGGGCCAAGGCTATAGTAGAGTTTCATGAATGATGATTGGCCCCACAAACCACCATGGGCCCTGGCTACGCGCTTTGTTCTCACTCACGCACAGCGTGATTCAACTTACCGACATGTCACCTTTCTTAGTACTATTCTGGGTCTAGCATGCTTAACCACGGAGTACCTATTGATGGGCTACTTGAAAAAGAGGTGCACCTTGGTAATATGAGTAGTCCACTCATTCATCTTAAGATCATTCTATTTAAGGCTTTAACTAATGGCTGTTACGATCTCCCCCACTTAGACCCTTGACATCCACTTCATGACTCAACTATATCGCTCACAATTCATTTCTCCATTTCAGTACATACCCAAAATGGCCATCCACACCTAGTTCCCATTCACGGATAACAAGGCAAGGGTGGTTCCGTCTTACCTCAACGAATAGCACCTTCTGCATGTCTAGGTCGTACGGCTCAAAACTGCCACGTCCATTGGGGCCCCACCAACTGGAGGAGAAGTAGTTTTGATGCCATTTTTAATGCCTCAGGCCATAGCTCAAGGCTCTAGTAGAGCTTTAAGAATGATGATTGGCCCAAACCACCACTAGCCTAGTTGTTTGCTTTGTCCTCACTCACGCACAGCCCAAGTTCGATATTTTGACAAGTCACCTATCCTAGTACTACTTTGAGTCGAGCACGCGTTAACCACAGAGTAGCTATTATGGGCTACCTAAAAAGGAGATGCATTGTGTAATATGGGTAGTCCAATCATTCCTTTTAAGATAATTATATCCAAGGCTTTATATCCA
Organism: Alisma plantago-aquatica; assembly: GCA_963693085.1. Taxonomy (NCBI): domain Eukaryota; kingdom Viridiplantae; phylum Streptophyta; class Magnoliopsida; order Alismatales; family Alismataceae; genus Alisma; species Alisma plantago-aquatica. Next base: position 428,435,742 of record OY856411.1, read on the forward strand.
CAAACACAATTTTTTTAGTCCTAAAATTGGGGATTTAGGTTTGGACGTCTCCTTACTTCCATACTTGGGTGATCATTTAGAATTTCCATACTTCATCAATTGAGTGTTGAATCGACTAGTTTGATGAAAAGCTTTTGTTTTCTTTTACCATCTATATCTGGCTTTTATCTTATACACTTTATACTCCTACGTCACTATTTTCCTCAAAATGGATTTGTCTAGATTTTCCTTTCTATCAGTTTTGTTCCCAAATATTTCCCAAACTATTGTTTGTTGTGGCTTGTGTTCTGTCGCATCCCCGAGTCATCCCCTGTGTTGGTTCGGCTAGCGCACGCGGACACCGAGCTCGTAGCGTGTTTTCCATGGATCCAGACCGCATCTCCCCTCCTCACACGTCGTTTTCTTTCCCTTTCTCCCCCTCTCATCAAACCAGATTGTTTCCCCTCCCTTTTGGCTCACGAGCATGCTTGGATACTATTAGTATATATATTTTACTGTTATTTTTACTTAGTGTGTTTTGGCTTTAGATTTCTAGTTGTCTATTAGCCTCTTTTCATTTATCCCATATTGCCCGGCTCTACTCTGTCTTACTCTCTTGTCTTATAAAAGAGTGTGCCCTGTACTTGTTTCATTCACTCAATAAGAAGCCTTTTATTATTTTAGATGGTATCAGAGCCACCCGATCCTCCCTAAGTCCCTCCCACCCAAATCCTAAAACCCATGTCCCCATAAGCCCTAGTCGCCACCCTCTCCCTTTCCTTTTTTTCCCTTGCTGCCGCCGCCCCCCTCTCCCTCCTTTGTCGCCGCCTAGCCTACCCCTCCTCTCCACCGCCATCTCCTCCCTCCCTCCTCTACCCACCCCGCCGCCATTCCCCATCTCCACCAGCCCCGTCACCAACACCCCCATCTCCTTAAAGTTGCACGCACTCTTCTGTTTCATTACCATGTTCCCCAATATTTTTGGCCAGAGGCTGTTTCCACTGCATGCTATCTCATTAATCACATGCCATCTTTTGTTCTTAGCAATCAAGTGCCATATCAGATTCTATATCTTGATGCCCTATGGTTTCTGTTCCTCATATTTTTAGCAGTACATGTTTTCAATGTTTCAAAAAAAGGCCGCACGAGCAGCATAAGCGGCCCGCATATACTTAGCCACTTATAAGCTCGATTAGTAAGTGCTTTTTAGATGACATTTGTTATCTCAGCCCAAACTAGATTATAGTTTTATTAATGACATTCTCTTAATGTACTATTTTGTCGATGTTTTGTACATGAGTTGCATGCTCATTTGCAGTTTGTTGTTTTGGACCTTTAGGACATGCATGCATCTTTTGGCATAAGTTACCATTGTTATGTGCATGTGTTAAATCATTCCGTGCATGCTTCATTGAAATTTATGCTTAAATAGCTCTAGAATGCATTCAAATGGTGCTTCACTTTTCATTTAAACTTTATATTTAATCTATCTCAAATTTTGAGGTCCAAATATGTAATTGTACAGTTTAAATATGCAATTATGTGAATAATTTATACATAATAATTAAATTGTTAAAAAAATCTAAAACCGCATATAGTTCTGCATATACTCCCGCATACCGCATATACTCTACAAAGTGACCTCTCTGCATGCATAACGCATACCGCTTTTTAAAACACTGCATGTTTTGTTAAAAATCTACGTCTGGGAATAACCAAACTTGATCCATGTGCCATCAAGTGTGTTCTTAGGGTACTCTAGGACACAAAAAGGGTACCGATGTTATGATCTGATTACTAAGAAATGGATGGTTTCGGCTGATGTAGTCTTTTTTTAGCATCAGCCGTTCTATTCTTTTATTGGCTCCGCCCTGGCATCTGATTTACTCACGGCTACACCTCTACCTCTGATTGTTGATGTTGATTCACCGGATACTATTAGTGTTCCTACTCCTTCACTGAAGGTTTATCAAAGAAGACCGAAGGCTCCAACTCCCTCAATGGCCCCTTCAAATCATCCATCCTCGATGGCAGATCCACCCCCACCTCCGCCTCATGTATTTTCTAACCTGGATATTCCGATCAGTTTACGCAAAGGCACACGGACATGCACACTATGAAAGTGTGTCGTGTTTTCTATATTCACAAAGGAGGAAACTCATTCCTATAAATAGGAGGAGGTTGTACAAGGAAGCAAACTAAAAACCCTAATGGGCCTCTTTATACAAAGGCCCATGTTACAGAATAAAGGAAAGACTTAAACAGAAATACAATAAACAGTAAATACAAAAATAATATATCTCAATACTCCCCCTCAAGTTGGAGCATAGATGTCAATCATGCCCAACTTGCAGCACAATTCCTCAACTCGCTTGCCAGAGAGAGGCTTGGTGAATATATCAGCAGCTTGCTCATTTGATGGCAGGAAGGGAGTAGCAATCTTCTTATCCAGTACAGCATCTCGAACAAAATGACAGTCGACTTCAATATGCTTGGTCCTCTCATGGAAAATAGGATTGCTAGCAATGAAAGTAGCAGCACGATTATCACAATACATCGGAATAGCGGAGGTGATAGGAAACCCAAAGTCTGCAAGACTAGATTTAATCTATAATAGCTCACAAGTAGTATGTGCCATTGCACGATACTCAGATTCAGCACTAGATCTGGCAACTACATTTTGTTTCTTACTTCTCCAAGTAACCAGATTACCTCCTACAAAGGTACAATAACCAGAAGTGGATCTTCTGTCGGACTTGCATCCTGCATAATCAGCATCAGAATATCCAATAACATCAAGGTGACCATTTCTTTTATAAAATAACCCCTGTCCAGGTGTGTTCTTCAAGTATTTCAGGACACGACATGCAGCCTCTCAGTGATACTATCGAGGGCAATCCATAAATTGACTAAGAACTCCCACAGCAAAACATATATCTGGTCTAGTAACAGTGAGATACAAAAGTTTGCCAACTAGTTGCATGTAACAATATTTATCGTCTAAGAGATGAGTGAACTCAGCCCATAGATCATGTGTCTGATCCATAGGTGAGACAGCAGGACGACAACCCAACATTCCTGTTTCAGATAATAAGTCTAGGTTATATTTCCTCTGTGAGAGAGATACTCCATTTTTGTTATATGCTACCTCAATACCAAGAAAATATTGAAGACGTCCAAGGTCTTTGGCTACAAAATGCTTCATAAGGTATTTCTTTGTATCAACAATCCTTGTGATATCACTACCAGATATAATGATATCATCCACATATACAATAAGAATAATAATGCCAGAAGTTGTGGTCTTAATAAAAATAGAATGATCACATTGAGACCTTGTGAAATCAAATTGTTACAGTATAAGCGAAAATTTGTCAAACCATGCTTGAGGACTCTGCTTAAGACCATAAATAGCCTTCTTAAGAAGACAAACTTTTCCAGAATACTCCCCCGCAGCAATATAACCTGGAGGTTGGGACATGTAGACAGTCTCCTGCAGGTCACCATATAGAAATGCATTTTTGACGTCTAGTTGATGCAAACGTCAGCCCTGATTGGCAACGACAAAAGTAAGAATCTACACAGAATTAAGACGGGCTACAGGAGAAAATGTTTCAAAATAATCAACTCCAGACTCATGTGTGTACCCTTTGGCAACAAATCTAGCTTTTAAGCGTTCAATCGTTCCATCTGGCAGATATTTAACAATATATACCCATTGACATCCAACAGGATTGTTGCCTGGGGGAAGATCAACAAGGGCCCATGTCCTACGGGAGCGAAGAGCATCCATCTCCTCATCCATAGCCTTTTTCCATCCAGGTTGTACAAGTGCTTCCCGAACATTCTTTGGAATATATATAGCAGATATTGCAGCAGTAAATTTAGCCATGGAAGCATTGAGATGATCAGTAGAAACATGCTCAGAAATACAATATTTGGCACCAGACCGTTGTCCTTTTCATAAGGCAATAGGCATGTCCAACTCAAAAATCTGAATAGAGTCAGTAAAATTACCATTGACTAGTGGTGCATCGTCAGTTTCCGAAGAGGTCATAGTAGGGGATACTTCAGGTAGAGGTCTTTTGCGTTGATGCTCATAGACTTTCAAAATAGGGGTGGAAGATTTATTTAAGGATGGGATGGTAGAACTTGGTACATTTGGAAGTGGTACATTAGGAGGCACCTGTAAACATGGCTCAGAAAAGAAAGATGTATCTTCAAAGAAGGTGACATCTGCACTAACATACAAACGATGTGCAACAGGATCAAAACATTTATAACCCTTTTGTGTGTGAGAATACCCAAGAAAACAACAACGAATAGCTTGTGGAGACAATTTATCAAGTCCAGGTTGGTGAATGTGGACAAAACAAAGACAGCCAAAAACTTTTGGTGGTAGGGCCAAAATAGATTCATGTGGGTAGAGGAGTCGGTATGGAATCTAATTTTGGAGGATGGACAAAGGCATACGGTTGATGAGGTAGTTAGCTAACAAGATGGCATCAGGCCAATAGGACTTGGGAACATTCAATTCAATGAGGAGAGTATGAGCGACATCAAGTAGGTGTCTGTTTTTCCTTTCAACAACACCATTTTGCTATAGACTATAGGCACAAGAGGTTTGATGAACAATTCCTTTGGAGATACAAATCTTTTGAAAGCCATGTTGCACGTACTCAGAAGCATTATCAATGCAGACAAATTTAGGAGTAGCAGAAAAATGAGTCTTTATTTCATTTAAGAAGTTAGAGAAAATATCTAAAATTTCAGAGCAATCTTTCAAAAGATAAAGCCAAGTAGCACGAAACCAATCATCAAAAGTTACAAAATATCGCACACTAGTACGATTACCAATAGGACATGGTCCCCAGATGTCGGAATGAACTAAATAAAACAGACTATGACTCATGCTATCAGAATGAGGATACACAGAGCGGTGATGTTTTCCAAGTTGACAAAATTGACAAGTAAACTTTTCAGAAGACAAACTAGGAAACAAGGACTTCAACTTTTGAGCGGAAGGATGACCAAGCTTCAGGTACCATTGATAAAGAGAAGTAGAGTGAGCCATAAAAGCAGTAGTAGGCAAATTTGACGAGGTCTGTAGATAGTACAAACCGTCTCCACCTTCATATCCACCACCAATCGTCTTCGTCCTGAGATTTTGCATGGGGACAGTGTAAGGAAAGAATGCTACACTGCAATTTAAGGATTTGGTAATTTTACTAACAGACATCAAGTTTAATGGAAATCTAGGCACAAACATAACAGATTTAAGGAGATGATTGTTAACATCCCCAATTCCAGTAACCGGAGAAGTAGATCCATCTACCAGACGCACAGGATGATGATATTGTAGATCTCTTTAGATGAGTGAAGAGATTTTTATTACCAGTCATATGGGTCGTTGCACCTGAATCAACAATCCAATCTTCTTTGTAGAAGAGGAAGCTTGAAGGCAAGAAGGAACACGAGAGTGTTGAGCATTGTTCGCTTAAGGTGTGGTAGTAGCTGCAAAAGCGGCTTTGTTAAGCTTGTCAAGGTCAGACGAACTTAGTGTAACCATCTGAGGAGAAGCAAGATTAGATGTAGATTCTTCATCAACATCAGTAGTGGAGACTTGGTTTTCCCATTCAGGCTTTCCATGTTTCTTCCAGCATTTGTCCTAGGTATGATTGGTCCATTTACAGAAGTTGCGGTACGGAGGTTGAAGACAAGAAGACCCTATTCCATAAGGCTGAGAAGGAGGAGGCCCCCGTTCACCAGTGTTAAGGTCTCTTCCCCGTCAACGAGTAGAGTTGCCACGTCCTCGTCCAGCAATAACTAGAGCAGCCGGCTCTTCTTTGGCAGCAGAAGACACTGAGCGAGAGAGCCTAAGATACACATCATGCAGCATGGGTAATGGTTCTGATGCAAGGATTTGTTGACGAACGGCTTCATAGCTAGGTGGCAAGGATGCTAAAAACTGGCAAACTTGAACTTCATCTTGTTGTTTTTGTAATTTAGTGAGATCAGTAGATAAAGGATGGTGGAGTTTGAGCTCTCCCCAAATACCTTTTAAGGTATCAAAGTGTGAAGCAAATGAGGTAGCGTCGTTAAGTCTTAGAGAATGCAAGCGTTTATAGAGCTCAAAAACTTGGGAGGCATTTCCTTTACATGAACAGACTTGAGCAATATGATCCCAGGCCTCCTTGGAGGTTTCAGTAAACAGGAGATTGGTGGCTACATGGGATTCGCAGCTATTTAGAATCCAAGACAGAACTTGAGAATCACATTCTGCCCATTTCTTATAGTCGACTTTCTTTTTGTCAGACGTGTCATCTCTAGGAGGCTCCTCAGTAAGATGCTCAAGCTTGCCCGATGAGTGAGCATAAATCTTAAAAGATCATGCCCACAAAATGTAGTTGGATCCATTGAACTTGACAGACATGACACATCTAGGATGTGTCTCCATGATCTCAGAGGAAGGTGAAGTCATAAAGCAAAAGTGATATCCAAAGAATCTTCAGAAGCAGTAACACACAGTAGAAAGTTGCCTGGAACAGCACACGACGTGTCAAAATTAAGACACAGCTTGTCAAGGAACAGCAGGTAGTTTCCTAGACCGGCACACGACATGTCAAAAATAGGACACGGCGTGTCAAAAAGAAGAAGAAAGTCGCCTGGAACAGCACACGACGTGTCAAAAATAAGACATGGCGTGTTAGATGATTCGCTAAAGAGCAGTAGAAAGTCGCCTGAAATAGCACACGACGTGTCAAAAATAAGACACTGCGTGTTAGGTGATTCGCCGGATTGAGACACAACGTGTCAAATAAAGACACGACGTGTTAGAGAGCAGGACAGCAGCAAATCAGAAGCAAGAACAAAGGACCCAGCAAAATAAGGTCAAGGATGACTCAGAGTAAGAGGCAAATACTATGATTCACCAAGAAGAAAGGTGATATGTTGGATATACCCAATCATACCACTCATAAAGTGAGCAGAGCCCTAGAATAGGTGATCATGAATGACCATAGATCTACAGTTCTATAGAGATATGTTGTGTTTTGTTGAGTGTCATGGGCATAGCATGCGCCTCACTTATGTTTTACTTTAGTAGTTTAGTCCCATATTGCTCATATCTAGTTTAGTCTGTAATCCCTTCTGTTATATAAAAGACTGTATTTAACACTGGTTTATTCACTCAATAAGCGATTCCCATTTTCTCTATATGGTATCGAGAACAGGTCTAATTCCCCGAGTTTCATTTTCCTACCCTGCCCCTATGCCCTAGGCCTTCACACCCCCCACCCGCCCGTCGCCGCCCCCCCGCGGCCTGCCGTCGCCCCTCCCCTCCACCACCCGCCTTTACAGCTCCTCTCCCCTCCATTTCCGCCACCGCCTCCCACCCCACCACCTCCACCCACTGCCGCCCCTCCTCCCTCCACCCGCCGCCGCCTCCCACCCCACCACCTCAACCCGCAACCGCCCCTCCTTTCTCCACCAGCCGCCACCCCTCCTCTCTCCACCCGGCACTGCTCACCTGCTCCTGCCCTCTTCTCCTCCTGCTGTCCTCCTCTATTTTTTCCTCCCGCTCATTTCCGCACGTGCAACCTTCCGGATAGCCATAGCCATCACACGTTGAGAGTCTCCTATCTCTCTGGTTGGTTTTCTGCCTGCGCCTCATGATGGAATATTGATCTTCCTCATGATGGCATAGGTTCCTTTATCAGTCCATCTGCCTGACACGGGTCTCTTCTTATCTGATTCGTCAGATCTCTGCGGCTGCTACTGCCCCATAGCGGGTTCTTTATCCACTGCATGTTGTTGTTGCGCCGCCTCTTCACTACTGCCCTGCCTCTGCTCATCATGGCTTCGGTTGAGCCTCCTCGCTCTCTGTGTGTTACCATGGTCATGCTCGATGGTTCTAATTACCATATGTGGTCGGCGTCCTTTGTCCTCTATGTCAAGGCCCAAGGCTAGTACTCACATCTTACTACGGATCCTATTGCTGCCCCTGCTGCTACGGATGATGAAAAACGCAAGCAAACTTGTTGAGGACTTGCCTTCTTCTAACCAGCCTGAAGGTCGCCCCTTACAAGTATACAAACGCCGGCCAAAGACAAGCGCTCCTTCCATGGCCCCTCCACAACCAATTCCTCCGTCTTTGGAAGATCAAACAAACACTGAGGTAACTTCTGACTTCCACCTTCCTATCAGCCTGCGCAAAGGTGTTCGCTCCTGCACTAAACATCCTATCAGTCATTACTGCTCTTCTGCCAATCTGCATAACAATTTTGCATGCTTTACTTCTGCGCTTTCTGTTGTCACTATTCCAAAGACTGCTGCAGAGGCTCTAGTTATTCCTGCATGGAAACAGGCAATGGACCAGGAAATGCAGGCGCTCTGTGATCGCAAGACATGGGAACTTGTGGATCGCCCTCCTTCATGCCCTACTGTTGGCTTATGTTGGGTCTTCACCATTAAGTATCAACCTGATGGGACAATTGAATGCCTGAAAGCTCAACGTGTTGCAAAAGGCTACATAGCCATATGGTGTTGACTATTTTAAGACCTCTCATGTTGCACGATTAAATTTTGTTCGCATCTTGATTTCTATTGTTGTTAATAAAGACTGGTCTCTCTTTCAGTTAGATATTAAAAATGCATTTCTCTATGGAGATTTACAGGAGGAAGTATACATGGAGCAACCACCCAATTTTGTTTCTCAGGGGGAGTCTGCCTTTAAAGTCTGTAAGATGAAAAAGGCCATCTACGATCTCAAACAGAGCCCACGTGCTTGGTTCGACAAGCTTAGTCAGATCTTAGTCACTTTTGGCTTCCGTCGTTCTCACTCTGATCATTCAGTCTTTATCCGCAAAATAGTGGTTGGACTTGTCATTCTTATTGTTTATGTTGACGATATTATTTTATCATGCAGTGATACCGTGGAAATACAGGCAACTAAAACCTACTTAGCAAAACATTTTGTCACTAAAGATCTCAGAAAACTAAGATATTTCTTAGGCATTGAGGTTTCCAGATCATCCGTAGGGTTGTGTCTCTCTCAAAGAAAATATGTACTTGATCTCTTGTAGGAAACTGGTATGCTGGGCTGCAAACCAGCCAGCACTCCCCTTGACCCAAATATGGATTGGGACCATGGAACACAACATCGTCGAAGTTTAGCAAAGTTTCGCCGAAGTTTCAAAATTTGACCATAGGCGAAGTCGAATACCATATACTTCGACCTCGTCCAAACTTCGGGGCGAAGTTTCATGGATGTCGGCGAAGTTGACTTTTTTGTGTGTATTTTCGTCTCAACTTCTCCAAAGTTGTCGAAGTTTCCTCGAAGTTGGCGAAGTTGGGGCAAAGTTAAGACCACCCAGAACCATAATCCCAACTAGTGCCCCAATGGCCATATAAGGCATAAATATCACTCCAACCCTCTTCATAGCTTCTAATATCAACTCCTATGTTTTTTGTTGCCACTCATTCCTAGAGAGGGTGTTGTAACTACTATTTGATTGTATATTGTATATAATACATATGGTGAACTGTAAATATATATGTGTATTGCACAATTGACCATTTCAAGCAACACATTGTATTATTAACCTACATAGGGCCAGAGAGTCATAAATCGTGTTCTTTTTTTAAATTCACATATATAAGATAGAGTTATAACATAATTAGAAGTTTTCCATCAAAGTTTTCAAAAAATTCACATCATTTCTTCAAAAAATGGCATCGAAGTTTGTCGAAGTTTGCGTCCAAACTTCCTCGAAACTTCCTCGAAGTTTCCACAAACTTCCACTTCCACACCTGGCGAAGTCGACACGAAGTCGAAGTCCTGCACCATGATTGGGACGATGAAAATTCTCTTCATGCTGATCATCAGCAGTTCAGAAGGCTGGTAAACAAGATTATTTATCTGACAGTCACAAGAGCTGACCTCACTGTTGTTGTAGGATTCATCAGCAGGTACCTTGATAAACCTCGGCAATGTCACCGGGATGCTATATGTCACATTCTGAGGTATCTTAAAAGCTCTCCAGGGAAAGGCTTGTTATATAAGAAGCATGGCCACTGTAATCTATTTGGCTTCTCAGACTCTGACTATGCAGGAAGTCGTTCTGATCGTAAGTCAACCTCAGGATATTGTATATTTGTGGGCGGAAATCTTGTTACCTGGCAAAGCAAAAAGCAAACTGTTGTAGCCACATCTACTGCAGAGGCAGAATACCGAGCTATGGCTCATATTGCATGTGAACTTCTGTGGGTCCAGAGTCTCCTTCAGGAGTTCGATATCTCCTATTTCAGCCCTATACGGATGTTTTGTGACAATAAGGCCTCCATTTTTATCGCGAGCAACCCCACTTTTCATGAGCGGACTAAACATATTGAGGTCGACTGTCACTTTGTTCGAGAAACAGTCCTTTCTGGCTGGATTTGCACTCCATATCTCAGCACTGAAAAGCAAGTTGCGGACATCTTCACCAAGATACTTCCTAAAGCTCGTTTTCAGACTCTAGTAGACAAGCTGGGCATGTTCGACATCTACGCTCCAGCTTGAGGGGGAGTATAGAGATATGTTGTGTTTTGTTGAGTGCCATGTGCATAGCATGTGCCTCACTTATGTTTTGCTTCAGCAGTTTAGTCCCATATTGCTCATCTCTAGTTTAGTCTCTAATCCCTTCTGTTATATAAGAGACTGTATAGTACACTGGTTGATTCACTCAATAAGCAATTCCATGTTTCTCTATAAGTTCTTGAGGGCATAAGAACCTTCGAAGGACCGTCGACCATATTCCTAGATCCTCTTGTTCGAGAAAAGGATAGGGCTTAGAAAGAAGCATAGATCTCCTTAGGAGTGGCAGCGGAAGTCAAGTAGGATGTACACAGCGACAGCGGCTGCTGGAGGGAAAAAGAGAGAGGGAGAAGGTGGCGGTGACTGGTGGAGATCAGGCCTAGGTGACCTGCTCTGATACCATATGAAAGTGTGTCGTGTTTTCTATATTCACAAAGGAGGAAACTCACTCCTATAAATAGGAGGAGGTTGTACAAGGAAGCGAACTAAATACCCTAATGGGCCTCTTTATACAAAGGCCCATGTTACAAAATAAAGGAAAGACTTAAACAGAAATACAATAAACAGTGAATACAAATAATATATCTCAATACACACAACACACCATCGGAAATTTCTGCACTACTGCTCAATTGGGGAGTAACTTTGCAAACTTTACTTCTGCTCTTTCTGAAGTTTCTATTCCTAAAAATGCTTCTCAGGCTCTTAAGCATCCAGCTTGGCGTCGGGCCATGGAATCTGAAATGCAAGCTCTCACTGAACGAAATACTTGGGAGTTGGTTGATGCACCTGCTGAGTGTTCCCCCGTTGTCTACCGATGGATTTTTACGGTCAAATATCAACCTGATGGAACCATTGAGTGTCTCAAAGCTCGTCTGATCGCCAAAGGCTACACTCAAACATATGGAGTGGATTATTCTAAGACTTTCTCTCCTGTCACCCGTCTTAACTCGGTGCGGGTACTTATTTCTGTGGCGGTTAATTCTGACTGGCCTTTATTTCAGCTTGATGTCAAAAATGTTTTTCTATATGGGGTTTGCATGAAGAGGTATACATGGAGCAACCTCCCGACTTTGTGCTTCAGGGGGAGTCCTCAAAAGTTTGCCGTCTAAGCAAAGCAATTTATGGCCTGAAGCAAAGTCCACGTGCCTGGTTTGACAAGTTGAGCTCCATTCTTTAAAAATTCCAGTTTCGCCGCTCTCAGTCTGATCATTCTGTATTTATCAAGAAAACTACTTATGGACTTGTTATCTTAATTGTCTACGTTGATGACATCATATTATTTGGTGACCCTAGAGGAATCCAAGCCACGAAACGCTACTTGGAAAACCATTTTGTCACCAAGGATATAGGCACATTGAGATATTTTATTGGAATTGAAGTTTCTCGGTCATCTTCTGGTCTATGCTTATCTCAGCGTAAATATGTTTTGGATCTTCTATCTGACACAGGTCTGCTTGGGGCCAAGCCTGCTCGTACTCCCTTGGATCCAAACACTAATTGGGATGACGAGAACTCTCCTCCTTACCTTGACCATCATCAATATCGACGCATGGTCGGGAAACTGATATATCTTACTGTCACTAGAGATGATATCACATCTGTTGTTGGACTGGTTAGCAGGTATCTCGATAAACCCAAACAGTGTCATTGGGATGTTATCAGCCATATTCTGAAATAATTGAAAAGCTCTCCATGGAAAGGACTTCTCTACAAGAAACATGGGCATTGTAATCTTGTTGGTTATTTTGATTCTGAGTCCTGAGTATGTTGGCAACAAGATAGATCGTAGATCTGCTTCTGGATACAATACATTTGTAGGAGGTAACCTAGTTACCTAGCGCAGCAAGAAGCAAATAGGCATATCTCGTTTTAGTGTTGAAGCGGAGTATAGAGCAATGGCTCATACAACATGTGAACTCTTCTGGGTACGCAACCTTCTGAAAGATTTTGGTATCTCTGATTCTAAACCCATCCCCATGCACTGTGACAATAAAGTAGCTATTTTTATTGCCAGCAATCCTACATTCCATGAATGCACTAAGCACATTGAAGTTGATTGCCACTTTGTGCGAGAAGTTGTCTTATCTGGTCAGATCTCTACGCCTTATACACATACTTCAAATCAAGTTGCAGATATCTTCACCAAAATTCTTCTGAAGACCAAATTCACTGTTCTGATTGACAAGCTGGGCATAATTGACATCTATGCTCCAACTTGAGGGGGAGTATTAATATAGATATATTATTATGTTATTTTTACTTAGTGTGTTTTGGCTTTAGACTTCTAGTTGTTTGTTAACCTGTGTTTTGGCTTTAGACTTCTAGTTGTCTGTTAGCCTCTTTTCTTTTATCCCATTTTGCCTGGCTCTACTCTATGTCTTACTCTCTTGTCTTATAAAAGAGAGTGCCTTGTACTTATTTTATTCACTCAATTAGAAGCCTTTTATTATTTTAGAGATACCAAGAGAAATAAACCATCGTCGTTGCTAAATTTGAGCCCCTTGAAGCCCTAACCCTAGCCCCAATTACTTATAAATACCCTTACCCTTGACTTAGTCGCTCCATTGTGATCCCAGACAGCACACTCTCAGTCTCCCTCTCTCTCCTTCTTTTCCCTTTTTTCTCACCAGCAACATGTCGTTGGGCCTCTGCCTGGTCGTGTGCGGGTTGGACAAGCTAGGAGGCAATGTCATTGTACATTTTTCAATCAATTTGGCAACAGAAGGATGATTAAATGGAAATTCAGGCACATAATGTACAGATTGAATATCAATATTGAGAGTCAAGAAAACAGATCCAATGGATAACACTCTCTGCAATGGTCCATCTGCTAATGACACAAACTGGTGTGGAATATGTGAGTCAGTGGAGTGAAGCAATGTCCTCATACTAGTCATATGTTGTAAATCCCAGAGTCAACCACCCATGAAGGAGAGGAACTAGAAGCCAATAAAGAAGATGTTTGATTACCAGTGGTAGACGACAAGTTGGCTGAAGAAAAAGAAGAACAAGAGCATGTACTCAAGTATTGGGTACCCAGAATGAATCTATCATATTCCCCCTTAGTAAGAGTGATGCCAGAACCTAAAGCAAGAGGTTTAGAGGACTCAGCACTGCCAGTAAAGTTGGTTGTCCCCACTGGTGACAAAGAAAGTCTACCATGCTTCTTCCAACATTTCTCTGCAGTGTTTCACATATGGCCACAGAAAGTGCACTTAGGTCGTGTGCCACCTCCTCGGCATGTACTTGTACGCCCCCCTCTAACTACAGTAGCAACAGATGCATGAGATTCTCCAAAGAAGGAACAACTATAGAATTAACAGGCTCAAAGTTAGACTGCATAGTTCGTGCATAAGCTTCCTCCAAGCTGGGAAGTTTGTCAGTAGCCAAGATAACACTACAGCCTGAACTGAATGAAGAACTCAGTCCGGATAAGAACTTTGTTGTGACTAAATCATCCCTATCCTTGACTTGTTTTGCATGGTCAGTGGATGATAAAAACTCAATTTTTGAGCAATAGCTTGGATCATCCCAAAGTACTCCAATGGTTTGTCTCCCTGTCGTTTGGCAAACAGGCAGTCATATATATAAACTGACGAAGAGCGTTCTTTTCTTGAGAATAATGATTTTTAACTGCATCCCATATTTTTTTATCAGTGGAGTAGAACATGAACCTAGTTGCAAGTCCAGGTTCCATGCTTCCCTACAGCCACGTCTTCACCAGAATTATGACACTTCCATTCAGAGTAGCCTTTGTTGGTGACTAGAGGAGGATCAGAATCTACATGCTTTGCCTTTGTCACGAGACTCCAATATTGTATGGACAACATTCATCCAAAGTAAATAATTCTTGATGTTCAACTTGATGGAGAGGATTGGTGACAGCTCCTTATAGACAACTAATGCCTTTGTTTCCTCCATGATCTAGGTTGTGATATTGGGCTGATCTAGGCTGTCGAGATACATGCCTATAAGAGACAAGAGGGTTGACAGAGAAATACACGTCACAGGGAACACAGTGACAGAGAGATACATGTCACTGTTCTGAATCAATGATGTGTATCTAACACATCTACCCCCAAACAGTGAATTCATTAATCACACATTGGGGGATGTGATCAGGACGTAGCAAACGTAACTGCGGACCTGTGGCATAGCGGCTAGAGAGCCGTCGTGAGCAGCCAGCGATGTGGCAGCCCTCAGCGGCTGATTGGGTCTGCGTTGCTGCTGCTGGTGACCGGCGGCGACGGTAGGCTGGTTGACGGCGTCGGACCTATTCTCTGTCGGCGAAGGCGCTGCTAGCCGGTGGCGGTCAAGGTGGTCGTCTTGCGCGGGAAGGAGAGGGAGAGGTTAGGGCACAGTTCCCTAGGATGGAACGTGCTCTGATACCATGTTATTGCCGCTATGCAGCATTAATGCTTCCCTTCTCCTTATATTAATAATAGAACATGAACAATTACAAAGAGGTTAAGCAGAATAGGGAAATTACATAATGAATTAAAACAAGATATAAAATAACTATCTTACACATCTAATCTAGCAAATCAAATTTGTAGATTCTAATGATAATTAGATACATATATATATTATAAGCCCTTCAAGTTTGCAACAAGTGAGTAGATGGTTTTGTAATTAGGATGAAGTGTTGATGGAAACCTAAATATCATTTGCAGATCCTCTATATGATTAAACATTAGAATTCAAATCCAAGTCTTTCTTCAAGAAAACTAACAGCATTCCACAACAAAGAAAATAGAACATAACTGATAAACTACTAAACATCTTATATAAGACAGTCTTGCAAACAGATTCCAATATTTCTCTTGAAAAGAAAAAATGTCCATGTTACTTTGTAAACTAAGGCCTCGTTCGGCACCGTGATTTTAAATCCTGGTCATTCGTGTATTATATATGTTGATATATATTCCTGTTTTATATATTCTGTTAGTTGTTTTGTTATTTCCACATACCTCTCTGTAAATGTTTCAGTGTTATATATATGAGGGTGCACACATTGTGCAACCCTACGCTTCCCAAAACTGCTACCTATTTCACAATATAGGATACGGACTATTGATAAAAATGGAGTCCAGCTGCATTTTTTTCTATAGCTAATGTGGTACTCACAAAAACACTTCCCATTTGGCAAGCTTTGTATCGGCCAATACCTGCTCCATTTCAGCTATTTTAGAATGGCATTGTCATGCAAATTGGCAGACTGACTCAACCCTCCCACAAGGCTGCTGTCAACTGACTATACCGTCCACGTAAACATAACACATAAATTACTAGGATTTTTATATACTTAATCCAGGGGCCTAACTGATCTTGCAAGGATTATTCATACAGCTCATTAGAATATATAACATGAGAGACAACAGAATAAAATGACATTAACAAAACAACTTTGAACCAGATATACATACCTGGAAACCCCAAAATAGTGAATAGACGTATCGGACAATTATGCTTCCTTTGGAAGTAATGATAGTAGCCTGCCCATAAATCCCATAATCAAAATCTTCTGCCTTACTTGTCATACAGGTAAGAGCATTTGCATCAATCGACCAATTTTTTCGAAATACTGAAGTATCTAATCGTTCTTGATTTTCAGCACGTCCACAATCAATCAGAACTGCACAATCGGTATAATTTCTAGCAATACAAGCATTTTTTAAGCATTGGTTTACCCTCTGAAATCGAGAACAAGAACAGGCTGAGGTTATTAACAATAAATAGCTGCCAAAGCAATATTATCATCAGGCAGAATATCAGAAATGTGAGACAGATAGCTAACAAAACCAAAAGAACATCAGATATAAGTGTGAATGTTTGACTACGATGCTGGTTGTGAAGAAAATTGTTCCAGGAATTTTTGTGTATCACCGGTTCATACAGGAATATACTGCACGAAAAACTAAAGCCAGTGACTGATGGCTCTTTAGCATAACTTCGTGAGCACTAGAATGAGAATTTAGTCAAAGAAACATACTGTTACAAACAGAAATAATATGATATAGATCCAACTCTTCAAAAGTAGCTGTAATTACATATATCAAAGTGTGTTACGTGGTATATAACAACAAATTCAATATTGTAAACACTATCATTCAAAAAAGACTATATTTGAGGTGAGAATTTTGACTATATAATCACATGTATAAAATCGTGATGGTTCAGTATATCTATACACTAATCACACATCATAAGGAGAGTCTTGAATGTCAATGATGTTGGCAAAGAAATGAAAAAAATTCACTTCGAATAGGCGCACAGACTCTAGTTAATACACCATTCTCCCATGTTGTTTCATTTGGAAAAGATCCTTCGAAACTTTCCACTTCAATAGGCACCAAAATCAGACTCTAGTAGATAATCCATCTTCCCATGTCGGCTCACTTCAGTCCAAACCATGGTGCAGGACTTTGACTTTGCCAGGTGTGGAAGTGAAAGTTTGTGAAAACTTCGAGGAAGTTTAGACAAACTTTGATAAACTCCGATGCCATTATTTGAAGAAAATGATATGAATTTGAAGGAAACTTTGACTAAAAACTTCTAATGATGTTGTCAGGCTAGAATACACATCAGTTCCTATCTCCCTCGTGAGTTTTGTCATAATACCCAAGTCCAAGAGTAATCATCAACCACAGATAGGAACTGATGTGCTCCCCCAAAAGAAGGAACACAAGATGCACCCCAACGATCAAAGTGAGTGTCTTCAAGTGTTACCTCTGTGTTGTGTATGGCTTGACTAAATGGAGTAGCATGATGCTTTCTAAAAATGTGGAAATCGTGTAGCCAACACTGGAGTTACCTCTAAACACAACCTTAAGGTGACCTTCACAAAACTAATATACGGCCTACCAAAAACCTTGACAAACTTGGTTCACGAGATTTCATAAAAAAGGCCATATCATGCGATACAAGTCATCCACAAAGAGTAGAAAATATAGACAGTGACCAAAATTGGCCTCATGAAAAGGCCCCCATAAATCACTATCAACTAAATCAAACATAAACATAGGTTGAGGTTCATCTCGAGAAGCAAATACTGCAAATATATTTTCCTATATGAAAATACTATGCTCAAGATGTGTAACAGAAGGTAGACTAGGCTCAAAGCCTTTGAGCTTGTCTAAGGAAGGATGGCAATAGCATTGGAGAAGTTAAAGCATGGAGCAACTATGGGAAGGTTATAGAAGGGTGTGTCAGGTTTGAAGTAGTAGATATGTCCAATGCTAAAATCCAATTTAAACGTCTCAAAACTCCGAGAATCCTGCAAACAAGCCCATTAAGGCCAAAAAATTAAAATTTTGAGACTGTCAGCCAATTCGGCAACGAACATAACCATAAAATGAAGATTAGGAACAAAGTGTACAAAAGACGAATTCATGGTGGTACTAAGGGGAAGGGAAGAGATTTGATGAACCTATTTGACAAATGCATCTACAAGTGTTACTGTGGGATGAGGAATACATGTGTTGCAGAAGTAAGTTTCTCGTACCCATCAAGTCTTGTATAGCCCCACAATCCAGATACTATGAGAAGCATGGTTATCAGAACCGAACCGGTCGATTCAACTGGATGAACCAGGAACCGGACACAATAGCGGTTTGGTTTGCCTCCAAACCCGGAATAGCCACTGAACAGTGCAATAACCGGTGAACTGACCGGTTCAACCAGCGAGCCGATGGACCGTTCTGGTTATTACCAACCGATCGGGTCTCTGCCAGTGCCTAATAACATGTGTGTGTCTTCACGTGCGCTTAAGGGGAGAAAAACAAAACTCCTGATCACCCTGGTCTAGCCCCGATACCCGCCTTCCCACTTCCCTTTGATGTTGTTGCTGTTCGAGCCCTAGGCTCCATGTCATTATACATCTGCACTGGTCGCTGCCACTTTGCCGTCATCTCCTTCAAGCCATGCCATCGACATCTCCTTGAAGACCTGCCGCCGCATGCCTCTTTGGGTGTCGCCGCTGCTAAGCAGCTAAGATGTTGCCCCCGCCGCCAAGCAGGTATCCTGCTGCAGTTGCCTCCAAGTTGTTGCTTCCACCCACAAGGTCCACTATGACTGTTGCATTTTCCTCTTCCTCTTCATCTATCTTTTTCCTCTACTAATCACTCCTTCCCCTCTCTACTTGCACCTCATAGACATAACCGTAGACGATTGTTGATCATCCACTAACCTTCTTTCTCTCCTTCATTCTTTACTAATCACCTCCTCCCTTTTGTATCTAGTACTCATTCACACAGGGTCATGTGTTGCTGCTTCCATCTTGTTGTAGTGTCGCTCCTTATCTTCTCTTGGTCTACTGCTCCTCCAGCTGCAAAGTGCTCCTGCTATTATCAGGAAAGTCTTCTACTCTTCTGTAATCCAGTATCCATCTATATTCCAAACTATTGTGTCCCAATTAGTTTAGATGATTGCATTGTTCAATAGTCTGTTACTTCTTCTCTCCTTATTGTTCATTAGATTTATAGAGAGAATAGGAATTGTATATTCGAGGATTGAAAAGGTGTACAATACAGTGTCTTATATAACAGAAGAGAGGAGAGGCTAAAGCAAAGATGAGCAATATGGGACTAAACTACTGAAGTAAAAACATAAGTGAGGCACATGCTAGGCACATGACACTCAATAAAACATAACATATCTCTATACTCCCCATCAAGTTGGAGCGTAGATGTCGAACACGCCCAGCTTGTTCACTAGAGTCTGAAAATGAGCTTTTGGAAGAATTTTGGTGAAGATGTCCGCCACTTGTTTTTCAGTGCTGAGATATGGAGTGCAAATGCAACCAAAAAGAACTGTCTCACGAACAAAGTGACAGTCGACCTCAATATGTTTTGTCCTCTCATGAAATGTGGGGTTGCTCGCAATAAAAATGGAGGCCTTGTTGTTACAAAACATCGGTATAGGGCTGGAATAAGATATTTCGAACTCCGGGAGGAGACTCTGGACCCACAGAAGTTCACATGCAGTATGAGCCATGGCTCGATATTCAGCTTCAGCACTGGATCTGGCTACGACAGTCTGCTTTTTGCTTCGCCAGATAACTAGATTTCTGCCCACAAATGTACAATAGCCCGATGTTGACTTACGATCAGAGTGACTTCCCGCATAGTCAGAGTCTGAAAAACCATAGAGATTGCAATGGCCTTGCTTCTTATATAACAAGCCTTTGCTTGAAGAGGTTTTTAGATAGCGCAGAATGTGACATACAGCATCCCAATGACACTGTCGTGGTTTATAGAGGTACCTGCTGATGAATCCTACAGCGGCAGTGAGGTCAGCTCTAGTGACCGTAAGATAAATAAGCTTGCCAACCAGCTTTCTGAACTGGTGGTGATCAACATGAGGGGAGTTTTCATCGTCCCAATCCATATTTGGTTTAAGAGTGTTGGCCAGTTTACAGCCCAGCATATCAGTTTCCTGTAAGAGATCAAGTACATATTTTCGTTGAGAGAGACATAGCCCTGCAGATGATCTGAATACCTCAATGCCTAAGAAAAATCTCAACTTTCCGAGATCTTTGGTGACAAAATATTTTTCTAAGTAGGTTTTAGTTGCATGTATGCCCAAGGTATCACTGCCAGATAAATTAATATCATCAACATAGACAATAAGAATGACTAGCTCAGCCACTATTTTGCGGATAAAAACTGAATGATCTGAGTGGGAACGAAGAAAGCCAAAAGTAACTAAGATCTGACTGAGTCTGTTGAACCAAGCACGCGGGCTCTATTTCAGACCGTAGATGGCCTTTTTTAGCTTACAGGCCTTTAAGGCAGACTCTCCTGAGCAACAAATCTCAGTGGTTGCTCCATTTAACTTCCTCCTGTAGATCTCTATAAAGAAATGCATTTTTAACATCCAACTGAAACACGGGCCAGTCTTTTTTGACAGCAACAGAAATCAAATGCAAACAAAATTTAACCATGCTACGGGAGAAAAGTTTCAAAATAGTCCACACCATATGTTTGTACCCCTTTTCCACAAGACGAGCTTTCAGGCACTCAATGGTACCATCAGGTTGATAATTTATTGGTGAAGACCCATCGACATCCAACAGTAGGGCAGGAAGGAGGACAATCCACAAGTTCCCATGTCTTGCGGTCACATAATGCCTGCATTTCCTGGTCCATCGCCTGTTTCCATGCAAGAATAAGAAGAGTTGCTACAGCAGTCTTTGGAATAGTGACGGCAAAAATCGTAAAAGTGAAGCATGCAAAACTGTCGTTCAGGTTAGCAGAAGAGCAGAAATGACTAACAGGATGTTTAGTGCAGGAACGAACACCTTTGCGCTGACTGATAGGAAGGTGTAAGTCAGAAATTACCTCAATGGTTGTATGATCATCTGCAGACGGAGGAATTGGTTGTGGAGGGGCCATGGAAGGAGTGCTTGTCTTGGTTCGTCGTTTGTATACTTGCAAAGGGCGATCGATCTTCAGAATGGTCAGACGATGGCAAAATTTCAACAACATCTAGCAGTGGTGTTGGTGCCAACATATCACTGGAGAGTGAGGCCCCATCATCGGAGAAATAAGGCATATGCTCAAAAAAGATCACATCTGCACTGACAAACCATTGCTTTAGAACAGGATCAAAGCAGCGATAACCTTTCTGGGTTCTAGAATATCCCAAAAAGATGCATTTAGTGGAGCGAGGGTCAAGTTTCATTAGCCCTGTGCGTAGATTTTTGACAAAACAGGTACACCCAAAACTACGAGGGGGAACAGAGAACAGTTGTGCATCAGAATAGAGAATGGTGCAAGGTATGTAATTGTGTAAAACAGAGGATGGCATGCGATTGAAAAGAGAACATGCCATAGAAACAGCTTCAGGCCAAAACTGATGAGGTACTTTATAATGAAGAAGTAGAGTGCGAGCAACCTCTAACAAGTGGCGATTTTTACGTTCTGCAACGTCATTCTGTTGTGGAGTGTAGGGGCAAGTAGTTTGATGGATGGTGCCATGAAGGTACGAACAAAACAAAAAGATGTGATAGATTTTTGCATAAACTCAAGAGCAATATCAGTATGGAAAATCTTAATGGGTTTGTTGAACTGGGTCTATATTTTAGAAAAGAAAATATTGATATTGTCCAAAACAATGTTGCGATCCTTCAGTAGAAAAAGCCAAGTAGCACGAGAATAATCATCAATAAAAGTTAGAAAGTATTTAACTCCAGAGTGACTAGGAACAGAACACGGTCCCCAGATGTCTGCATGAACAATATAAAAGGGCTTTAGAACTAATTTCTTTTTAGCGGGAAATACATACCGTGTTTGTTTACCTAACAGACAAGATGCACAAGAAAAAGTTTTTTCACATAATGCGGGAAATAAATGTTTCATCTTTGTTGCAGACGGATGACCAAGCTGCTAGTTCCACTGGAGTCTGATGACTGATGTAGACTGAAAAGAACAGATGTTGCAGGTGGTCCATCCAAATAGTAGAGTTTGTCTGGTCCTTCATGGCCCCAACCAATCATCGTCTTCGTGCGGAGATCCTTCAAAACACAACCAGAAGGATCAAATTTAATGGAGCATCGAAGCTGTTTTACAATTTTACTGACAGATAGTAAATTAACAGGGAATTGCGGGATGTATAAAACATATTGCAGGTGTAAATTGCGAGACAAGGAAATAGGGTCGATGTCGTGCACAGGAGTCTTAAAGCCATTTGCAACAGTGACAGACGGAATATTGGTGGCTCTAGTCAAAGCAGAAAATAAGTTGATGTCGCCAGCCATATGGACAAACGCACTAGAATCAATACACCATTTATTGTTACCAGCAGAAGGAGAGGGAGGCAAGCAAGGCAGAGGAACAAGCAGTAGATGTAGAGGGAAGTTGAGTCATACGCTCCTAGAAAAACTTCTCAAACTCCGCGCGAAGCCACTCAGTAGACGGCGTAGCAGAAGGCTGGTCGGATGCAGTATCAGTGGTGGTCTCTGTCGAAACTTGGTTTGCTCAGGCCGGTTTACCGTGCTTGATCCAGCATCGATCTTCGTTGTGATTATCACGACCACACCAGTTGCAAAAGCAAGGGCCACCAGCTTGGCCTCGACCAGGAGTAGTAGAAGAACCACGTCCACTAGTAGGAGGCAGACGTCCGCCACGACCACGGCCTCATCCGCGGCCACGTCCAGATTCAGTAGTGTGAACGGCCAGAGTAGGATGCTCAATAGCAGGGGTGAAGGCCATCGACAGAAGTCTTTGAACTCATTTAAGGACGTCGCAAAGAGTAAGCAGAGGGTCACTAGACAGAATTTGATTGACCTCACCAGAGAAGGAAGTAGGAAGAGCAGCCAGAATTTGAACCAGTTGGAGTTCATTGTGCTGCTTTTGGACTTCTTTGATGTCGGTCGTCAAGGGATGATAGATTTCGTACTCATTCCAGAGAGCAGAGCACTGGTTGTAGAAGTCCTCCACAGAATTGTCAGAAGAAAACTCATTTTTGGTCAAGGTTTTGAAAATTTCAAAAACACGCTTAGGATTATGCTGATGAGAATAGACGTGGGATAGCTGATCCCACATGGCCTTAGCATCATGAAGGCATAACAAGGATTGACTGATCCGCGGCTCGGTGCTATTAAGAAGCCAGGACATAACACTAGAATCGTCTTTGGATCATTGTGCATAGGTTTGCTTGCTCTTTTCATCCGCAGTTGCAACAGGGGCGGCAGGAGGATCAGTGGTGAGGTGTGAATACCGGCCTTGTGCCTTGACATATAGAACAAAGGACGCCGACCAAAGATGATAGTTAGAGCCATCAAGTTTGACGGTGGTCACACAGAGAACGAGGCGGCTCAATAGAAGCCATGATGAGCAGAGACGGAGCAGTAATAAACTGGGCGGCGCAGCAACAGTAGTCAGTAGATAAGGAACCTGCTATGGGGTAGTAGAGCAACACAAGAGATCTGAAGCATCAGATCAGAAGAGACCCGCTACGGGCAGATAGACTGATAAAGTAGCCTACGTCGTCATGAGGAAGATCAAGATTCCGTCATGAGGCGCAGGCTGAAGAACCCAGAGAGCTGGAGAGACTCTCAATGTACAAGAGCTATGGTTGTATGGAAAGCGTCACGTACGGAAAGAGTTGAAGGAAGGCAAGAGATATTAGAGCAGTAGAAGGATGAGGGTGAGGACAGCAGGAGGAGGCGGCGCCAAGAAGGTGGGGGGGCTGTACAACGGCGGCGGCGGGGGGGTGGGTGTTGTGGCGCGAGGGGGTGGTTGTTGCGGCAGCGGGGGGGGAGAGGTTTAGGGCATGAGGGCAGGGTGGGAATTTGCAGAGAGGAAGATCGGACATGCTCTTGATACCATATAGAGAGAATAGGAATTGTATATTCGATGATTGAAAAGGTGTACAATACAGTGTCTTATATAACAGAAGAGAGGAGAGGCTAAAGCAGAGATGAGCAATATGGGACTAAACTACTGAAGTAAAAACATAAGGGAGGCACATGACACTCAATAAAACATAACATATCTCTATAAGATTAAAAGATTATGGATGGTTATTATGTGCAATTGTGCACTTTCCATTTCAAATTTTCAATGATGTCCTTTATATGCTTACTTTCCTTGAATTTTTTATATATTCTAATTTTTTTTTATTTGTGATGTCATGCTGACGTCACTAGTTGAACCGATCCAACCACTGGTTGAACCAGCGAACCGAGAACCGAAGGCCTCACCCGTTCACTTACCTGTTCGGTTCTGACAACCTTGATGAGAAGCCATCATAGAGGTTCCAGAACCAGTAGCATCCTAGGTGGAGGCATGTTAGGTTGGGGATCCATAATGTCAACAGGAGATTATAACACACGAAGAAGTTATGCACTACCTCAAGCTCGCCCTCACCCCCCACCCTTTCAAGGGGTCTCTCGCCATCCAGGAGGGAAGTGTCTAAACATAAACAAGACATGGCATAACATCTGCTAGCTTTTGCACCTACCTTGGTTGAGATTTGGATACTGAGAAGTCCAGGAAAAAATGATCAATTAAGAGCATGGTGCCATGGCTTGCAAGCGGATACTAGTTATAGCTTCATATGCATATAGTTAGTTATACGACTTTGCACATTGTGAATGTATTTATTATCCTATTAGAATAAAATACCACCTTTGAGAAGGGTAATCCATTACAAATGAGAGATGATAAAATAACACAGATATAACCGGTTACTGATATTATATTTTCTAATTATACATAACATCGCACTCATTAATCAACTTGAAGAACTTGAGTAAGAAGTTACTCAAAAAAGCATAGAATGGTAAGAGATTATTTTGCCATAAGTTGTGAATAATAGGTATAGTTTACATGAATAGAGGAAGCACTAGGAGTTTTGTCTAGCTGTACTGTTTTTATTTTGTTAGTATTCTGTTATGCTAATGCCACTCCGGTCATTTTTGTTCCCTAGTCCCATGAAGAAAGTTGCACTCAGGGTATCCTGATCAATAGTTTTTCAGTTTTTTCAATGTAAACAGTAGAGAGAGACCAAATATATTGCAACAGCTCCTTGAAATGGAATGGCATAATTATAACTTCTAACCTGTAATCCAAAAAGATACCAACAGGATCCCACCACGTGGCCAGCTAATACAAACATCAGAAGATTGATCACAAAATTTGCCCAAGCTGACTCAAAAGTAAATCCACTGGAAGATTGCCCAACAAGTAGAGGAAAAAATCTTATTATTCTTGGCACATACTGAAGCAGAACTGTAACTCTTAAAAGGTTCTTCGCAAAATTGGCTTCTGATGATCCAATGTATTTTGGGATAACTATTAATATCATAACCTGCATCACAAAAATCAAGCTTTTTATAAATGCTGAGTTATTAAGTGAAATTAAAATGAAGCATATGAATATAAAATAAAACAGGAAATGGTTACTTAAGAGGAAGCAAAATTCACATCAAAAAAATATGTCGATCTATAGGAAAACATAATTAATGAAAACACTATAAATGGCTACGGTACAATTTTACAGCCTCCAAATACATCCTTCTAATGTACAATTAACAGTACGTAACGTACAGTCTCACATGTATTGTTATGAGTTCACTGATGTGCATCTATGACATCCATTGCATATTAACCTTTTTTATTTTAGAGATGAAATGAAATTATTTTAAAATATTGAAATACGAATAATGAAAACCTAACAGAATTAAAAAAAGAAATTATATGATATCAGAAGCCCCCAAACATATCCTGGAAACAACCAAGGTCTCTTGAGGCAAAAACAAATCTCAAAAAGAGCTGTTTAACATTTACGTGATGGGTTCAGTATAAAACAGCAATTCCATTTGTATAGCTGAATTTCTTTGGTTCAGGTTCTTCTAGGGTTATGTTATACTCACCTGCAATGATTTGGCATCTAGAACTTGTACTACATGGTGGTATTGCAACATGAAATTTCTAAATGGGGGGAAATTATATCAGACAAATTTGGATATTCAAATAAAGTAAAGGAATTCAGTTTATCTTTTAATATGATGTATTTTTATGAATAAAAATGCATCTGAAAGTACTTTTCATACAACCATATACTCCATGACCAATAAGATAAAGGACCTTCACCAAGGTGACCCAACCACCCCCAATCTTTTTCATTTGTTCTGAAGCTTTCTCTTTATCCATAACAAAGGCACTGCAGAGGCACACATCCATGAGGCTCGTGTGAGCCCAGGAGCGCCACGTTATCCCATTTATTCTTTGCGGATGATAGTATAATGTTCGCCAGAGCAAGCTTGGAAGAATGCTCTAACACACATGATATAATCAGCCAGTATGAGAAAGACTATGGGCTAAAAGATAAATGCATTAAAATCCAAGATCTCGTTTAGAGACTATTTGCTTGAGCAAAAATGCATGTACATCAAACAATAACTTTGAATGCAGGAGGTGGAAGCATAGTAACAAATTCGGGATTCAGCAACTTTACGGCTCGCCGGAAAAAATCAGAATTCGGAAAAAATAGAAAAAACCGTGAAAAACATCGATATTATAGAGAAACTGGGAACACACAGACCTAGGGGGGCTGAAGGCTTAGGGCATAGGGGCGGGGTGGGAAAAAGGAACTGGACCTGCTCTTGATACCATATAGAGAAACTGGGAATTGCTTATTGAATGAATAAACCAGTGTACAATACAGTCTCTTATATGACAGAAGGGATTAGAGACTAAACTAGAGATGAGCAAAATGGGACTAAACTACAGAAGTAAAAACATAAGTGAGGCACATGCTATGCACATGACACTCAACAAAACACAACATATCTTTGTGGTGAGTTCATATGTTGACTCACCACTCCTACAACAAAGGAAATGTCATGGCGAGTGACTGTCAGATTTATCAGCCTACCAACAATCTTCCTATAATATCCTGGATCTGGATAATCAGTATCATCAGTCTTCTCCTTCACATGATAGGCCATAGGAGTAGACACAGGCTTGGGCTCACTCATACTTGTTTCATGAAGTAAATCCAGTACATATTTCCTCTGAGAAAAATTAGTACGTGCATCAGATTGAAGTACTTCAATGCCCAAAAAATGCCTCAGTTTGCCAGATCCTTTGTATGAAAATGCCTCTGCAATCCTTCTTTCACACATGATATACCTATAGAATCACGGCTAGTGATAACTATATCATCAACATATACTGCAATAACAATAGATCCAGCAGAAGAACTAGAATAGAATAAACTGTGATCAGTCACAGAACGAGAAAAGCCCATCTTTAATACAACATCACTGAACTTGTCAAACCAAGCTCTAGGATATTGTTTCAACCCATAGATGGCTTTCATCAATCTACACACCTTCTGACACTCCCCCTGAGCAACAAAGCCAAGAGGTTGCTCCATGTACACCTCTTCCTGTAGATCACCATGAAGGAAGGCATTCTTAACATCAAGCAGAAATAGAGGCCAGTCAAAAGTAGTAATAAGAATCTGTATTGAATTCAAACGAGCCACAGGTGAAAAGGTCTCAAAGAAATCAATTTCATATGTCTGAGTGTAACCCTTTGCCACCAGTCTAGCCTTCAATCTCTCAACTGAACCACATGGATTATGTTTCACTGTGAATACCCATCTGCAGTCCACAAAATTCTTCTTTGTAGGTAAGTAAGTTCCCATGTGTCATTCTGAAGAAGAGAAAACATTTCCAATTGCATTGCCTGTTTCCAACTAATATCCTTCATAGCATCAAGATGATTTCTTGGAATGACCACTTAAGCAATCCCAAGAGCAAAGGAACGTGCATGCTTAGATAATTTTGACAAACAACACACCTGTAATAGGATGACGAATAGTACAGGAACGAGTACCTTTGCGGACAGCAATGGGAACATCAAGATCAGATGGTTCTTCAAGAGTCTCTTGAGTAGAGGAAGATGGAAGGCTCGGGGACTGGAGTCGCTACTTCCTCATGGTCTTGCCTGCCTCGTCTGCAATAAACATGTGAACATTGTTGAATTGAAATAACATCTGTTGGTTGCTCTTCCTGAGTTACAGTATATTTTGGAACAATAGGTGGCGCTCCCTCACTTTGATGTGGTGGTGGCACTCGCTCACTGGTTTTTTATGGTAGCACTATAGGTCGTTGTGACTGCTTTCTTTTACAGGACCCCAAACATCACTATAGACTAACTCAAAGGGACGAAGAGCCCATTTATTGACACGACTGGGATATGGCATTCTATGATGTTTCCCCAACTAACAGGACTGACACTCTAATGAAGACACCTGTAATAAATGAGGTTCTAACTTCCTCAAGCTCTCCAAAGAAGGATGTCCATATCTGTAGTGCCACAGTAAGGGAGAATCGCTCAAAAGGATAGCATGAGCAGGAGCAGATACTTGGTGAGGCAGACTTTTGCAGAGATCACCTTTTCTAGGCCCCCCACCAATCGTCCTCGTACTCTTGAGATCCCGTAATGCAAAACAAGAGGGTTCAAATGTCACCATACATTTCACAGTATCAATCAAATTTGCAACATGAAGAAGATTAAATGGAAATGCAGGCACATAATGTACAGATTTAAGATCAATTCTAGGAATCAGAGAAACAGATCCACTGGATAACACTCTCCTCACTGAACCATAAGCTAATGTCACAGACTGGTGAGGAATATGTGAATCAATGGATGAAGCAGTGTCCTCATACCAGTCATGTGTTGTGAATTTCCAGAGTCGACCACCCATGAAGAAGTTGAACTGGAAGCTAGTAAAGAGGTAGCCGGATTACCAGTAGTAGACGCCAAGTTAGCTGAAGAAGATGATCTCAAACTCAGATGATGAGTAGCCAGAATAAATCTATCATATTCCTCCTTGGTGAGTGTGATGTCAGAAGGTCTAGAACTCAAAGCAGGAGGCTCAGAAGACTCAGTAGTGCCAGTAAAGTTTCATGTCCCCACGGGTGGTGTAGAAGGTCTACCATGCTTCTTCCAACATTTCTCCACCGTTTGTCCAAGACGACCACAGAGAGTGCACTTAGGTTGTGTGCCACCTCAGCCTGTACCTGTACGACCTCCTCTAACTGCAGCAGCTACATAGGCATGAGAATCTTCAGGAGACGGGACAGTTGTAGAATCAACTGGTTCAAAACTTGACTGTAAAACCCGTAAATAAGCTTCTTCCAGGCTGAGAAGTTTGTCAGAAGCTAAGATAATACTGCGGGCTGAACTAAATGAAGAGCTCAGGCCGGATAAGAACTTTTTTGTAATCAGGTCATCTCTATCCTTGACCAATTCTTAGACAGTCACTGGATGATAGAAACTCAGTTCATGAGCAATAGCTTTGATCACCCCGAAATATTCTTCCAAAGACTTGTCTCCCTGTCATTCTGCAAACAGACAGTCATATATCATGAATTGACAAAGAGCATTCTTCTCTTGAGAGTAATGTTTCTTGACTGCATCCCATATCTCTTTGGCAGTGGTGTAGAACATGAACCTAGCAGCAATTCTAGGTTCCATGCTCCCCAATAGCCATGTCTTCACCAGACTGTTATGACGCTTCCATTCAGCATAGCCTTTGTCAGTAGTCGCAGGAGGATCAGACTCAACATGCTTCGCCTTGTCTCGGGATTCCAACACTGTATGGACAGCATTCATCCACAAAAGATAGTTCTTCTCGTTCAGCTTGATGGAGGAGATAGGTGACATCTCGTTGTAGACGACCGATGCCTTAGTGTCCTCCATGATTCAAAAGGAAGATAGGATGACGGAGTGATACATGTCAAGAGAAGGACGAGATGACGGAGTAATACACGTCAAGAGAAGAACAGAGTGACAGAAAGATACACACAATGTTCAAAATTTTGACGAAATTGCCGAAATTTCTGTTTTAGTGGCAATCGGGCATCGAAATTGACTGATGAAAATCTCGAGACAGGCATATCATCGATTTTTTTCTACTTTTTCATATACTATGTACTACCTAGAGCATATTTTTTTGCACATTTTTGTGTTTTTAAGTCTATATATTGTGCTTGCAAACTATAATGACTTATTTCATTGATTTCACCATTGAAAATTAACAACAAAAATCCCCATCAAAATGTCCATCGAAACAATTCAGGGTCATTTACTCAAAAAGGACGAGACCCCACCCCACAGCCAATGTGAAATATTATTACATATTTGAGTAGATCATTCTGGTGTTCATAAATTAATTCGTTTATTTTTTCGTCGAAACGCCAGGAACGCTTTTATCAAAATTTATGTTTTTGTGGCTACCTAAACGGCATCAAAATCAGACATTTTCTTCCTTGCATACACGTTGCCAACAAATTAGATGTGTGTCTGACGCATCCACAGCCCCCAACTAAAAATTCCCTAATCACACATGGAGGAGATGTGATTAGGAATATCCATCTACGTGGACCCTTCGGTTTGGATTTTTAATCTGTCGGATTAACCGAAGAGTCCGGTGACGTGCTGGCGAGCAGCAGATCTTGCGGGGCCGTTGGCCAGTGGTGGTTGCCTCTCTCCCTGGCGCCGGTGCCGGCTGCTGCTAGCCTTGGCGCCGGCAGTTGTTGGCCCTTAGTCGGCGGCGGTGGCTGGTCTTTGCGTCGGCTGCTGTTGGCTGGTTGGCTGGCTAGGGCGGTGGCTGCTCAATCCCTCAGACCTACGTTGCTCTAATACCATGTGAGAAGCAATGTGCCGCAAGGCTGCTTGCGTTGCAGCAGTGAAGGAATACGCTACATATCTTCTTCCTTTTCTTAGTAAGAGAATTGAGACAATTACATAGAGGTCCGGCAGTAAATAGAAATTACAGAATATAAAATAGATATATTAACTGTCCTAATTTGGTCTAAATCATACCTAATTTTGTATAACATGACCTAATCTAAAACATTTTTTTAAATTTTCCCTATATTGACCTAAATGAGACGAACCTCCCCCAAATTCGACATGATCTTCCCAAGTTAGAACTATTTCCCCCAATTCATACTTTGTTTTCCTAAATCAGACCTAATGTGCCCAAATTTGACATGATTTCACCTAAATCAAATCTAATTTTGCATAACATGACCCAATCAGACCTAAATTTCACAAAATTTTCCATATATTGA
Source organism: Alisma plantago-aquatica (assembly GCA_963693085.1). NCBI lineage: Eukaryota > Viridiplantae > Streptophyta > Magnoliopsida > Alismatales > Alismataceae > Alisma > Alisma plantago-aquatica. The sequence continues at coordinate 428,466,902 of OY856411.1, forward strand.
CCTAAACAAAACCTAATTTGGCCAAATCAAACCTAATCTCACCAACGCAAACCTTTTCCCCCAATCAGACTTGTTTTCCCCAAATCAGACCTAATCTGCCCAAATTTATAATTTGGCCTAAAATCAAACCTATTTTGCCTAACATGGCCTAATCAAACCTAACTACGCCTAACTTGAATTGATCTAAATGAGGCCTAACATGGCCAAATCAGACCGATTTCCCCAAATCATGCATGTTTTCCCTCCAAATGAGACCTAGTTTACCCTAATTTTACTTGATTTGGGGTAAATCAGATCCATTTCCACCATAAAATGACTCAATTTGAGCAAAACTAGACCTAACTTATCATAAATTAGCCTTTAAGTGGCTTAATTTGGGCCTAAAAGGCCTTAGGTGGCCACTTATGTCACCTAAGGGGTTTGGTGCCCAATTTGAAGCGGATTGCCCAGAGCCTAGGGCGCCTACGCGCCCTTATAACTAAAGAGCATATTGCACTTCATAATTCGTTCCAGTCTATTTTATTTCATGGTATCAAAGAGGTATAAATCAGCCATTCACTCCATCTCTCGAGTAGGCCTTAACCCTATAACTATTTCTACTCGACCTTAACCATGCTTTCTCCCTACCACCCCTCCATCTATCGCCACCCCTCCCTACCCTCCTCTCCCTGTCATCGCCCATCCTCCACCTCTCCCTACACTGTCATCCTTCTACACCCTCACCTGTTGACGTCGCTACCCTCCTACCATTCTCTGCTATAGCAACAAACCCCCAGCCTCCCTGTTGGTTCCACCAACACCCCGACCCCTCGGTTGCCATTGCTAACCCCCCAGTCTCCTTGTTGTCACCGACATCTCGGCCACCATGCATCCGCTACTACCACATGCCTTTCCCCTGCCATCACCAACCTCCTAGTTGTTGTTGCCCCCTCACTTCTTTTCCCTCTTCCCGTTGTTGTTGTTCAACAACCCTTGCTACTCCATCCATGTTACTGATGTAAGCAACATGTCACCCTCTTCTAAATCCCCACCCTTTCTACCACAAAAAGAATAGTAGGGCTTTGCCACCAACCCCAAAGACATCTCACACGTTTGTTGAATGCCATGGTGATGTCTCCTTGTCTCTGTTGCCCATGATACGGGGTCTTCTTCTACTACTATGTGTGATTAACCATGGGTCCTATCAGTTTGGCTTCTGATCTATATGATCGTATAGAACATGCACCTGTCTTATGTCTCTCATTGATCTCTCATGGTTTCTTTGATGAAGATTTCTCATCACTGAGTCATCTCCATACGACTAAGTTAGAATAAATATGCAACTTAGCATAAGTCCCTTGAGATATATCCCAAGCTAAAACTTCTCATCTAGCTGATGTTGAACTATTGTACCGAATGACAAGGCCAAAGCCACTATCACTAGCGCCTACGCCACCGGGAAGAAGGATGATTATCTAGTTAAAGTTCGATTCTCAATAGTGTCAAACTGCAAATCAGTTCATCTCTATTCATCTAGATTTTGCCAAATCCATGTGGGAGCATCTAGCTACTGTCAATGTACACAAGGAGAATCCTAAGTGCGTTCATGAGATCTATCATAATTTGACAAAATTAAAGCTGCATCGACCTAGAAGATCATTATGCATCCTTCAAATCCCTCTCGAGGAGCATCATACCCTATCTACTGACATTCGCAGTCTACAAAAGTAGAGGAAAGAAATCCAACAATCCAATTCCTATGCAGACATCTTGACTTGTTTTCTAGTCTGACTATTCAAACCTTTGGGAGTATACACTCCCTTCTGTTGACGAAGTGCGTGCAACACTTTACCACGAGCACCCCACCTATTGTGCCTACTTCTAATCTATCTCTTTGTTTGAGGTAGATGTATTCGTCATTCTTCTCAAGAATGCAAACATTATACTGAAGATATTAGACGTGGTCTTGGTCATCCCGCCGGTCCTGATTACTACTTTTGCAAGGGCACAAATCATAAAGAGCAATGTTAGGTCAAACACGGCAGGCAAACTTGGGCTAATCAAATCTTTGAGACATTAGAAGATTCTATTGCTAAAACTTGTACAACTACTCCTGAAGGTCAAGTTATGTTATCCTAGCTTGACATGGACAAGCTCATAAGTGTTGTTGTTATAAGTAATTCCACTCCAACAAAGTCTGCTTTATCTCCATTCCCCTATGGTAATAAAAAAATGGACTATTGATTTTGGTGTTACATCACACATTAATGGCAACACGGGCTTGTTATCAAACATTACTCAATGGCCATCCCCTGATCGTTTTGGCAGATGGATTTCAGTCTCCAAGAACTAGCACGGGTTGTTATCAAACCTACTTCTAGCTTATCATCATCATGAGTTTTACATGTTCCTAAATTTCCTGTACATTTATTATTTGTGAGTAAGCTTGTACACCTATTGCCTTGCATGGTTATATTGATGTTGTTTCATTGCATTTTGTAAGATATTTATATGAGGATGAAGATTGATATGGGCATGAAGGCCCGATGACTTATACTACCTGGACACACTGCCTCAATGCTACAATGTGGGCCTATCTTCTTCAGTTTCACCATTTCAGTGGCATCAGTGCCTTGGTCACCCTTCCGTAGCAAGTTGTGCCATGTCCTTTCTAATTATGTTGCTTTGATTGTCGGTCTTTTCAATTAAGCAAACAAACTCACTCATCCTTTGTTGTTAAGCATTCCATCAGTCGTCTCGTATCTTTTGATACATTCCAATGTGTGGGGTCCTTGCAAAATTTTAAATCCTTGTGTTTTTATTTTTTTTAATTAATTTTATTGATGAATTTTCAAAATTACTTTGTTGTACCTTCTGAAAGATAGTATGATGTTTCGCCTATTGTGAAACTATTCTTTGCAGAAACACTCACTCTCGTCGTATTAGGTGTGGGGGGATAGAGAGGAGAGGAAGAGATGAGAAGAGAGAGATCATGTAGGAGTATGTATGAGAGAGAGAGTATGAGAAGAGATGATATATCTATTCAGGCTATATATCTTCTAGGCTATTATCTTCATGGAGCTTCGCATTGTTCAGCACATCCGTTCTCTACTTCCAGACAGCATTGAAGGATCTTCATTCAGCGTCAACACCGAGCTATCCGCGTTCGTACCGCGTTATGTACGTCAGGTGTTGATGGTGTACTTCTTCAGCTACATTTACATGAGACAGATGGGTGCTTCTTCAGATTTCAGAAGCTCAGCAAGCATCTGCAAGGTCGATAGTTCATCCAGTTTTATCTTCATCGAGCTTCCTTCATCACGTCTTCTCCGAGCTGCATCTGTTCTTACGGCATCGCCTTCCGCTGATCTACTTGAGACTTTCCTTGATGGATGATATCTCCTTTCCTGTCAAGCCCTCAAGGTTCACGCGACAGAGTTATGGTACCTGCATCGTATCACCAGCATATCGTCCGTTCGTGTTCGTGCCACGTTATGCACGTCTTCTCAGACAGTTTGAAGATTCCGCTACTGTTACATCGACATTGGGCATCCGCGTTCGTGCCGCGTTAAGTATGTATTCCAGTGAAGATAGTGTAGTCATGGTATTGATGATCGTCTACTCCAAGTGGCGAATTACTGCAGCAGTATTCAGGTTCCATTTCAGATGTTCTTCATTCCAGATGCAACTCCAAAAGACCTTCATCAAAGCTCGAGGATCTCCAGCCTGGAGAATACAATTTCAAAGAAGAGAAGCATTGTCACCAAATGGTTCAAGGGGAGTATTAATTAAGGGGGGGTATCAATTTTTGTATGGGGAGTGATATTTATCTTTTATCTTTCATTTATCATTTCTTTTATCGTTTTATCGAGTCTTGTAACCTCCAAGCTTTGTGTGACAAAGTCAGTAATTGTGGGAAGCGTAGGGTTGCACAATGTGTGTACCCTCATATATATAAAACTGAAACATTTACAGAGAGGTCCACATATAATATGGAAATCACAAAATAAATAACAAAATACATAAAACAGGAATATATATTAACACTCCCCCTCAAGTTGGAGCATAGATATCAATCATGCCTAACTTGCCCATCAGTGTGCAGAATTGCTTCTTCGCCAGCAGCTTGGTGAAGATATCAGCAACTTGGTCTTCAGACCGTGCGAAAGGAGTGCAGATCTTGCCAGTAAGAATGAATTCCCGAATAAAATGGCAGTCGACTTCAATGTGTTTGGTACGCTCATGATAGACAGGATTATTAGCAATGAAGATAGCAGCTTTATTGCCACAATGCATGGGTATAGCAGAAGAAGAGTCAATCCCAAACTCTTTTAATAGAGAGCGCACCCACAATAATTCACAGGCAGTATGGGCCATGGCCCTGTATTCAGCTTCAGTACTGGACCTGGCCACAACATTTTGTTTTTTACTCCTCCAGGTAACAAGATTGCCTCCAACATAAGTACAATACCCAGAAGTAGATTTTATGTCAGTTTTGCTTCCTGCATAATCAGAATCAGAGTACCCCTCAAGAGAACAGTGTTCATTCTTTCTGTAGTAAAGTCCCTTGCCAGGAGACTTCTTCAAATATCTCAGAATATGACATAGCGCATCCCAGTGACACTGTCTGGGTTTATCAAGGTACCTGCTAAGAAGGCCCACTGCAGTAGAAATATCAACTCTAGTAACAGTCAAGTAAATGAGCTTACCAATCAGCCTCCTTACTTTTGATTATCAGCAAAAAATGGAGAAGAATCATCACCCCAATTCACATTAAGATCTAGAGGAGTATCCGCAGGTCTCGCTCCAAGCATACCAGTCTCCTGCAGTATATCTAAGACATATTTTCTCTGAGACAGTATAAGAGCATTAGAGTTTCTAGAGACCTCTATGCCCAGTAAATACCGAAGTTTTCCCAAATCCTTGGTAGCAAAGTGCTTGCCTAGATGAGCTTTAGTAGCCTGAATACCAAGAGAATCACTGCCAGATATAATAATGTCATCAACATAGACAATTAGAATAATAATACCAGCTGAAGTCTGCTTGGTGAAAACAGAATGATCCACCTGAGACCTCAGAAACCCAAATTCAATCATAATTTTGCTCAATTTGTCAAACCAGGGACGGGGACTCTGCTTGAGTCCATAAATAGACTTCTTTAACCTGCAAACTTTGTGAGACTCCCCCTGAGCAACAAACCCAGGAGGTTGCTCCATATAGACTTCTTCTTGTAAATCACCATACAAGAAGGCATTTTTCACATCTAGCTGCAGTAGTGGCCAGTCAAGATTAACAGCAACAGAAAGAAGAATTCGGACAGAGTTAAGACGAGCAACAGGAGAGAAGGTCTTGAAGTAGTCAATACCATAAGTTTGTGTTTAGCCTTTAGCAACTAACTGTGCCTTCAGCCTTTCAACAGTGCCATCAGGTTGGTATTTCACAGCATATACCTACCTGCAGCCTACAGGCTTACACTGAGGGGGTGGATCCACCAACTCACAAGTATCTCTTTCAGCTAGAGCCAACATTTCCTCTTTCATAGCAGACGTCCAAGCAGTACTCTTTAAGGCATCCTGAACATTCTTTGGAACAGCCACAGTAGATAAGGCATATACAAAATTGCTAGAATGGACATTCAGATGATCAGTGGAAACAAACTGAGCAATACTATGAGTTGTGCAGGAACGAGTACCCTTTCTAAGAGCGATGGGTATGTCAAGGTTAGAAGTTACCTCGGGTGTAGCAGAACCTTCTGGAGGTGAAGATTGGTTTTCCTGGGGGGGTTCTTGTGTAGGAGGTGCTCTATTCCTGCGTTGATAAACAATAATAGGAGGAATGGTATGCTCAGTATTCACAGTATCAGTATCAGGCACACAATCAGTAGTAACTGGCAGAGGGGAGGCAATAAGGTTAGGCTGTAAACTTTCTCCTCGAGTAGAATAGTAAGGTGTATCTTCAAAAAATACAACATCACTGCTAGTAAACCATTTTCTTGCAGTAGGGCTATAACATCTGTATCCCTTTTGGGTGCGAGAATACCCCAGAAAAATGCACTTCTCAGCACGAGGAGAAAGTTTATCGGAAGCTGGTCCAAGCAACCTTACAAAGCAAGTACATCCAAAAATCTGAGGAGGCACAGTAAATAACTGAATATCTGGTTGAAGAACCTGAATAGGTATTTTGTTTCCAATCACAGATGATGGCATTCTATTTATCAGAAAACAAGCAGTCAAGATAGCCTCTGGCCAAAACGAGCGAGGAACATGAATATGCATCATAATAGTCCTGGTGACTTCTAACACATGTCTATTTTTACGCTCAGCCACACCATTTTGTTGAGGTGTATAAGCACATGAAGTCTGATGTAACGTACCAACAGATTTGCAAAAAACATCCACATCTTTTTTAATAAACTCAAGCGCATTGTCAGTACGAAAAAAATTTACAAGCACACCATATTGTGTTTTCACCTCAGTAAAAAAGAATTTTATAGTAGACATAACTTCGGACCTACTTTTCATCATAAACAACCAAGTAGTCCTAGAAAAATCATCAATAAACAGAATAAAGTACTTGTGACCAGATAAACTCGGCACATGACAAGGACCCCATACATCAGAATGCACTAAATCAAAAATGTTTTTACTGCTAATATGACTGCGTCTAGGATAAACAGCTCTAGTCTTCTTTCCTAGCTGACATGACTCGCACTGAAGGCTACAAGTGTCAATATCAGAAACTAAATGACGAAGCTTTTCAGATGATGGATGTCCCAGCCGGTAGTGCCACTGTAATGCAGAAACAGATGTAGATAGTGCAGAGGCCACAGCCACTTTCTCTGCTTTCGGAAAATGATTAAGGTAGTATAGTCCATCAGCACCTTCATACCCCCCACCAATCTTCATCCTCATGCGAAGGTCCTGAAAAACACATGAACCAGGAATAAATGTTAGGCTACACTGTAGACTTCTCAATATCTTACTGACAAATAATAGATTCAGAGGGAATCGAGGTACATATAAAGCAGATTTCAGCAAAAACTCAGAAATAATATCCCCTACTCCAGATACCGTAGACTTGGAACCATCAGCAAGCATAACAGATGAAGGACGAGCAGGTTTAGATAACTTTTTAAATAAAGATCGATTTCCAGAAATATGCGAAGAAGCACCGGAGTCTATGATCCATTTAGTATTACCAGGAGTAGAAGAAGAGGTACTTAGGAAAGTAGTGTCATAACCAGAATAAGTGGCAGCATGAGCTCCAATAGTCGAAGTAGTAGACGACGATCCAGCCCGCTTAAGTAGCAGGCGTTCCACCTCAGCACGGATGTAATCCGCAGTCGCACCTGAAGAGTCAGACTCAGTAGGTTGAGTGGTTCCCTCCTGTGCAGTGGTAAAAGAGTCAGCAGCTGCGTTGGCCCATGTCGGTTTACCATATTTCTCCCAGCATTTTTCTTCGATATGGTTGGACCGGCCACAGAAAGTACAGATGTGCTGGCCCTGCTGAGGACGCACAGCAGCAGGTGGAGCAGCAGAAGGGGCGCCACGACTAAAAGAGGCACGTCCTCGTCCTGCACCCAGTGGAGTACGGCTGTCAGCAGAACGGCCACGGCCACGACCGCGACCACGGCCAGACCAAGCTGCAAGGGCAGTGGAGTCTCCAGTCTCTGAAGGCAGTGTCGGAGTCGACGAGGGCAGACGTTGAAGTCGCAGGTAGGCACTCTGCAGAGTAGGAAGTGGATCACTCGCTAAAATCTGGTCAACGACACCAGCATAGGACTCTGGCAGTCCACATAAAAACTGAACCAACTGCAGCTCTGCTCTCTGACGCTGCATAGTAGCCAAGTCAGTGGACAATGGGTGGTAGGACTCCAGCTCCCCCCACAGTCTAGTAAAGGTAGAGAAGTAGTCCGCAATATCAGACCCCGTGAAGTGTAGACGTCCCAGCTGCTTGGTGATGTCAAAGACCTTCTTGGAGTTCTAGCTATGCGAGTATGTGTCAGCGAGCTGATCCCACATCTGTTTCGCCGTAGGCAGGTGAAGCAAGGTGACACTGATCTTCTCAATGCTGCTGTTGAGAATCCATATCATCACCGTCGAGTCATCCCGGACCCAGTCATCATACGCCTTCACATCTTTGGAATCGGCATCCTCTGCAGGTTGTGCCGGTCCGGCACGGGTTAGATGCGAGTACTTTCCCTGGGATTTTGCATAAATCACCATGGAGCATACCCAATGCTGGTAATTTTGCCCGTCAAGTTTCACAGTCATAACTTGACGGCGAAAGTCATCTCCCGAGGACGCCATGAGAGTAACAAACACAAGCAGGCAGTAGGGTCCGGAGCGCAGACAGAGAAGCACAGGTAGGCACGAACAGGCAGAAGACGGACTACGCCGTCAGGCAGGTAGAAAGGAGGCACAGATTAACCAATCCAGAGGACCACTTCACATAACAGCTACGTCGGAGCGCAGCAAGGGACCCGGTGACGCAACCAGTCACACGGGCAGGCAGGCAAAAAACCAGATCCGGAGACTGGCTCAGACAGAAATCACACCCGCGGGCAAACTAAGTCCAGAACCAGGCGGGAGAGAGGACCCCGGCGGCTACGTGCCCCGGCGTAGCAGCACGGCTTCCCGGTCGGCCGACGGCTGGCCAGCTGGCTACTGTCGGCGGGCGGGCGGCGGCCGGAGAGGGGCGGGGCAGGGGGGCGGCGCCGGAGAGAGAGAGATAGGAAAGGAAAGGGAGGAAGGGCGGCGGCTGGATCTTACTGCTCTGGTACCATGTGACAAAGTCAGTAATTGTGAGAAGCGTAGGGTTGCACAATGTGTGCACCCTCATATATATATAACTGAAACATTTACAGAGAGGTCCACATATAATATGGAAATCACAAAATAAATAACAGAATACATAAAACAGGAATATATATTAACACTTTGGACATGTGTTTCACCCATGTTCCGGCTTGAGGGGGAGTGTTAGAGAGTCTATATTAGTCTATTTAGTTAAAAGGTTAATTAGATAGTGGGATTTTGTATTTCAACCCGTTTAGATTACTTGCGTCCTAAGTCTTAGGGTGTGTCCCTTCTCCTATATAAAGGAGAGGGTGTCTAGTCTTGTATTCATCCCATTCAATTCAATACAATCTTATTCTTCACAGCTTCTTTGTAAGGTATTCTTGTGGCCAAAAGGATACAAATGTTTTGATCCGGTTTACAAAAGAGTGTTTGTCAGTGTCAATGTTGTTTTCTTTGAAAATGCACCCTTCTTCTCTGCTCAAGGTCATTCTCTGGGACCGGAGCTTGTCTCTTTCTCTAACAAGATCACGTCTCCCATATTTCCTCTTCTCATGGTACCCCATTCACCCTTGCCTCAAACAAGCCTCTTCAAGTATATTAGAGATACAAGCCTAAAGCTGCTACACCCTCGGTCCCCACTTATTCTTCTATGCATGTTGCAGATCCACTCAATAATGAAGTAATGGCTCTAACCCTCTCTGGTGTTATTAAGGACTTGCTGATTTCTTTACACAAACCTAAGAGAATATGTACAACACATGATATTGCTCAGTTTTGCATATGACATATTAGGACACATGTTTTCTGCTTCTACTAGTCCCTTGTCTGCTATTTCTATACCAAAACTCTTGATGAGGCCATGGCACATCCTGGATGGAGGGCTGACATGGATGAAAAACTTTTGGCACTACTAGAACGTCAAACATGGGATCTTGTTGCCTTTCTGATTGCTCTCTAGTTGGTTGTAGATGAGTTTTGGCTATAAAGATCATCATGATGGCACTATTGAACGACTTAAAGCCCGTCTTGTAGCAAAAGACTATACTCAAGTCTTATAACATTGATTATTTTGAGACATTCTTTTATGTGGCCCCAGTCAATTATTTCGTATTCTTATGTATGTTGTTATTAATCTTGATTTGCCCCTTTTTTAGCTAGATGTCAAGAATGTGCTCCTTTATGGTGACCTTGCTGAAGAGATCTATATGGAGCAATCTCTCGCGTTTGTTGTTGTTTGTTGGGGGGGGGGGGGGGTCAGGGTCTGCAAACTGAAGAAATCCATCTATGGTTTAAAACAGAGTCCTAGAGCCTGGTTTGATAAACTCTGTTAGATACTTGTCAGTTGTCACCTTTGGTTTCTCCAGATTACATGTCAATTATCTTGTCTTCAAGAAAACTAATGCAGGAATTCTTATTCTAATTGTATATCTTCATGATATTGTTATTTTTGGCAGTGCTTTGACTAAGGTCTAGGCTACAAAAAAGTATCTATGAGGGAATTTCATTACTATGGATCTGGGTAAATCACTTTCTTGGCATTGAAGTAGCTTACTAGGGATCTTCTATATGTCTATCACAGAGTAAATATGTTCTAAATTTGCTTAAAGAAGTTGGTAGGATGGAGCCATGAATTATTGATACTCCCTTAGACTCTAGTGTTAAACTCAATGATGAAGACTGGTGTTTCCTGATCACTCGAGATACCACTAGTGGCTCGTTGGGAAAACTGATTTCTTAATGTTACTTGTGTGGATATCTTTATTGCAGTTGGGTTCATCAGTCAATACTTAGAAAAACCTAGATGATGTCATTGGGAAGTTGTTTTTCACATCGTCAACATCGTCTAAATTCTTATAAGGATCTATGTCATGAAAAGAGTGACAAACTTTTATGGTTGGTTGTCAACCTACCACCAAAGGTCTATTGTTTGTCACATCTTGAGATATTTAAAAGCTAATCTTGGTAAAGGTTTATTGTATTCCAAACAAGGTCACACTGATATTATTGGCTGATTATGAAGGAAGTCCTATTGATCGCAAATCTACTTCTAGATATTGCTCTTACATAGGTGGGAATCTTGTATCAAGGCGCAGTAAACAGAGGAGTGTGGTGGTCTGAGCTAGTGCTGAAGCAGAATATAGGCTTGTGGCTCATACAGCTTGCAAGCTTCTCTAGGTCAGATGTCTCGTCAAAGAATTTGGACTTCCGATTGCTACCCCCATGTAGATGTTTTGTGACAATAAAGTTGCAACCTTCGTTCCCAGCAATCCAGTTCTGCACATCGAAGTGGATTGTCACTTCATCAGGGAAGCTTAGGGAAGGAATATATATCTACTACTTATATACGCTCAGAATATCAGATTGCTTGACCTATTTACCAACACACTTCCAAGAAAGAGATTTACAGAGCTGATTGGAGAGCTGCACATGAGAGATATCTATGCTCCAGCTTGAGGGGGTATTAATATCTCCACTTATTATATATCGTTATGTTTTACTTTGCCCATAGTAGGCCGGCCGCCCTACCTAAACCAATCATCATATCGGTCCCTAGGCCCCATTGTTGGAAAGGCTCGGCTTCAAAACTGTAAGTCCCATATTACTAAGTTATCTCTTTCTTAGATCAGCAGATGGAATCCGTCTGTTGACTCAACCTGCTTACTATGCCAATCTGATGTTGAATCTAGTGAACATCTATTCGGTAACTGCAGCTACTGTAAATACCTATGGGGTCGTGCTTCGCTGAAGATTAACATTAGAAGCTCTTACCCTCATCATGAATGCCTTACAAGCATAGGTTGCCGATCAAGACACAATGACATCATTGAACTATGGGCTATTACAGGTTGCGTTCACATCATCTGGACTGAGAGGAACAGCAGGCTTCACAGTGGCACTCACAAAGACATTCTGAACCTATTCAATGGTCTGATGCAGGAGATGAAATCACTTTTCGACACTTATAAACCAAGGCTTACCAAGGTTAATAGTATCACCCTAAGGAATTGGGAATTTATGTAATCTCTTGTCCATGTAAGAGTTTGATGCTCTTCTCTATTTGTGAACTACATGTTCGTGTGTAGTTTGTAATTTGTGTCCCTTTATGGGGTTGGGAAATATATTTACCATGATTTTCCAAAAAACGTTATCTCTTTCTTAGTGTCTCTCCATCCTATATAAGGAGAGGCATATTGTACTTCTTAATTCACTCTAACATAGCTTGTTCTATTTCAGTGTCCAACCAAGATAAGGGTTCTCCTTGTCAACTTGAGAACCATGATCTCTTATACTTATCCACGTCTATAGCCTCTTCATACTAAATAAATATCTAGAGGTGGAATCATCGTGTCAAAGAAGGCCATTTTAGACCATACCAAATTCCAAAGACCTCAGAAGCCTATCACTAAGGCCTTCAGACACCCATATTTCAATCTAAAGTAAGAGTCAATGGCTTAATGGTCAAGCTTCTACAAATTGCAGTGCTCCTTGTATTAAATTCATTTGGTTGTATTTTTTGTCGGAAATTTGATAGTAACCAAGTTAACTCTTGCTTGTATCTCTTCTTCACTCATCATTTCTCATTTTCAACATATCCCCTTGTGCTAGAACACAGGAGTCCTACTTAAAGCACAGTTTTCCTTTACAATAGTTTGAGGAGTTAACCTACCAAAAAATAAAAATAAAATCAGCTAAATCATCATTCAGAAGTTGTTTGGAAAAAATAGAGGTTACTTCGAAGTATGTCATAAGTATAAAATAGTTTTAAGTTTGACGTTTTTATAGTAGCAAGAAGAAGAATAAATTTAAAATCTGGGAGGAACATTTTATTCCAACTGGGAGATGAAAAGGAAACTATGGAATAAAGTATTCAACAGGGAAATAAATGGGAATAAGTTTCCACTCAGCTAGTTAATACGCTAGCAAAAATGTGAACTGCTGTAAATTTGTGGCATAAAGTGACTTATTCCATCACTTATACCATCCTCAAATAAGGCCTAAGAGAATATTGTGTACCATCTCAATAAGTAACTACTTCTTGATCCCTTTGTAATTATAACAGTGGAATCTTTCTTCGAGACATATTAAATGTCTGAATACTTATTTCAGAAAATGAAAGCATGTCTAACTGTGATGCAAATAAGAAAGATTACCTGCGGAAGAGGTAAAGCATTAAAGAAGTCAAATAAGAAATAACCATTAAGATAATGAAGGGCAATTTTCTTTGAATCATCTACAATATCCCCAGCACCAACGACTCTAGTTTCAGGAGCAATGAATGCAAGCCTAAACTGTGGCAAGAAAAAACAAAAACAGAGGCAAGGATATCAATTAATGCAGCAGATGACATAATAATCATATATAAATTCAAATGAAGATAGTGATTCATATCAGTGAAGTTCAAGAAGTGAGGAGAAACCATTGAAGATGGCATCCAGAATATACACTATCACAAGAATTTCCCTCACAAGCAAGATGTGTTACTGATTCACGCAACTTCAGAATAATATTATCCGTCCCATTATCCAAAGTGAATATAATGTGAACTTGATGATACACAAGTTATGATTACTTGAAATCATAGAAGCAGTATTAAGCAGGCACTCCTAGAACATTATATAAGTGGAGCCGAAACATCATATTTATTTTGATCGTCAAGGTAATATATAATTTTGTAGAGAAAAGCTGAGCAAATGAAAACAGTTCATAGAGATTTTCAAGATATGAGACAGATTAGGCACCTGAAACAACATGTGTAATATGTAAATGAAATCAGTAATACTTCTGACTGCTGCAATTGCTGCAGCAAATTTCCAGTTAAACACAATGCATTTATGCTTCTGCAATTGAACAAAAGAGTGCTTATAAATGTAAGAGGTCAATAAAGTACACGGTGAAACTCAAATTTGAAACTTTGTAATTTATTAAATACAAAGCCAAGGGCATTTTGTACAATACACTAAAAGCATAGTAAAGATAGAGATTGGAAAAGCAATTCTACCTCAAGAAATGTATTTAAAAAGCACAAAATTAAGGCCTCGTCGATGATCTAAATATGAAAAATGCTTGCAATCATACAAATTGTGAGAAACGCGTTCCCATCTTGTACATCATGAGCTCAAAGAATGAAATTTCAATACTTAAAACATGTCTATTTTTGCCAAAGAAAGAAATTTAGTTATATGAGAGCAACCAAGGATGAGCAATCTAGATAAGTTGCAAGAAGCATGGACTTATATTTTGTATACGAATTCGAGCAATAAAATTGAAAACTAGGTAATAATAGCTGAAACTGTTATAAAAGGTGAAGAAAAGGATATTAAGAAGAAGAAACAATCACAAACATCAGAGATTTTAAGTAGCCAGCAATTTCCTCAGTGTGACAATCCTACAACCATGGGAGGGGATCAGATTCTATCTCAAGAATTAGAGGAACTATAAGGTAATTTTATACAGAAGAAATAGTGCTAATCTGCTCCCATGTACATAATTACATATTGCCCATACGACACAATTACATGGTTTGTGAGTCCCCCCCAAGGCCTAAATAGTAGATCTTACCCTCAATTTGTGCATAGATATTGCTCGTGCACAGTTTGGCATGAACATTCTACATAACAGGCTGATATTAGCAATTTGTTATTCAGATTGTAGGTATAGAAGGTATCAAGTTGATGAGTCACACTATGAAGCTTTGGGAGAGGCTTATTGAGCGAAGGCCAAGATTGATTACACAGGTATCAGACAACCAGTTTGGTTTTATGCCGGGAAGATCAACAACTGATGCTATATTTATGATAAGGAGGCTCATGGAAAAGTACAAAGAAAATGAAAGAGATCTTCATATGGTGTTTATTGATATGGAAAAGGCCTATGATCGAGTACCCAAGGAAGTATTATCGAGGGTTTTGCATAAAGGGGTGTGCCTATCCAATACATTGACCTAATTAAAGACATGTATGATGGCTCAACTGCAAGTGTTAGGACTCCTCGGAGGAGAGACACAAACTTTTTCTATCACCGTTGGGGTACATCAAGGATCCACGCTCAGCCCTTATCTATTTGTTCTTGTTATGGATGAGTTGATAAGGCATGTTCAAGATAATATTCCTTGGTGCATGTTATTTGTTGATGATATTGTGTTGAATGATGAAAGAAAAGAAATCTTGAATGATAAAGTTGAACTTTGGAGAAATGCATTAGAATCTAATTGATTTATGATCAATAGAAGCAAAATTGAATATATGCATTGCAATGTTAGCCAATCTAGAATTGTGAATGGTGGGATCAAGTTGGATGGAATGGATGTACCAATATGTAATAAGTTTCTTCACTTGGGGCTCTATTATTGAAAGGGAGGGTGAGGTTCAAGATGATGTTTGTCACAGCCTCACAGGATCACAGCAGGATGGTTGAAGTGGAGGAGTGCAACTAGAGTAGTATATGACCAAAAGATCCCTCTCAGATTAAAAAGCAAGTACAAAGCTATACGGCCAACCATGCTATTTGGGAGTGGATATTGGGCAGTGAAGAAATAAGGTCCCAACATGATGAATGTGGATAAAATGCATATGTTGATATGGATGTGCAAGAAGACAAGAAAAGATTGGTTGAAGAATGCTATATCAAAAACAAAGTGGGGGTGGTGAGCATCGAGGACAAGTTGCGTGGAGGCCGTCTAAGATGGCATGGACATGTGCAATGCAGACCGACAAATGCACCTATTCGAAGCAAGGTTATTGAGTCAAGTACAACTAAAAGAAGTAGAGGCAGACCTAAATTAACTTGGGAAGAGTTTATAAAGAGAGATTTTAAATCTTTACAACTAGATCAAAGTATGACCCATAACAAAGATGATTCGAAAAGAAGGATCCATGTAGCTGACCCCAACATGGTGGGATTGAGACTTACATGATGATGAAATGAACATCCATACCTACATGTTTAGTTCTATCATGCATGAGAGGGTTAAGCAGGTCTCATTGTCATTGTATATCTACATCGAATCATCGGGATTAGTGTCACAATGTCTCCGACTCCTTGAAAAAGTCGTGTTAAAGATGTGAATTTTTCCCTAGCTATATATGACGGCCAATTAAACGTCAATTCCAAAATTTTCTATTTTGATTGTCTTACTATTCACGAATTATTTGTGTTTTACATTTTTTTCCATTCTATACATTTGTTCTCATATTTTTCCCATTTTATATTGTTGGAGACTAACATAATTTGAGTGCATATTATGCGTGTAGATATGTGTATACACATTTATGTATATGTAAGTGCAAAACTGATATATTTATGTGTAAATGTATATATATTTACATATATATGCAGTATATATACACACACAGATATATATATGTGCATATAGACGTACATATGCAAATATATATATATATATATATATACACACACACACACATATGTGCAATATATAGATATATATATATATATATGTGTGTGTGTGTGTGTGTGTGCATTTATGTGTGTGTGTGTGCATTTATATATTTCTTATAGAGATATGTTTATGTCTCATTGAGTGTCATGTACCTTGCATGTGCCTCACTTATGTTTACTTGTGTTGTTTAGTCCCATATTTCTCATCTTTATTTTATGTTTTCTCTCTTATCCTGTATAAGAGAATGTACGGTAAGCCTTTTGGATCATCTGATACATTTCTATTCAACTATCTATATGGTATCAAGAGAAAGTTCCCCCGGTGCAAGTTCCCACCCTAACCCTACCCCCTTCATGACCTACCCCCTCCCCAGCCGCCACAAACCCTCTCCCCTTCCACGCCGCCGTTGTTGTCCCCCCCAGCCCGTCGTTGTTGTCCCCCCCCCCACCCCCCTCTCTCAGTCGCCGCCCCACCCTCCCCACTCTCTCCCTGTCGCCGCCGGCTCCCTGCCCCCCACACTCCCCACTCTCCTGTCGTCGTTGGCTCCCTGCCCCCCTTTCCCCGCCGCCACAAACCACCCAACAGCCACACCGCCCCACCCCTCTTCCTCCTCCCGCCCACTCCTCCCTCATGTTGTTGCCCTCACCACCACTTCCCAAGCCCAATCCACCACCTTTTCCCCTCCCACCAATCCCACTCACCCATTATTCTTCTCATCTAACCTCCTACCTTCCTAACTCTACTCCTCTATGTCCTTGACGTCTCCGGACAACCATCATCATTGCATGTTGAGAGTCTCCAGGAGTTTCGGCTTCTTCTGCCTACGCCTCATGGTGGGATCTTAATTCTCCTCATGACGGCGTAGGGTTTTTTATCATTTATTCTTCTCGTTGTGGGTCTCTTCTGATCTGATGCGTGAGATCTACATCTGTGCTCTACTTCCCCATAGCGGGTTTCTTCAGATCTATTGATCCCTGTTGGTGGGTTCTGTTGTTGTTACACCGGCGGCCTTTTCTACTTGTTCTGCTTCAACTCTGTTCGTCATGGCATCTGTTAAGCCTCCTCGTTCCCTGCGTGTTACCACAGTCAAACTTGATGGCTCCAATTATCATCTCTGGTCGGCGTCTTTCGTCTTGTATGTCAAATCACAAGGCCGTCATTCTCATATCGTCATTGAACCCCCATCCGCCCTTACTGCTACGGTGGATGAGAAAATCAAGCAAACTTATGCACAATGCTCCAAAGATGACTCAGGTGTTATGTCCTGGATTCTTATAGCACCGAGCCACGGATCAACCAGTCTTTACACTGTCTTCAAGATGCTAAGGCAATGTGGGATCAATTATCTCACGTATATTCTCATCAGCAAAATCCCACGAGAGTCTTTGAAATATTCAAAACTCTGGCCAAGAAGGAATTTTCATCTGACACTTCTATTGAGGATTTCTATAATCAATGCTCTACCCTCCGGAATGAATACGAGATTTATCACCCTTTAACAGCCGACATCAAAGAAGCCCGGAAGCAACGTAATGAACTGCAACTCGTCCAATTTGTGGCCGCCCTTCTAGCTTCCTTTTCTGGGGTGGTCGACCAGATTCTGTCGAGTGACCCGCTGCCCACTCTTCGGGACGTCCTCAAACGTGTTCAAAGATTACCCTCTATCACCTCCACTCCTGCAATCGAACATCTGACTCTTGTTGTTCGCATCGATTCCGACCGTGGATGAGGTTGAGGCCATGGTTGTAGAGGTTGTCTCCCTACTAACGACGATCGCACATCTTCTACTAATGTTGGTCGAGGACAACCTGTTGGTCCTCGCTTCCGCAACTTCTGTGGGCGAGACAATCACAATGAAGACCGATGCTCGATCAAGCATGGTAAACCTGCTTGGGCAAACTAGGCATCTGCAGATACCTCGTCTGATACTACTGCACCTGAGCAGCCACCTGCTACGCCCTCTCCTGCATGGCTTTATTCCGAGTTTGAAAAAAAAATTCAAGAATGCATGTCTCAGCTTCCTTCTACGTCCACTGCTGGATCTTCTGTCTTGCTAGCCTCTCCTTCTGCTGGTAACAATAAATGGTGTATTGACTTTGGTGCATCGGTTCATATGGTCGGTGATCTCAACTTATTTTCTGCTCTAACTAAATCACTCAGATTCCACCAGTTATTGTTGTTATTGGTTCTAAAATCTTCGTTCATGGCATTGGAACTATTCCTTTGTCACGTAATTTGCATCTGAAATTTGTTTTATATATCCCAAAATTTCTTGTTAACCTACTTTCAGTCATTAAGACTGTAAAAAAATTTCAATGCTACATAAGGTTTATCCCTCTGGTTGTGTTTTGAAAGATCTCCGCCATAGTTTTCAATGCGGCCAGGCGGTGGTCTGCTTTGGCTGGGCGTCTAGCTCGCCTAGGGCGCCTAGGCGCTGACATTTTTTTATTCTCTGCATATTTTATATATATAATACAACTTATATCACATATATAAGGTATTTATGTGTATATTTTATGATCTACACCCTAAATAGTAATGCAAGAATGAGATTGCAGCTAAAAAAGCCTAAAAAGAACTTACAATGTCAAATATATGTTAAAATGACATTATCTAAAATTTAAAAAAAAAATCAGGAAAAAATTGTCTACACTCCCTAGGTGCCCCTAGGCGGTCGCCCAGGCGGTGTTAGGCGGTTGCCCAGGCGTCCATTGTCAATTTTAGGTAGGCGAGGGGCTAGGTGGACCCCCCTTGGGCATGCCTAGGCGGGCGCCTGAACAACTATGATCTCTGCACGAAGTCGAGGATTGGTTTGGGGCATGAGGGACCAGATGGACTCTACTACTTGGACGGATCACCATCAGCATCTGCTCTTCTGTCAACATCAGTACAGGACTACAGTGGCACTACCGCCTTGGACATCCATCTGCTACAAAACTGAAGCACTTATTTCTTGCTTTATCTGAAAAAACCTTTACTTGTGAATCATGTCAGTTGGGTAAACAAACTCACACTGTGTTTCCTGTTAAGAATCATATTGGATCTAAAGGCCTTTTTGATATTGTTCATGCGGATATATGGGGCCCTTGTTCTATTCCGAGTCATTATGGGGTTAAATATTTTATGACCTTCATAGATGATTATTCCCGTGCTACAAACCCAATTCAGCGAACCCATTAAAGTTTTTCGCACCAATAATGCCCTTGAATTTATGAAAAAATTGGTAACAAATTTTTGTACTGTCCACGACACTATACACCAAACTACATGTCCCTACACTCCACAACAAAATGGAGTATCTGAACAGAAAAACCGCCATCTCCTAGAGGTTGCCCGCACGATACTTCTTCATTATAAAGTTCCCCAGCATTTCTAGCCTGAAGCAGTCTCTACGGCGTGCTATCTTATTAATCGCATACCGTCTTTAGTTTTGAACAATCAAATTCCTTATAACATTCTTTTTCCCGATGCCAACTTTTCTCTGTCCCCCCCCCCCGTATTTTTGGGTGCCTACATGTTTTGTCAAAAACCTTCACCCAGTGATAACAAAACTTGATCCTCGCTCCACCAAATGTATCTTTCGGGGATAATCTAGAACCCAGAAAGGATATCGTTGCTTTGATCCTATTATGAGGCAATGGTTTGCCAGTGTTGATGTAGTGTATTTTGAGCATGTGCCTTATTACTCTAATAACGGGGAATCACTTTCAAGTAACATCTTGGCACTCACACCGTTACTAAATGTTGTTGATATTGAGCCATCTTCTGAACTGACACCTGAAGATCGACCTCTACAAGTGTACAAGCGAAGACCCAAGAAGACTAATCCCTCCATGGCCCTTCCACAACCAAATCCTTCTTCGGCGGATGATCATCAGACACCTAAGGTAAATTCTTACTTACACCTACCTATCAGTCTGCGCAAAGGTGTTCCATCCTCGCAAAACATCATATTAGTCATTTCTGCTCAACTTCTAATCTGAGTACCAGTTTTGCATGCTTCACTACTACTATCTCCGCTGTATCTATTCCCAAAACTACTACAGAAACTCTTCTTATTCCTGCATGGAGACAAGCTATGCAAGCTGAAATGCAGGCACTCTCGGATCGCAAGACATGGGAGCTTGTAGATCATCCTACTACTTGTTCTACTGTTGGTTGTCGTTGGATCTTCACTATCTAATATCAACCGGATGGCACAATTGAACGGATGAAAGCTCGTCTTGTGGCAAAGGGTTACACACAAACTTATGGTGTTGACTACTTTGAAACCTTTTTCCCTGTTACAAGATTGAATTCTATTAGAATTCTAATTTTTTTTGTTGTCAACAAAGATTGACCTCTATTTCAGTTAGATGTTAAGAATGTGTTTCTGTATGGAGAACTGCACAAAGAAGTTTACATGGAGCAACCACCAGGATTCGTAGCTCAGGGGGAGTCTTCCTTGCGAGTTTGTAAACTCCGCAAAGCCATCTACGGCCTCAAACAAAGTCCTCGTGCCTGGTTTGAAAAGCTTAGTCAGATTCTAATTAATTTTGGCTTTTGTAATTCCCACTCAGATCATTCTGTGTTTATCAAGAAAATTGCGGCTGGACTAGTCCTTATTGTATATGTTGATGATATTATTTTATCCAGGTGTGATACCTCTGGAATTCAGGCTACTAAAACTTACTTAGAAAAGCATTTTATCATCAAAGATCTCGGGAAGTTGAGATACTTTTTAGGCATTGAGGTATCCATATCATCTGTGGGACTGTATCTTTCTCAGCGAAAATATGTCCTTGATCTCCTACAGGAAACTGGTATGTTGGGCTGCAAACCAGCCAACACCCCTCCAGATCCAAACACTAACCGGGATGATGCAAACTCTCCATCTTATGTTGATCACCACCAATTCAAAAGATTGGTTGGTAAGCTTATTTATCTCACTGTTACAATGGTTGATCTTACAGTTGTTGTTGAATTCATAAGCAGGTATCTTGACAAACCTCGCCAATCTCATTGGGATGTTATCTGTCATATTCTGAGATATCTCTAAAGTTCTCCAGGAAAAGGATTATTATACAAGAAGCATGGCCATTGCAACCTCTCAGGTTTTTCAGATTCCGACTATGCAAGAAGTCGATGTGATTGTAAATCTACATCGAGCTATTGCACATTTGTGAGTGGCAATCTAGTTACCTAGCGTAGCAAAAATCAGACTGTAGTAGCCAGGTCAAGTGCGGAGGCAGAATATAGAGCTATGGCTCACTGCTTGTGAACTTTTGTGGGTCCAAAGCCTTCTGAAAGAGTTTGACATATCCAACTCCAGTCCTATACCAATGTTTTGTGACAACAAGGCTTCTATCTTTATTGCAAGCAACCCGACATTTCATAAAAGGACAAAGCATATAGAAGTTGACTGTCACTTTGTTCGAGAATATGTCCTTTCTAGCCACATATGTACTCCATATCTGCGCACTGAGCAACAAATCACATACATCTTCACCAAAATTCTTCCAAAAGCTCGCTTCCAGACTCTAGTTGACAAGCTAGGCATGTTCGAGATCTAAGCTCCAGTTTGAGGGGGAGTATAGAGATATGTTTATGTCTCACTGCGTGTCATGTGCCTCACTTATGTTTACTTGTGTTGTTTAGTCCCATATTGTTGATCTTTGTTTTATGTTTTCTCTCTTATCCTATATAAGAGAATGTATTGTAAACCTTTTGGATCATCCAATACATTTCTATTCAACAATCTATATTTCTATACATATATGTATATGCATGTATGTATGTGTGTGTGTGTGTGTATATATATATATGTGTGTGTGTGGTAGGTGTGTACCGGCCAGTATATTTAGCTTACTTGTACCTGCCGTTGAAACGACACATGCATAATCCGCTAATTGAATCCAACCATACGGATTGGATTAAGATTGTCTAGATTACATGTAGAAAAGTGTTGTCCTATCTCATCTATCACGAAATATAGCTAAACAGAATCCAACGGTATATACATTTACTGCAAATTACTGTTGATTATAAAATATGCATTTTCGCTCATTTTGTGGTCTATGAATGTCATATTTATGTGAATTTTTTTACATGAATTATCTAAGGGGTATACATCAGATGATAAGGTTGGATTGTTCTTTAGATATTTGCAATTATGCAAAATTAAGATGGGTACATATATGCTACATGTACTTGGGTATATACATTTACTGCAAATTATTGTTGATTATAAAATATGCATTTTCGCTCATTTTGTGGTCTATGAATGCCATGTTCATATGAATTTTTTTACACAAGTTATCTAAGGGGTATACATCAAATCAAAAGGTTGTATTGTTCTTTAGATATTTGCAATCATGCAAAATTAAGATGGGTACATATATGCTACATGTACTCGGGTACACAATTCTTTTTGCATGTATATATATGTATATAATATATATATATATATAATTATATATATTATATTTGTGTGTGAACGTGTGTGTGCATGCGTGCTTGTGTGTGTGTGTGTGTGTCCTCCATTTTCTTGAATTTTTCCTAGATCTTTGACCATACGGTGACCAGTTTTACACAAACTTCCCGCAAGATTCTCGAATTCTAAATTTTCTAGCTCAATCGTGCCTATCTCGGATACCAAGATTGTGACTGTAATTAAAATGAATGGGCAACGTCCTTCGGGAACAATTGTACCCACAAGATCTTGGTTAGGTCGTAAGAAATGATTCTTAGATCAGCTTACAATTAGAGCTTGCTTCTAACTTACCATATTATAATGAGGGTTCCTCCAAGGTATTAGATTGGATTCCCTCCTATATAGTAGGAGTAACATCATCTAGAGAGCCTACCCAATGAGCATTTGTGAAACATATTGGTGCATATGTTCCAGAACCCAATGATGTGATGTAATATACAGTGAATTAAAAAATGGCCGCCTGGCCGCTTAAGCGGGCAGCAAAGCCCATCCGCCTAATATCGCCCTTAAGCGCCCGCTTGAGCGGGTTTTCAAAAAACGCCTGTTTTTTTCCCGCTTCACCCACTTTTTGCCCGCTTTTTTCCCGCTTTTTGAAAAAAATGTTGCTGTAAGCATGTAATGTTAATTAATTATATAATCCAAGTAGTATTGAGTATAATATATGAAGCTTGTATACATTAAATGTTCTATGATATACCTAGTCCTACTTTAGAATGCAAACTTTGTATGTAAGTTGTATATAATAGGGTACTGTTGTAATATATCCAAGTAAATATCGTATTACTCTATTATACTTCTAATGGTTATACTTATTTTATTGATTTTCTTGCAGATTTCGTTCATTACTAATTGATACTACTAGTTAGTATTACTGATTTCCTTAGAAATATATTTTTTATATACACATACATGTAATTTTGTATATAAATATATAAGATTTTAAGCATCCGCTTTTTCAAAAATCGCCCACTTAATCGCCCGCCTGCCGCTTAATCGGCTATAAGGTCCCGTGCGCACGCCTCCCGCTTCACGCTTTTTAAAACATTGGTAATATATGTTAATTTATTCAATTTTATATTATCTATTTTGTGCTCTTTAGTATCTTGTATTTTATCCAATATTGGTGAACTTTGTATTTGTTGACCACTTCTTTCCTATATAAGGAGAATGTGACACTCGGGTCCACTGTCCAAGGCTCTATTAGACTTTCAGGAATGATGATTGGCCCCAATGATCACCACTAGCCTTAATCACAGAGTTCTTTAGTGATGGGTTCCCTGAAAAGGAGGTGCACCTTAGTGATACGGGTAATCCAATTATTCCTTTTAAGATCATTTTATCTGAAGCCTCAAATCGTGGGACGTTGCAATCTCCCCTACTTCAACCCTTAATGTCCCCGTCAAGGCTCAACTATATGACCTCATAATCTTTCCTAATTCCAGTGTAGACCCAACATGGCCATGTACACCCAGCTCCTAGTCACGACTACCAACGCAAGGGTGGCTCCATCACCAAGGATAGCTCTTTCCAACATGCACGGACCGCATGGCTCAAAGACTGGCATGTCACAGGCCCATGTGGGCCCCACCTACTGGAGGGGTTATAGTTATGATACCATTTGTAAAACACGGATCTACTTCCTGAGGCTCTACTAGAGTTTTAGGAATGACGACCGGCCCCACAGATCACCACTAGCCTTAACTGTGCGCTTTGTCCTCACTAACGTGCAAGCCAGGATAAACTTCCCGAATGGTCACCCATCCTAGTACTACTCTGGACTGAGCACGCTTAACCACGGAGTTCTTTAGTGATGGGCTCCCTGAAAAACAGTCGCACCTTGTGATATGGGTAGTCCAATCATTCCTTTTAAGATTATTTTATTCGAGACCTCAAATCATGGGACGTTACAAAGAAGGTATATGCTTGTTTTCTTAATCACAATGATAGGATACCTTTTTTAATCACATGGTATCAGAGTGTTTTAATCCCCCTAAGCCTCCCCTAACTCCAATGCTTCCCTTCCCCCTCTCCTAGTCATTGTCTTCTCCTTCCCCACCTGCTCATGCCCCCCCGCCATTTGTCGCCCCTTGTTTCCCTCCTTTCCCAACCCCATCAGCAGCCTTGCCATCGCCATTTGTCGTATCCTACCACCAGCCCGCCATCTTCACGCCACTACAAGTTGCCGCCAGCCCGCCACCTCCAACTCCTCACCCGTCGTCGGTCCACCACTCTTCACCCGTCACCACTCCACCGCCCAGCAGACCTGCGCCAGTCCAACCCCCTTCACTGGCCGCCACTCCACCCCCCAGTACACCAACCTACCTCTTCCACCCGTCCACCCTCCATCTCACCCGTTACTGCTATCCATTTATGTAGTGTGTGTGTGTGTGTGTGTGTATATAGAGTCAAGCTAGTGTACACTCGAGTGTACCGGAGGCACCATACACCTCAATCGTTTTTAAAGATGCAGTAACTTTTTGAAAAATTTAAACCGTTGATCTCCTTAAATATCTTAAGAACATACCATATCATAAATTTCAGCTCATTTGGACACTTATAGGCCGTGCATCTAAAGGAGGTACAAATCATGCATTTCAAATTAGTTTTGTGCGTTGATTTTGTTGTCCTTGGATGATTGACTTACACTCATCCAAATGACCTCAAATTTTGTATGTGGCCTATTATTATTGTAACCATGAAGATCAATGGATTAGATTTTGGAAAAACATGGTCTAGATAGGCAAACATCATTGGGGTGTATGGCGTGATCTGTACACTCAAGTGTATTCTAGCCTGACTATATATATATATATATATATATATATATATATATATATATATATATATATATATATATATATATATATATATATATATATATATTTATTTATTTATTTATTTATTTATTTATTTATTTATAAATATATTTATATATATGTGTATATATATGTATATGTGTATATATATGTGTGTGTGTGTACATATCCACGTGTGTGTGCAAAATCTTTTACAAACCAAGCCCCCGACTTACATATTACAAGCAGGTCCCTGCACATTAACACACACACACACACACACACACACACACACATGTAAAACACGAGATGGACCAAATCCCCTAGGTCATTTCCTTCCCCACTTGCATTTGTTACAGACTCCAGCACATATTTTATCCAAGCTAATTGCATTAAATAGGCAGGTATCGTTTATGCTACTGAAACTTTGTGTTTTAAACAATGACTAGCTGTACATCAATACACTAAGAATTAAATACTGCAGAAATTCGGGGCCAATCCAGTTTTATCATATGTCAAAATTCTTGTTTAGCGGAAAACAATGCACGAGGCAGAATCTTTTCCACTATTTTGAAGAAAAGTATGTGCACATAGAATCTGCACATTATCTTTTCTACACCAAATTCATAGTCTAATATGGAATAAAAAATGCAGAAGGATCTATTAGACATACCTTATCAACAGAAAGAATGAAGAAAAATAAGGGATCTATAAATATCGCCACCAAGCAAGAAATCACAAAAAATCGGTTCCACTTCTGGACGAACCTCGCATGAGGATTCATAACAGGAAAACATGTACTCAAAGAGGAAATGAATTTCCTAGCCCAGCCTTTAGCATCATCGTATATAATGCCATGAACCTGTGACAGTGAAAGAAGTCAATTTATTACAAGGTCGATCACACAGGGCAAGGAGGGTTGATCCTCAAAAAAAAAAATCCAAAAAGGAATTCATCCCTAAAAGAAATTTTGTACTGTTTAGTACAATTATGGAGAAGCACTTCAAAATTTTGTGTAAATGCTTTCATGTGGTAAAAAGTGTAGTATAGTTGATAGTTCAGATACCGCATCAAAAATATTTGGGTACTGACTCATCTTGTACAGAAAGCCCACTGATAATTTTTCTAATTTTTGCATGTAGCCACAATATTCCGGTAAAACGTTCACAATTCCCAAGATAATTATTTTTTATATACCATACAACCATAATATGTCCTGGCATTATTAGGTTCCTACAAGTTTTGTATCCCCTTTGCATCAATTTCTTTTATTAGCAAAAACTCCATCGGTCTTTTATCCTGCAATATTTTTCTACTTAAGCAATTATAGTCCACAAAGCATAGTTGTCTAAAGGGGACCTAACTATAAAGTGCCACCTAAGGCCCAGGTGAATAGTAAAAATGAGAAAATTTAGAATATAAATATCATGTCTCAGCTTCTCGCCTTAAAGAGCCCAACCAAGCATTTATATGTTGCAATGTTATTGACACTGATCTAATGATCAAATTGGTTTTCCATGTTACGGCTTAAGATGTTCACAATTAACATGTGACAAAATAAATTTTCTGAGACATTTTTTATTTTAATTCTTTATTTTCTGCATAAGCCAAGTTGGTTGTCTGTAAGATTAGCGAGCAACTTAGATAATAATCAAAATGTTGGTCTTGTAAAAATACCATCGTTTCTTGTAATTATTGTTAGTGCACACACACTTCAGTTAGTTGCTCAGAACTAGTCTGTATGGTTTGCATGTTGCACAAATCTGAATAACTGAAACACTCTCCTAGAGACTGGTTTGACAATTTCAGTCATGCTTTTCTCAAGTTTTGACCTTCAAAGATGCAGATGGAACACAGTATCTTTTACATGCATACTCTATGCTAAATTCTTGTCTATGTGGATGATATTTTCATCAATGATGATGACCGATAGGGGTCTCACAACTCAAGTTCTTCCTTTTGGGGGAGGTTGCTAAGTAAAATGATAGAATGGTCATCTCACAACAAGAGTATACTCTAGATCTTCTTAAAGAAACAGGAAGTCTAGGGGCTAAATCAATATACTCCTATGAATCCTAAAATCAAATTGTATGTAAAGCATAGAGATCCTCTTGAGGATTCATTAAGGTACAAGAAACTTGTTCAAGTTGAATTGTTTCACATTGACTACAGTTGACATGATTCCGCCACAAGTAGTATTAATTTGTTTATGCAAAAGCCTAGATTTATTCATCTTCTTGAAGCAATCATGTCTATTCTAAGCAATGTTTTCGCAAAACGGGAGGCGGACGGACATGTTATAGCTGTTTAAGTGCCACGTGGGCGCTTAAGCGGGTGCTTTATTGAAAAGCGGATGCTTGATTTATGTATATTTTCATACTTAATTACACAGATATACATATATCATCATATAGTTTTGAATTTCCATACATATTATGTAATAGTTTAAAATTGATTTTTGTACAAATTTATAATATTATTGTGGTGCAACAAGTAATATACATATACAATATGTTTTACACTATCATAAAAGTAGGCAGTAGAGTAATATAGCCATAGGTATATAATATAATGCATATAATAATAGTGAGATCACAATATTTGTGTAGATAATACAAAAATAGATGTATTTTACAAACTTACACGACAAATGTAGATAATATGTCTATATTTCGTAATGTTACTGTTAACGAGAGAGAAGGAAGACGAACAATGTTGGTGGCTGCAAGGTGCAGCTCTTGTGTGTGAGGGCAATAGCCGTCTCACTCCTTTTTATATATTAGGGTAAGATACAAGGTGGTACAAAGGAGTAAAACCTAGAAAAATAATAAAACAAATGATATAATAAAAATACAGTCAAGTGGCAGATCGTCGGTTTCCGCCTCTGATGTTCTGTCGATACCATCGACATGGATGTTGATGGTATCGACGGACTGTTGTCCGGTGGCAATGATAATCTCAATACCATCGACATGGATGTCGATGGTATCGACGGGCTGTTGTCCGGTAGCTGTGATAATCTCGATACCATCGACCTCCTGTCGATGGTATCAACCGGGAAGCAGGTTGTTTCACACTCCCCCTCAAGCTGGAGAGTACACATCGTGTATGCCCAGCTTGCCACATAATTTTTGAAAAGCTGTCGGACCCAAAGGCTTTGTCAAGATATCCGCCAGTTGATCTTCAGACTTGACATATGGCGTCACAATATTACCATCTTTGATTTGATCACGAATAAAATGGCAATCAACTTCTATATGCTTTGTATGCTCATGAAAGATAGGATTCCTAGCAATGTGTATAGCAGACTGGTTGTCACACTTGAGCTCCATAGAAGGCATAATAGTGATTTTTAACTCAGAGAGAACGGATTTGACCCATTGTAGTTCACAACATGCATGGGCCATAGCACGGTATTCAGCCTCAGTGCTGGATCTGGCTACCACATTCTGCTTTTTGCTTTTCCAAGTAATCAAATGGTCACCTAGGAAGGTACAATAGCCTGATGTAGATCTTCTATCAATATGATCACCAGCCCAATCGGCATCTGAGTACCCAGTGAGAGTTAAAGTAGATGGAGGCACCTTGGGTTTGGAATATGTGATCCCTTTACCAGGAGCACTCTTCAGATATCTCAGAATCTGGCAAACTGTTGTCCAATGTGACTGTCGTGGTGAGTGCATATGTTGACTCACAACTCCCACAGCAAAAGAAATGTCAGGTCGTGTAACAGTCAGATATATTAGCTTGCCAACTATTCTCCTGTAATATCCTGGATCTGAGTACTCAACATCATCAACCGTCTCCTTGGTGTGATAATCCATAGGAGTAGATACCGGTTTAGATCCAGTCATGCATGTCTCCTGTAGTAAGTCCAACACATATTTCCTCTGAGATAGATTTATACCTGCATGAGATCGAAGCACCTCAATGCCTAGTGTCTCTGCAACCCTTCCTTCACACGAGATATGCCTGTAGAATCACTTCCAGTAATAACTATGTCATCAACATATACTGCCATAATGATAGAGCCACATGAAGAGCTAGAGTAGAATAAAGAGTGAT
Source organism: Alisma plantago-aquatica (assembly GCA_963693085.1). Lineage (NCBI taxonomy): Eukaryota > Viridiplantae > Streptophyta > Magnoliopsida > Alismatales > Alismataceae > Alisma > Alisma plantago-aquatica. The sequence goes on from OY856411.1 coordinate 428,496,413, forward strand.
CAGTCATAGAGCGAGAAAAGCCCATCTGGAGGACAACCTCACTGAACTTGTCAAACCACGCTCCAGGAGACTGTTTCAAACCATATATGGCTTTCTTCAATTTACAGACCTTCTGACACTCCCCCTGAGCAACAAACCCAGGAGGTTGCTCCATATATACCTCTTCCTGGAGGTCACCATGTAGAAAGGCATTCTTAACATCAAGCTGAAATAGGGGTCAATCAAAAGTAGTAGCCAAAGAAATAATAATTCGCACAGAATTTAGACGAGCTACTGGAGAAAAAGTCTCAAAGAAATCAACTTCATAGGTCTGTGTGTAGCCTTTTGCCACCAATCTGGCCTTCAACCTCTCAACAGATCCATCCGGATTATGTTTGATGGTGAAAACCCATCTGCAACCCACAACTTTCTTCCCTGTAGGTAATTCAACAAGATCCCATGTGGCATTATGCAAAAGAGCTGACATTTCAATCTGCATTGCCTGTTTCCAGCCACTGTCCTTCATAGCATCATAGTGATACCTTCGTATATCAACAGAATCAATCCCAATAGCAAATGTGCGGGCCTGCTTAGATAAGTGGGACAGACAACACACATTTGTAATAGGATGTCTAATAGTACAAGAACGAGTACCTTTCCTAACAGCAATAGGAAGGTCAAGATCCGATGCTTCTGCATGAATCCCATGAGTAGAAGACGAAGATGAAGGCTCAGAGACTGGTGTCGCTACCATTTCTGGTTCTGGTCTGCCTCGCCTACTATAAACATGTGGGTAATGCTCAATAACAGGCATGTCTGTTGCTTTCTCATCCGGAATAAAAGTATAATCAGGAATGATGGGTGGCTCCCCCTCACTCTGCACAGATGGTGTCACTCTATCACTCTGAAAAGCTGGTGGCACTCCCTCTCTCAATTGCTCCCCCTTACTTATAGCATCAGAGAAATATGGAGTGGTCTCATGAAAGGTAACATCCCTAGACACAAACATCCGACGAAGACTAGGACAGTAACACTTGTATCCTTTGTTAGTACTAGAGTAACCAAGGAACAAAGTTTTAACAAACCTAGGAGAAATCTTGTCTGCTTTAGGGTCAACATGATGGACAAAGGAAATTCAACCAAACACTCTAAGGGGAAGAGAAAAAGGTTGATCTGTGGGTCGCAACACAGAGAAGGGAGTCTGTCCTTTAAGAACTGAGGAGTAACAGAAAGAAGATTAAAAGGAAATTCAGGCACAAAGTGTATAGATTTGAGATCAATCTTGGGTGTTAAGAGGGACAGATCCACTAGCTAACACTCTCCTCACTGAACCATCAGCCAGTGTAACAGATTTGTGAGGGATATACGAGTCAATAGTGTGGAGCAATCTCCTCATACCAGTCATGTGTTGTGACGCGCCAGAATCAACCACCCAAGATGAAGTAGAGCCAGAAGCTATGAGAGATGTAGCCTGATTACCTGCAGTAGATGCCAGGTTTGCTGACGATGATGATGATGATCCCATACTCATGTGTTGTGTAGCCTGAATAAACCGATCATACTCCTCTAGAGTAAGAGTGATACCGGTTCCAGAAGTAGTTCCCACAACAGAAGAAGAAGAAGAGGAATCTGTAGTAGTGGCATAATGAGCTGTCCCTACGGGTGGTGCAGCAGATCTCCCATGTTTCTTCCAGCACTTCTCCACTGTATGTCCCAATTTGTCACAGAAAGTGCACTTAGGACGTGTCCCACGTCCTCTGCCCATACCAGTTCGTCCCCCTCGTACCGCAGCAGCTACGGATGCATGAGACTCCCCAGAAGATATAACAGGATCAGGAGTAGCAGACTCAAAGATAGATTGTTGTATTCTTGAATAGGCTTCCACAAAATCGGGTAATTTATCAGAAGCCAAAATGACACTCCGGGCAGATCCGCACGAAGGGTTAAGACCGGATAAAAATTTAGTCGTAACTAGATTGTCCCTATCCATGATCTGTTCAGCGACAGTCACTGGATAATAATAGCTCAGCTCTTGAGCAAGTGCCTGAATAGCTCCAAAGTACTCCTTAAGAGATTTGTCACCCTGCCTCTCAGCAAACAAACGATCATAGATCATGAATTGGCGAAGCGCATTTTTTTCTTGAGAATAATGTTGCTTCACTGCGTCCCATATCTCCTTAGCTGTTGAATAGAACATGAACCTTGTCGCAATAGTAGGTTCCATGCTGTTCCACAACCAAGTCTTCACCAGACTATCATGACGCTTCCATTCAGTATATCCTTTGTCAGTAGAGGCCAGAGGACCTGAGTCAACATGTCCCGCCTTGTCACGAGACTCCAGGACAGTGTGGACAGCATTCATCCATAGAAGAAAATTATTCCCGTCGAGCTTGATGGAGGTGATAGGTGACACCTCGTTGTAGATCATAGGTGTCTTGATATCCCCCATTACAGAACGGGACTGTGTGACGGATTGATACACGCCACAAAGAAGACTGAGGTGACAGAGAGATACACGTCACCCAAGAAAAAAATAGAAATGTGTTACTCAGCCTCCGGATGATTTTCCTAATCACACATGGAGGATGTGTGACTAGGAGAATAACTGTTAAGAGACTAGTCCTCTGGTTTAGATTTTAGATCGCCGTTGGATTACACGAAGATCCGGAGGAAGGAAAGGGAAGATCTGGCGGGCAAGAAGGAATAAGGAGGAAGAGAGGAACAGCCGGTGGAGAGAGACGGCGGCCTAGAGAAAACCTTGTTGTGATACCATGTTAACGAGAGAGAAGGAAGACGAACAATGTTGGCGGCTGCAAGGTGCAGCTCTTGTGTGTGAGGGCAATAGCCGTCTCACTCCTTTTTATATATTAGGGTAAGATACAAGGTGGTACAAAGGAGTAAAACCTAGAAAAACAATAAAACAAATGATATAATAAAAATACAGTCAAGTGGCAGATCGTCGGTTTCCGCCTCTGATGTTCTGTCGATACCATCGACATGGATGTCGATGGTATCGACGGACTGTTGTCTGGTGGCTGTGATAATCTTGATACCATCGACATGGATGTCAATGGTATCGACGGGCTGTTGTCCGGTAGCTGTGATAATCTCGATACCATCGACCTGTCGATGGTATCGACCGGGAAGTAGGTTGTTTCACAGTTACAACTATAACATTAATGATATTGTTACATTATATATTTCCTCTTTTACATAGCCTGCTATTTGTTTCGTTATTTCTCTTTTATATATGGACCTCTCTGTAATTCTTTCAGTATTATATATATGAGGGTGCACACATTGTGCAACCCTAAGCTCTCCAAATCTCATTGTTTTTCACATGGTATCAGAGCGGGACGATCCACCTTAAACCTAATCCCTATCTCCACCAACCCTAGCCGCCACCACACTCCGAAATCTCTTTTTTTCGCCGCTACAGTACTGCTACAGTACCGCTGATGCTGTTACAGTACCGCCGCCGCTACCGATCGTCGTCCACCCCTCTGCAGCCCTCCATCCACATCTAATCCCCTAATAAACTTTATCCTTGTGGCCTAATCCACCACAGGACCCTCCGTCTAGCTCCGTTTCTCTTTCCGAAATCTCCGGACAGCCTCAGTAACTTTCCAATTCTGGCACGTTGACGGCGTAACGGGCTTCATCCTCTCTGTCTGCCTGCGCCTCATGGTGGAGTGATTGATCCTCCATGTTGGCGTAGGTTTTTTCTCTTCATCTGCTGCCCCTACGTGGGTTTTTTTTAAGATCCATGCGTGGATCTTCTACCTTCTGCTACTAGTCCATGTGTTGGACTTCTGCCTCTGACTGCTGACTACTCCGGCCTGTGCCTGCTTGCATGTGTCTGCCTTCCTGCCTGTTCTCATGGCGTCTTCTGGAGATGATTTCTGGAGAGACTCGCGCCGTCAAGTTACCACTGTTAAACTTGACGGGCGCAATTACCAGCTTTGGGTGTGCTCCTTTGTGATATATGCCAAATCACAAGGGAAGTACTCTCATCTGATTCGCGTTGGTCCGCCTCAGCCTGCAGCGAACGCGGATGAAAAAGACGTCAAAACTTTTGATGATTGGGTCTGTGAAGACTCGACTGTGATGACATGGATTCTCAACAGTGCCGTTGAGAAGATCAGTGTTACTTTACTTAGGCTACCTACGGCGAAGCAGATGTGGGATCAGCTCGCCAGTACCTACTCTCACAGTCAGAATCCCAAGAAGGTCTTCAACATAACCAAGCAACTGGGGCGACTCCAATTCACGGGATCTGACATCTCCGACTACTTCTCCACCTTCACCGGCCTGTGGAGTGAGTTGGAGACTTACCACCCGCTGTCTACTGATCTGGCGACTATGCAGAAACAGCGGGCGGAACTACAGCTGATACAGTTTTTGAGTGGCTTGCCAGAATCCTATGCTGGCGTTGTGGATCAGATCTTGGCGAGTGATCCGCTCCCTACTTTGCAGAGTGCCTACCAGCGTCTCCAGCGCCTTTCTTCATCGACACTGTCTCCTGAGACTGGAGATTCTACAGCCCTGGCTGCTTGGGTCGGGCGTGGCCGTGGTCGTGGTCGTGGCCGTTCCACTGATGGCCGTCCTCCCCTGGGTGCAGAACGGGGACGTGGACCTGGTGCTGGACGAGGAGCCCCTCCTGCTGCCTCACCTCTTGCTGCTGCGCGTCCTCAGCAAGGACAGCGTGTGTGTACCTTCTGTGGCCGGTCTAACCATATTGAAGAAAAGTGCTGGGAAAAGTACGGTAAACTGGCTTGGGCCAATGTTGTTGCAGATTCATCGTCTACTGCTTCTGAGGTTGTTACTCCGACGCCTGAGCCAGCGACTGCGGGAGCGACCGCAGACTACATTCGTGTTGAGGTGGAACGTCTCCTTCTTGAGTGTGCTGGCTCTTCGACTGCTGCTTCTACTAGTGGAGCACATGCTGCATACTCTGGTTATGATACTGCATTCCTGAGTTCCTCCTCACCTTCTACTTCTAGTAATACCAAATGGGTGATAGATTATGGTGCCTCTGCACATATATCTGGCAATAGATCTCTGTTTAAAACTCTATCTAAACCTGTCTGTAACTCTTCTGTTATGCTAGTTGATGGCTCAAAGTCTTCGGTCTTTGGAGTCGGTGATATTGTTTCTCAGTTTTGGCTCAAGTCTGCCTTATATGTACCTAGATTTCCTCTGAACTTATTATCAGTCAGCAAAATTTTACGAAGTTTGAACTGTAGCCTGACTTTTGTTCCTGGTTCATGTGTTTTTCAGGACCTTCGCTCAAGGACGAAGATTGGTGGGGGGTATGAAGGTGATGATGGACTCTACTACTTGGACCAGTTACCGCGATCAGAGAAAGTTGCTATGGTATCTGCTTTATCGGCTTCTGTTTCTGCACTGCCGTGGCATTACAGGATGGGACATCCATCGTCAGAGAAGTTGCGTCATTTAGTTTTTGATATTGGCAGTTGTAATTTTCAGTGTGAATCTTGTCAACTGGGAAAACAGACTCGTACTGTGTATCCTAGACGTAGTACTGTGAGCAGTAAAAACATTTTTGATTTAGTTCACTCTAATGTATGGGGTCCATGCCATGTACCGAGTTTGTCTGGTTACAAATATTTCATTCTATTTATTGATGACTTTTCTAGGACTACTTGGTTGTTTCTATTAAAAAGTAGGTCCGAAGTGCTGTCTACTATCAAATACTTTTTTGCTGAAATAAAAATGCAGTTTGGCTTGCCTGTTAAAGTTTTCCGCACCGATAATGCTTTAGAGTTTGTTAAGCAAGAAGTGGCGGTTTTCTGTAAATCTGTTGGTACACTCCACCAGACTTCATGTGCCTATACCCCACAACAAAATGGTGTCGCTGAGCGGAAAAATAGACACTTATTAGAAGTTACCAGGACTATCATGATGCATTCTCATGTGCCCCGCTCCTATTGGCCTGAGGCTATTTTGACTGCGTGTTTTCTGATTAATAGGATGCCATCGTCTGCTATTGGAAATAAGATTCCTATACAGGTTCTGCAACCTGAGACTTCTTTGTTTGTTGTGCCTCCTAGAATTTTTGGGTGTACCTGCTTTATCAGATTACTTGGACCTGCTTCTGATAAATTGTCACCTCGAGTTGTTAAATGCATTTTTCTGGGCTATTCTAGAACTCAGAAGGGTTACAAGTGTTATAATCCCAGTACAAGGAAATGGTTTACTAGTAGTGATGTTGTCTTTTTTGAAGATACACTGTATTATTCTTCAGCAGGAGATAGTTTGCAGACAGACATTCTTGCCTCTCCTTTGCCTGTTATTTCTGACTGTGCCTGACAGTACTGACGTTGTGACTACTGAAAATCAAGATCCTCCACTTATTGTTTATCAGCGCAGGAATAGAGCACCTTCTACGCAAGTACCCCCCCAAGGCAACCAATCTTCTCCTCCAGAAGGTTCTGCTGCACCTGAGGTACACTCTGACCTTGACATACCTATTGCACTCAGAAAGGGTACTCGTTCCTGCACTTCTCATAGCATTGCTCAGTTTGTATCTACTGCTCATCTGAATACTCATTCTAGCAATTTTGTATATGCTTTATCTGTTGTGGTTGTACCTAAGAATGTTCAGGATGCATTGAAAAGTACTGCTTGGACATCTGCTATGAAAGAAGAAATGATTGCTCTTACTGACAGAGACACTTGGGAGCTGGTGGATCCACCTCCTCATTGTAAGCCTGTGGGCTACAGGTGGGTATATGCCGTAAAATATCAACCTGATGGTACGGTTGAGAGGTTGAAAGCACGGTTAGTTGCAAAGGGCTATACTCAGACATATGGCATTGATTACTTTGAGACTTTTTCTCCTGTTGCTCGCCTTAACTCTGTCAGGATTCTCCTATCTGTTGCTGTGAATCTGAATTGGCCTCTTCTACAGCTTGATGTGAAAAATGTTTTTCTGTATGATGACTTGCAGGAAGAAGTGTATATGGAGCAACCTCCTGGGTTTGTTGCTCAGGGGGAGTCTCACAAAGTATGCATGCTTAAGAAGTCTATCTATGGGCTCAAGCAGAGTCCTCGTGCTTGGTTTGATAAGTTGAGCAGGATCATGATTGATTTTGGTTTTCTGAGGTCACAGGTTGACCACTCTGTGTTCACAAAAAAGACTTCAGCAGGTATTACTGTTCTGATTGTATATGTTGATGACATTATTATTTCTGGCAGCGACTCTCTTGGTATTCAGGCTACCAAAGATCATCTGGGCAAGCACTTTGCTACAAAAGATTTGGGCAGACTTCGGTATTTTCTTGGCATAGAGGTCTTTAGAACCTCTAATGCCCTGGTGCTTTCTCAGAGAAAGTATGTTCTTGATATTTAGCAGGAGACTGGTATGCTTGGAGCAAGACCTGCGGATACTCCTCTTGATCCCAATGTGAATTGGGATGATGATTCCTCTTCTGTGTTTGCTGATCATAAAAAATTCAGGAGGTTGATTGGTAAATTGATTTATTTAACTGTTACTCGTCTTGATATTGCTACTGCAGTGGGTCTTCTTAGCAGGTACCTTGACAAACCCAAACAATGTCATTGGGATGTTGTATGTCAAGTCCTGAGATACTTTAAAAAGTCGTCTGGCAAGGGACTTCATTATAAAAAGAATGGGCACTGTGTTCTTGAAGGGTATTCTGATTCTGATTATGCAGGCAGCAAAGTTGATAGAAAATCTACCTCCGGTTACTGTACTTTTGTAGGAGGCAATCTTGTTACTTGGAGGAGCAAGAAACAGAATGTCGTTGCCAGATCTAGTGCTGAAGCTGAGTACAGGGCCATGGCCCATACTGCCTGTGAGTTACTGTGGGTACGTTCTCTCCTGATAGAGTTTGGGATTGAGTCTTCTTCGGCCATTCCTATGCACTATGATAATAGAGTTGCCATCTTCATTGCAAATAATCTTGTCTATCATGAGCGCACCAAACACATTGAAGTTGACTGCCACTTCATCAAAGAATCTATTCTTGCTGGCAAGATATGCACTCCATTCACGAGATCAGAAGATCAAGTTGCTGATATCTTCACCAAGCTGTTGGCGAAGAAACAGTTCTGCACACTGATGGACAAGTTGGGCATGATTGACATCTATGCTCCAACTTGAGGGGGAGTGTTACATTATATATTTCCTATTTTACATAGTCTGCTATTTGTTTTGTTATTTCTCTTTTATATATGGACCTCTCTGTAATTCTTTCAGTATTATATATATGAGGGTGTACACATTGTGCAACCCTAAGCTCTCCAAATCTCATTGTTTTTCACAGATACAAATATATAACCTAATACAGAACAACTATATGAAGTTGATTACATAATATGATAATGTTAAAAATTGTAATGTGGAGGTGTAGAATGTAACAAAGTAATATACTAGTAATGCATTCTAACGTGGTAATATATTGTACCACATACAACACTATATATTGTTTACTATGCAATACAAATACACATTATACAGACAGTAGTTCACTTATTGTAACAAACTAACAATAGATGTTGCATATCTATAATTGGTATTTTAGACTATATGCTAGTATAAATGTATAGCGGTACAAATAGAAGTGTAATTTAAAGATGTGGAAGAAATATCTTGAACCTAGCTGCTCTCTTACTTTAGGCAGCCTTAAGCGGGCGCCTAAAAGCGGCGGGGACCTTGCAACGCTTAACTGGCCGCTTAAGCGGGCGCTCAGATTGCTTTTTGAACACTGAATCTGAAGTACCTAAAAGAGCTCCAGGAAAGGGTCTATGTATAAGATCCGTCATCATGTCAAGGTTCAGGGATTCCTCGATGTTTGATTGGCCAGGTTCTTGCATTAATAGGTCTGTTAACAGTTATTACATTTTTTTTTTGGAGGGGGGAGTAATAGGTGTGATGGAAGAATAAGAGGCAGATAGTAGTAGTAGCCAGATCCAGTGTTGAGTTGATATATAACCATGGTAGTTCCAACACGAGAATTGTTGTGGATCAAACATCATCAAGCAGATCGTTGCTTCTTACACAAGAATCATATGGAGTTGAACTGTGATAATCCAGTTGTTATCCATGTTGCTTCTTATCTCGACTTTCATGAAAGAACGATACAAATAGAAGTATTTTTCCACTTTCTCACAGCAGATTTATTACCTAAGTCCTTAAATTGTTGGTTGGTCCAATACTTATGTAACAAGTTAGGTACATATGATATATATGTTCCAACTTGAGAGAAGTGTTAATATACTGTATAAACATTATACCTGAAGCTTATAAATGTGTCAGACCCCTTGTACTCTCTTATATATATTAGTCAAAGTATATACTGATCAACTTGAGGGCATCTTTATATCTTATAGGATGTTCTTGATCTACTTGAATGTATCAGCATGATAGGATACAAATATAGGGACATAGTGATCTCAACCCAAAAGTTGACTATTGAACAAGGTTTTGTTGAGTGTCATGTGCATCGCATGTGCCTCACTTATGTTTTTACTTCTGTAGTTTAGTCCCATATTGCTCATCTCTAGTTTAGTCTCTAATCCCTTCTGTTATATAAGAGACTGTATTATATATTGGTTTATTCACTCAATACGCAATTCCCAGTTTATCTATATGGTATCAAGAGCAGGTACGGTTCCCCGGGTTTTTTTTCCCACCCTGCCCCTATGCCCTAGGCCTTCAACCCCCCCATCCCCCCCTCGCCGCCGCCCACCCTCCATCGCCACCGGCAGCCCCTCCACCCTCCCTTCCCGCCGCCCCCCTCCCACCACCCTCTCCTCCCGCTGCCGCCACCTCACCCCGTCGCCACCCCTCCTCCCTCCACCAGCCGCTGCCTCTCCTCTCGCCACCCGCCGCCACCCCTCCTCCTCCCTCCACCCGCCGCCGCCCCTCCTCCTTCCTCCACCAGCCGCCGCCCCTCCTCCCTCCACCACTGCATTGCTATCCTCCTCTCGTGCTTCCTCCTGCTCCTTTTTCGGACAGCCATAGCCATCCCATGTTAAGAGTCTTCTATCTCTCTGGTTGGTTTTCTGCCTGCGCCTCATGATAGAATATTGATCTTCCTCATGACGGCGTAGGTTCATTTATCAGGCTATCTGCCCGACACGGGTCTCTTCTGATCTGATGCGTCGGATCCCTGCTGCTGCTACTGCCCCATAGCGGGTTCTTTATCCACTGTTTGTTGCTGCTGCGCCGACTCTTCACTACTACCCTACATCTGCTCATCATGGTCTCAGTTGAGCCTCCTCGCTGTTTGTGTGTTACCACCGTCAAGCTCGATGGCTCTAATTACCATCTGTGGTCGGCGTCCTTTGTCCTCTATGTCAAGGCTCAAGGCCAATACTCGCATCTTACTACTGATCCTCCTACTGCCCCTGCTGCTACTGTTGATGAAAGAAAAAGAAAAAAAGCAAACTTATGCACAATGGTCCGAAGACGACTCTGGTGTTATGTCCTGGCTTCTTAATAGCACCGAGCCGCGAATCAGTCAGTCCTTCTTATGCCTCCATGATGCTAAGGCAATGTGGGACCAGCTTTCCCATGTCTACTCCCATTAGCAAAACCCTAAACGTGCTTTTGAAATTTTCAAAAACCTGGCTAATAAGGATTTTTCTTCTGATGCTTCCATCGAGGACTTCTACAACCAGTGCTCTGCTCTCTGGATTGAGTATGAAATCTACCATCCTTTGACTGCTGACATAAAAGAAGCCCAGAAGCAGCGCAATGAACTACAACTGGTTCAATTTCTGGTTGCCCTTCCTGCTTCCTTCTCCGATGTGATCGATCAGCTTTTGCCAAGTGACCCTCTGCCTACTCTTCGAGACGTCCTCTAGCGAGTTCAAAAACTACCATTTGTGACCCCCAATCCTGTTATTGAGCATCCTGCTCTAGTTGCTCGCACTGCCGACTCTGGACGTGGCCGCGGTCGAGGCAGTGGTCGTGGCGGACATTTACCTCCCACTGGTGGGCGTGGCTCCTCTACTGCTCCTGGACGAGGTCAAGCTACTGGCCCTCGCTTCTGCAACTGATGTGGTCGTGATGATCACAATGAAGATAGGTGCTCAATCAAGCACGATAAGCCAGCCTGGGCTAACCAGGCCTCTACAGAAACTGCCACTGATGCTGCATCCGACCAACCATCTGCTCAGTCATCTACTGAATGGCTTCGCTCAGAATTCAAGAAGTTTTTCCAGGAGTGCATGACTCAACTACCTTCGACATCTGTTGTTGGTTCCTCCGCCATGCTTGCCTCTCCTTCTGCTGGTAAAAATAAATGGTGCATTGATTCTGGTGCGTCTGTCCATATGGCTGGCGACATCCAATTATTTTCTGCTTTGACTAAAACCTCTAGCATTCCATCTGTCACTGTTGCAAATGGCTAAGACTCATATTCATGGCATTGGCACTGTTCCTCTATCTCGAAAGCTGCATCTTCAAACTGTTTTATACATACCACAATTTCCTGTTAATTTATTATCTGTCAGTAAAACTGTAAAGCAGCTTCAGTGCTCTATAAAATTTGATCCCTCTGGATGTGTTTTGAAGGATCTCCACACGAAGACGAGGATTGGTTCGAGCCATGAAGGACCAGATGGACTATACTATTTGGATGGACCGCCTGCAGCATCTGCTCTTCTATCTACATCAGCCACAGGACTTCAGTGGCACTTCCGGCTGGGTCATCTGTCTGCTACAAAATTGAAGCAATGATTTCCTACATTATCTGAAAACACTTTTTCTTGTGCATCCTGTGTTTTGGGAAAAGAAACGTAGTCTGTATTTCCTGCTAAAAAGGAACTTGGCTCTAAAGCACCTTTTGATATTGTTCATGCGGACATCTGGGGTCCATGCTCTGTTTCGAGTCACTCTGGTGTTAAATATTTTCTAACTTTTATTGATGATTATTCCCGTACTACTTGGTTGTTATTGCTCAAAGATCATGGCATTGTTTTGGACAATATCCGTGTTTTCTTTTCTGAAATACAGACCCAGTTCAATAAACCTATTAAAAATTTCCACACCGATAATGCCCTAGAATTTATGCAAAAGTCTGTCGCATCTTTTTGTTCTGATTGTGGCGCTATCCACCAAACCACCTGCCCTTATACTAAACAACAGAATGGTGTTGTTGAACGGAAAAATTGCCACTTATTAGAGGTTGCTCGCACCCTTCTTATTCATTATAAAGTCCCTCACCGTTTTTGGCCTGAGGCGGTTTCTACTCCATGCAATCTTATAAACTGTATGCCATCCTCTGTTTTGCAGAATTGTATTCATTACTCCATTATGTTTCCTGATGCACCCCTGTTCTCTGTCCCTCGTATTTTTGGGTGTACTTGCTTTGCTAAAAAATTACGCCCAGGAATGACGAAACTTGATCCTCGCTCCACCAAATGCATGTTTTTGGGATATTTTAGAACCCAGAAAGGTTACCGCTGCTTTGACCCGGTACACAAACAATGGTTTGTCAGTGCAGATGTGATCTTCTTTGAGCATATGCCCTGTTTTTCTGATGATGGCGCAACACTATCCAGTGATATGTTGTCACCCACGCCTCTACCAGATATTGTTGAAGACTTGCCTTCTTCTAACCAACTTGAAGGTCGCACCTTGCAAGTATACAAACGCCGGCCAAAGACAAGCGCTCCTTCTATGGCCCCTCTACAACCAATTCCTCCGTCTGCGGAAGATCAAACAAACACTGAGGTAACTTCTGACTTGCACCTTCCTATCAGCCTGCACAAAGGTGTTCACTCCTGCAATAAACATCCTATCAGTCATTTTTGCTCTTATGCCAATCTGCATAATAGTTTTGCATGCTTTACTTCTGCGCTTTCTGCTATCACTATTCCGAAGACTGCTGTAGAAGCTCTAGTTATTCCTGCATGGAAACAGGAAATGGAGGCGCTCTGTGATCGCAAGACATAGGAACTTGTGGATCGCCCTCCTTCATTCCCTACTGTTGGATGCCGCTGGGTCTTCACCATTAAGTATCAACCTGATGGGACAACTGAACGCCTGAAAGCTCAACTTGTTGCAAAAGGCTACATGCAGACATATGGTGTTGACTATTTTGAGACCTTCTCTCTTGTTGCACGATTAAATTCTATTCGAATTTTGATTTTTGTTGTTGTTAATAAAGACCGGTCTCTCTTTCAGTTAGATGTCAAAAATGCATTTCTCTATGGAGATTTACAAGAGGAGGTATACATGGAGCAACCACCCGGTTTTGTTGCTCAAGGGGAGTCTGCCCTCAAAGTCTGTAAACAAAAAAAGGCCATCTACGGTCTCAAACAGAGCCCGCGTGCTTGGTTCGACAAGCTCAGTCAGATCTTAGTCACCTTTGGCTTCCGTCGCTCTCACTCTGATCATTCAGTTTTTATCCGCAAAACAGTGGTTGGACTTGTCATTCTTATTGTTTATGTTGACGATATTATTTTATCAAGTAGTGATGCAGTGGGCATACAGGCAGCTAAAACCTACTTAGAAAAATATTTTGTCACTAAAGATCTCAGAAAGCTAAAATACTTAGCCATTGAGGTTTCCAAATCATCTGTAGGGCTGTATCTCTCTCAACGGAAATATGTACTTGATCTCTTGCAGGAAACCGGTATGCTGGGTTGCAAACCAGCCAACACTCCCCTTGACCCAAATATGGATTGGGACGATGAAAATTCACCTCCTTATGTTGATCATCACCAGTTCAGAAGACTGGTAGGCAAGCTTATTTATCGGACGGTCACAAGAGCTGACCTCACTGCTGCCGCGGGATTCATCAGCAGGTACCTTGATAAACCCCGGCAATGTCACTGGGATGCTATATGTCACATTCTGAGGTATCTTAAAAGCTCTCCAGGAAAAGGCTTATTATATAAGAAGCATGGCCACTGTAATCTATCTGGCTTCTCAGACTCTGACTATGCAGGAAGTCGTTCTGATCGTAAGTCAACCTCAGGATATTGTACATTTGTTGGCAGAAATCTTGTTACCTGGTGAAGCAAAAAGCAGACTGTTGTAGCTAGATCTAGTGCAGAGGTAGAAAGCCGAGTTATGACTCATAGTGCATGTGAACTTCTGTGGGTCCAGAGTCTCCTTCAGGAGTTCGATATCTCCTATTCCATCCCTATACCGATGTTTTGTGACAACAAGGCCTCCATTTTCATTGCGAGCAACCCCACTTTTCATGAGCGAACTAAACATATTGAGGTCGATTGTCACTTCATTCGAGAAACTGTCCTTTCTGGCCGAATTTGCACCCATATCTCAGCACTGAAAAGTAAGTTGCGGACATCTTCACCAAGATACTTCCTAAAGCTCGTTTTCAGACTCTAGTGGACAAGCTAGGCATGTTCGACATCTACGCTCCAGCTTGAGGGGGAGTACAGAGATATGTTGTGTTTTGTTGAGTGTCATGTGCGTAGCATGTGCCTCACTTATGTTTTTAATTCTGTAGTTTAGTCCCATATAGCTCATCTCTAGTTTAGTCTCTAATCCCTTCTGTTATATAAGAGACTGTATTGTACACTGGTTTCTTCATTCAATAAGCAATTCCTAGTTTATCTATAATCTACTTGAATGTATCAGCATGATAGGTTACAAATATACGGACGTAGTGATCTCAACCCAAAAGTTGACTATTGAACAAGGTATCCCTAGAGGACTTTTACATGTACAAACGTCTTCTTGGTAAGTTAAACTATCGAACTATCACCAAAAGATATTTCAAATTCTACAAGTATTATTAGTCAGTTTATGTGGCATATTATCTCTAGAAAGACCCAAGAAAAGGTATAATGTATAAGGACAATAACCACTTCAGAGTGCAGGATCGTTGTGGTATAGATTGTGATGGTTGTACCACTGGAACACCCACCAGTGGTGTGTTCCATACATATGGATATTTGTTAGTCTTATAAATGCAAAAGGACAACAATGTTTCTATGTTTTGTAGTGTTGAATAAGTAAAGAGATATGTTATTTCTGTACTCTACTCGTGTTTTATCCCATATTGCTTAGCTTTGCTTATTGTTTTATTCTCTTGTCCTATAAAAGATAAGGCATTGTAAACACTTTTACTCATTTAATACAATTCCACTCATTATTTTATATGGTATCAAGAGTGGTTCGATTCTCATGTCCCTTCCCACCCTCAGCGCCCCATGCCCCAGCCCCCCCCCCGCCCCCTCTTCTCCTTCCACCCTGCCCTCCTCTTCCCCTCTCCCTTTCCCAACACCGCCGCCCACCCCCCCACCCCGCCATCCCTGCCACTGCCCATCACCTCTTCCACACATCCACCACCACCAACAGCCCTTCCCCACTGCTAACCACACTGTAATCCCCACCATCTAGCCTCCTACTTCCGTTCTCTTCCAAACTTCTTCACATCTTCGGGCAGTTCTTCAAAATAGCACGCTGACAGTCTAAAAGGATCTCCGACTGCTTATTGCCTGCGCCTCATGGTGGAATATTGATCCTCTTCATGACGGCGTAGGTTCTTCTACCAACTTCTCTGCCCTATAGTGGGTTTTCTACGATGTGATGCATCAGACCCACTGCTGTTCTCTACTGCCCCATCGTGGGTTTCTTAGGATTTGTTGATCACGACCCTATTCTGATTGTTGCTACTACTTTTGCGTTCTGCTCTGCCTCTGCTCCAAATCTGTGTGTCATGGCATCTACTGAGCCTCCCCATTCTCTGTGTCACCATAGTGAAACTTGATGGCTCTAACTATCACCTCTGGTCGGCATCCTTCATTCTATATGAGAAAGCGTAAGGCCGCTACTCCCATATCACAACCGACCCTCTACCTACTCCTGATGCCTCTGCGGATGAAAACTCCAAGCAAGCTTATGCACAATGGAGTAAAGATGACTTGGGTGTTATGTATTAGATAACTAATAGCATCGAGCCACAGATCAATTAGTCCCTACTCTGCCTTCATGATGCCAAGGCTATGTGGGATCAACTGTCTCATGTCTACCCCAAAATCCCAAGTCTTCAAGATTTTCAAGAACCTAACCAAGAAGGAATTTTCTTCTGACGCCTCTGTTGAAGATTACTACAACCAGTGCTCTGCCCTCTGGAATGAATACGAAGTCTATCACCCGTTATCTGCTAACATCAAGGAAACCCAAAGACAGCGCAATGAAGTGCAACTTGTCCAGTTTCTTCCTGGTCGCCCGTCCTCGTTTTCTGAAGTTGTTGACCAAATTATTTCCAGTGATCCCTTGCCTACTCTTCGGGATGTACTTAAACGTGTTCAACGTTTACCATCTGTGACTTCTGCCCCTGTTGTTGAGCACCATGCCCTCGCTGTGCACACTGCTGATTGTAGTTGTAGTCGTGGCATGGCCGTGGTGGTTGCCCTCCTACTACAGCGTGTCTTATCTTGTCTTTTATTCCATATTGGTGAACTCTGTAATGAGGGACTCCTCCTATCCTATATAAGGAGGTTGCCTATGCTTGTATTTGATACATAATTACTAGAATCGTATTCTATCTACATAAATATAACAACCCTAGTTAATTCAAACCCTAATGTTGGGTATTACGGACACATAATGATAAAGAACCCTCAACTCCTTTTTCAGGGTGATCAATTCACATCAATATGAATTTCAGATATTATTAAACAGGTACGTGGGATTACCTAAGTATATGACTTTGTTTACTTGCTTGAAACCAACATTTTGTATGCTTACTTTTATTTGAGAATATTGATGGTATGAGATATGAATGTAGTTTTGATTTCTGACTTGTCACTAAAACCATAATATAAGAGAATGTTATGCGGTAACGGTGGTGCTCATTAATCTCCCTAAATGAGAGGGGATGCTTTAATGTTGACTAGTACCTCCCTAGAGTACATGGTATATGGGGAGATCCCTAGAGTACATGGCACGCGGCTTAGTTATCAAGGCGCCCGCCTAGGCTTAAGGCAGGTCGCCTCAAACTGGGCGCCCAGCCCCCTAGATGACCTAAGTGGTTGTCTAAGGCCTCTTAGACCCAAATTAAGCCACTTCAAGACTGATTTAGCATAAATTAGGTGTAATTTGATCAAGTTGAGTCATTTAATGGTTGAAATGGGTCCAATTTATCCCAAATGATGTCAAATTAGGGTAAAATTAGGTCTGATTTGGGGAACACAAACCTGATTTGGGGGAAATGGGTCTGATTTGGGGGAATTAGGTCTGATTTGGCCATGTAAGGCCTCATTTAGATCAATATACGGAAAATTAGGGCTAGTTAGGTTTTATCGGTCATGTTATGGAAAATCAGGTTTGATTTTAGGCCAAATTATGCCAAATTTAAGCATATTAGGTCTGATTTGGGGAAAACAAGTCTGATTTGAGGGAAATGGAACTGATTTTGTGATATTAGGTTTGATTTGACCGAATTAGTTCTTTGGCTAGGTCAACATAGGAAAATTTTGGGGAAATTAGGTTTGATTGGGTCATAATATGCAAAATTAGGTTTCATTTAGGCCAAATCATGTCAAATTTGGGCACATTGGGTCTAATTTGGGGGAAACAAGTATGATTTGGGGGAAATAGTTGTAACTTAGGAAGATTAGGTCTGATTTGGCCAAATTTGCCCTAATTTAGGTAAATATATGAAAAATTTAGAGAAATTGGGCATGATTAGGTCATGTTATACAAAATTAGGTATGTTTAGCCAAATTAGGTAAACTAGGTCAAAATAGATCAAATTTGGATCAAATGAGTTCAAATAAGGGCCAATCAGTTCTAGTTTAGGTAATATCATGTTTAATTACCTAAATCCTATGTAATACTATGTAATAATATCATTATTTAATATTCATATATGAAAATATGAATGTAAATATCAAAAAATCATCATTGTTTCTAAAAATCAAAACGCCTAGGTGCCCCCTCAGGAACGCCTAGCGCATGGTCGCCTTAACAACTATGGTACACGAGAAATGGGCCCAACAATTTATGTTATGCGCTAATCCACCATAGTAATGCAAATCATTGAAAGATGACTAAAATGAGAGTTTCACTATTTTTTGCTAATGCAACTGATTTAGTATGCAAAATTATATGTATGTACCTTTCTGCCCACGTAAACAACACCTTGTGGGTTGATCCGTCGTTTTACGTATTTCCTAGGTGCAAAGAACAATAAAACTAGAGCAAAGTACCTAAAGACATTAATAAAGGAGCTTGGAGGATCCAGATCAATTTAACATATTTCTTTTTAGTACTTCTTAGTTAGTTCTATCCTTCCTTTCCTTTTCTAAATGATGTATAGGATGCAAGTCATGCCCGTGAATTTCTTTTCTTACATTGTTAAATTTTCTTCACAATAAAATGTAAGACTTTATTCCTCATTAATGAATGTTGGTGTTTGCGCAGTGTATATGATGTTTTTGGACTAATCCGGCTTCCGTAATTGACGTGGTTTATTATCGCACAAACAAATTCACTCGGGTTGAAATCCCAGAGTTTTTACCAAAACCTTGTGCAATAATATCACCCGCAAGCGGACGGGTCTTATCGCAGTATAGTTAAGGATCGAATCCCTAGGGACAACGTTTTTAAGAATCGTTGCTAGTCTAGTCTAGTTCGAGTGAGGTTAATATTTAGAACAAAGGTTGATTTGAGTTAAACTAAACTAAGTGTAGGAAAGTATAGAGCAGAATTAAAGTTGATCTAGATTAATGATATGGAATCGCTGGGATGGTCTCGGGTTTCACCACCACTACACATGCAAACACATCCAAACATCAAACATCCAGGCAAGATATAACCATCCAAATGGAGTTGCTGCAAAACCCCCCATACGGGCGTTAGGCTTGCGTAAGCATCACCTTAGGTATCAGATGTCTCGTCACCATCCGGATCACTCACTTACAGCTCCAAAGATACATAAATCCAACTGAAGTTGTAGGCCCCCTATACAGGCGTTAGGCACACAGAAGCGTCACCGTGGGCTAGATGGCTCGTCCCCTCACGGATCATACACTTGCGACCTCAAGGAATCTCTTTCTATTTCTAGTCAGGGAGTCAACCTGTTAATCGACAAGCAAGCAGGCGATTAATCTACAAGCAAACATCGACGATTAACAACGAAGATACAGATATCCAATTGAAGCTGTGGCCCTCCCCGAGGGATGTTTAGGCCACAGAATCGTCACCGTAGGCTAGATGGCTCGTCCCCTCACGAATCATACAGTGGCGGAGCCAGCCCCCTGATGAAGGGGGGCACTTATAAAAATAACGTTATGTATTTATATAAGATCGATATTATTTTTGTTTTAAATCAGATGTAAATAGAATTTAAATAATAACCATGAGACAAATGGAGTGTGAACATGTCTCAAAGACATGATATGGACCTATTTACTTGGATCTAGTGAGAAAAATAGATGAGTCTTACATAAATAAAAAATTAGGTTGGAGACATAGCTCATCACTTTGTGGAGTATTTAATATAGATCCGATCAAAATAACCTTCTGTGTATATCTAATATTGCATAGTATTATGTATATTATAACATTCTACATACGTTTAGGATATTTTTATATGTAAGAAGAGTTTGAAATGACGACATTGGCATTGAAAAGTTTTAATTTCTTTGAATAAGACCAACTATTCCTTTATATTAATTCTTCATATTGGAAAAACTACATAAATTTAATGTTCAATTTTGATTGTGTGGATTATTATTTAGTTTTTAAGATCACACAAATAATTTCCTACATGATGAGTTTGACAAACAAGTAACTAGAAAGTAACATAAAGTTAAGAAATGAATATATAAGTAGTACCATGTGGCAATTACTATTATTATATATAAATCAAGAAATCCAATACTCTAGTAGTTTAAAGTTAAATAAAGATACTTATGATGGTGTTAAAAAAAAGATACTTATGATGGTGTTAAACTTATTCATAATTTTTACCTAATAAAGTAATAGATCTTATGATAATTTATTGTTCACTAACTTCTAAAGACAATTATTTCTATGTTGCATTGGAAACTAAGAAAATATCAAAATTCATTATCCTTGACATTAAGATGAAATCATATTTCTAATTTAGAGAAATAATATTTGCATAACTTGTGAATAGAAGTATAATTTTAAGGGTTCTTTCATAATGACACATGATATTACATTATTTTAACAAAGAATTATTGATGTATAGAAATCCAAAACAATACACTTATTTTGTTAAAAAATATTAACAAATTTATCGTGACACCATGTACTACTTAGAAATTATTATATTTTATTTGATTTTATCTTTACTAGCATGTATTACACATATAATAGAAAATAACCAGCATACACCATTTGCACAAGTAAAAGATACACACATAGAACTAATGTACTTGCTACATTTGTTATACATTTAATTATAACAATATTTAATATCTCGTGAATTATACCATTAATTATGGATATCGATATTCTTTCTCCCTATTACCTATGCACATAGATATCAATTTTTGTTTCACCTCATTACCTATGTACTTTCTGTATTTGTTACACACTTAATTGTTTATATATTATTTAAATTATTTGATATTTATATAATTGATAACAAATATCTATTTTTATTTCATCATTATCCATACAACTACATACTTGCTATGTTTGTTATATATTTAAATATTTATATATGATATAAAATATTTGACATTTAATAAAGTATACTATTAATTATATGTATTTATTTTTTATATTATCATTATACAAATGAGTGTAAAATAATAGTTAATAAGCTGACATTTATGTATGCATTTTTGATACATTTGTTAATATATTTAATAAAGAACAATTCGTTTAGTATGGAACATCGAGATATATTTGTAAAGTAAAGAAATATCACTGATTTTTATGAAATTATCCTATTTTGATGTATTTTTATTTATGATTCTTTACTAAAAATAGTATTATTAATGACATTATTTATGGAAGAGAGTTTATATATTTTGAAATTAGGTTAATTAGTGTGTAAAGGAGATAACACATAAAAATAAATATTAACTTGGATACCATGTAAATACACATAATATGTATATATGTTCAAAAAATTTCAAAATTGGAGGGGGGTACGTGCCCCAGCTTGCCCCCCCTCCCGCCACCACTGGGATCATACACTTACGACCTCAAGGAATCCCATTCTATTTCTAGTTTGGGAGTCAACCTCGTTAATCGACATTCTACCCTATATATTAAAGTTCTCGCAACATAGGAAAGAACAAGATAAAAGCAAGCAGGTAATCAATCTACAAACATTAACAATTAACAACGAAATGAAAAGTTATATACATTGCCATGGAATGTTTAACAAGAGAACATGCTTGTATGGGCAGCGGGGCTAGTCCCCATACCCCAACAAAAAAGAACTACTCGCTCATGATGCGAGGAACAAGAAGAACAAGAGAGAAGGAAGAATCTGCCATGAGCATGATGCAGAAGGTAGTTGCAGCTTGGTGAAGATGATGCGGTCTTCCACGTCGTGTCGGAGCAGATCTGGATGAGGAGGAAGAACCACCAAGGCAGACCGGGCAGATCTTTTTCTCCACCTTCCTTCTCTTCTCAATCTCCTTGCTCGCAGCAGGAGCGGCAGGTGAAGTGGCAATGGCGTGGATGTACGTGGACCGAACCTGTGTTCAGGCAGCCTGTCGGCGTCCTGGGTCCGATCCTGAAATGAGGACCTTGCTGGTCCTATTTATAGGCACTGGTTGGGGTCTTCACGATTTGGGCCCAGTTGCAATTTTTACAGTTTTGCTTTAACGGTTTTGGAGACCGTTTAGTCTTCTTAACGGTCTAGGACTCTTGTCCAAACGGTCTTGGAGACCGTTAAATGGCCAAACGGTCTTGTATTAACTTTCCTCCAAACGGTTCTGCCTTCTATCGGTTTGCTACATCCAAACTGTCTCGTGTGCTCACGGTTCCTTCTCTAATCGGTCATGGGGTCTACACTTGCTGGTGAGTAACAATCGTCCAAACGGTCTTTGAGAGCATCCGCTGGCCAAACGGTCTTGTTTGCCGCCACACGGTCTGCATTGATCGCTGCCTCGCGTGGTCTTCACGATCTCTATTCCAACCGGTCTTGCATCCTCTTCTTCACGGTTTGGCTATAACGGTCTCTGTCTTAGGTTTCACGATCCCGCGCTCCTAGCGGTCCTCGGTTGCTCGCAGTCCTAGCAGTCTTGCTGCCCAAATGATCTTGCCTTCAAATCGGACCCTGGCCTCGCGGTCTTGCGATGACTGTCCACCCTGTTTGGAAGTCGATCAGCCGTCATCTCGGTTTGGGAACGCTGGCCGCCTAACGGTCTTGCTATCCAACCGGTCTGGCTTCTCACGGTCGTCGTCCAGTCGGTTTTGGAGACCTCGCGGCTTGAGAACGCAGCAGGTGCGTCGATCTGTGGAAGCAGAAGGAAGGAAGAAGATGATGTTTTTGTTGGTTGCGGAAGTGGCAGAGAGCGGGATAGAGCAGGGCGGACCACGGCTGAGGTGGAAGACAGAGGCGCAGGGCGAGAGGTTGCAGGTAACCGTTCGGTGATGGTGGCGTGGAGGTGTTGTGTTAGTATTAGGGTTTCTGTGGTGGCGGAAGGAAGAAGAAGACGGAGGACGGAGCAAGCGGGTGCTGGGCGACGCTGCTCTTCATGGTCCTGGGATCACAGAATCCTAACGGTCTTGGATAGATGGGTGCCCATACGGTCTTGAGACCGTATGGGAGGGCAAGACCGTTTGCTGGCAAACCGCAAAGGGGGGTGGGTCGTTGGATCAAGATCGAGCAGTGAAACCGTTAAGGCAATAGACTGAGGTGATGACGGTGGTTGAGTATGGAGAAGGTAGAAGGATGATGTTGGTGAAGATGGAGGTGGAAAGGGTTAAATGGAGGTGGTATTGATGGTGAAGTTGATGAAGATAAAGGTGTAATAGGCTCGCGGTTTTGAGACCAATTGATCAAAACCGGTTGAGCAGACCGAATGGGCAAACCGTTTGCTCAAGACCGATTGATCAAGCAGTTTGATCAAGACCGATTGATCAGGACCAAGGCTGAGAGGGTCTTGAGTGAAGGTGAGTTCTAGTTGATGGTTGAACCTCATCATGTCCTGCATAAAATCAATATAAATTTAGTTAATAATCTTGATCATTGAACCAATTAAGCAATTTTGCAAATTGTGAGATTTAGGAGATGAAATCGGATGTATTGAGTCGAATTGAGCCCAAGATGGCGATTGAATATTATGATGAATATGCATTCATCAGTAATATATGTGTTGATAACCACAAATCCATTTATTTCCCTTTTGACATCATACTAGCATGGGTGCAAACTTACACAATGAAATATCCTCATAGAAAATGGGTAGGAATTAGGGTCGCCACTGGATTGGTAGCTCTTTCCTACCCATACTAAAACCAGACTCACTTTCAAAATTAGTGCCTTTGAAAGGGTTACTTTCTTCTAAATGTTGACTTTCCGATGTCAGAAAGCGTGAGTCGGTATCCTTCTAGTTAGAATGTTGGATTGGAGTGACTATGATTTCAATTTGTATTCCCTCTCATTGTTACATTTAAGATAGCCTGCATATGGAGTTGTCTATCTTGTTATCCAGGAGAAAAGAATGGAGCCTGAAGAAGAGAGAAGAGGATGAGAGGAGCATATGAGTAAATATAATATGAAGTTGAACTAGGTACTTGTGGATTTTTTAGCCCTGTTATAGCTCGCTTCAGAATAAATCTTTTCTTAGAAAAATTTGAAATTTTTCTATATGACAATCCTCCACAATCGGCTCACTACTTTAGATGTTATTAGTCTCAATGCCCCATTTAGGTACTTTTTGTTGATAAACGATAGAATGGAAAAAATCCCGTGTCTATGTTACGTATAGAAGGGCAGCCCCGCAGCCGCCCTATCCTATAAATAGGACAAGAGGGAAACGGACAGACTCAAGGAAAACCCTAATGGGCCAAGACACAATTGGGCCCCTATCATAAATATACCCTATAACTTAATTAGCTAATTAACTAGACTCTCTAATGCTTTTCTGCTTGAGAAGGGCTTTATGAGTAGATTTCGTTGGGTGATTTGATTAAGAATATACACTCAAAATGGTTACAGAGCAAATGGATAATGGATCCATAGGTACCCATATGGGTGGTTAAGGCCCCACGACACGCAATTCCATTGGAATTCTTGTAACACCCAAAACCAAACCATTTTGCAGGATATACACCTGACATAAACCAGACTGTACACACTGCGTGCATGATTTGTTATGATGTCTACTAGTTCGATCCTAGTCTTCACAGTGGGCTGGCGAAGGTAAGAGTTAACACACATAAATTCCAGACGCCATATCACAAAAAAGACAAGTTCCTTGCGGTTTTCACATGCACAAGTAGAGTTAGAAGATTAGCTGTGTTCATACAACAAGGTAGGACCTTATCAAATGCATGTTTCAAACGGTAAGTAAACAGAAAACTTTAAAGCAAAAACACAAACAGTGAAAGGACGGAGTAAAGATAAAAGGAAGAGGAAACCTTTGCTCACCTTTCTCTCGGCAGAGTGAGAATTTGAGTAACGATTCCTGTTATTTGGAACTGTGTTCATGTAATACGCCGGAGGCGGAGGACAAGTGGTACAGTAAGGATCACTGCACGCTCCGAGGGGTCCAGATCTGAATAAATTCCTTCCGCTGGCTCCGATCCAACCACCCCGCCAGACCCCGTCATCTCTCTGGACAGGAGGAAGGGGAGGATAGACGTTCCTCCCCTGCCGACGACGGGGCGTACTTTCATCCCCGAGTTGCTGCACCTGTATGCTCGACAGCGGATTGCTCATGGGGACCAATGCGACCTCGGACCGGACGCAGGGTGGGCCCGCCGCGTTGTCGGGAACGAACCCATCGTCGGCTTCATAAGAGGTGGCGCCGCTGGGCGGAATGACCATCGACGAGCTCCTGCTGGGGGTGGTTATGGCGATGCTGCTCATGTCAAATCCTCTGTTCCTTTCCTGCCCTGTGTCGGACAGCATGGGTATGTGGTCGCCGTGCCTCCGCGGCATGCTCGTAAGCTTCTTGCTGCAATGCCGGCAGTATGGGAAGCGATGCGTCAGAGAAAATACGAAATGCTTCGTGTAAAATCGGGAATGAATTAAAGGGGCGTGCCTTTCTGGTAAACGAGTACGGTTACTCTTTCGCGGCCAAGAAAAACAGAACCACCGGAAAAGAGAAAATACACAAAGTTCAGAAGGAGGGAAAGGAAAGGGGAGCTTCGGCAATAACGAGGTCGAGTTTCATTCAGGGAAACAGAGACCTCCCAGTCGGAAAGGGCAGGTCGACACAAGGAGAAAAACAAAACAGAAAAAGAAAAGGTAAGCTTCCTTTGAGGAAGGGAATAAGTACGAACTAGACGACACGACAGAACAGGGAAATCAAAGGGTTGCCCACCTGCTTTGTTTCTGCTATTTCCTGATCCCGAATGCGGACGAAACCGACGAGAGAGCTTAGAACAGAGTCGGTGGGTGCCTACGGAGTAAGGAGTGGGGTCACGGTGGAACAGGGCCTGGAGTAAATGGGGGAGGTGGAAGGCGAACAGCAACTGCTGCGAGTCGCGCATGAACAATACCTGAAGTGTGGAGATGGGCAGCCAGGGCGGGGGGGGTGGTGAAGGCGAACTGCAACCACTTGGAAACTGGCACGCGCGTTGACGACGTACGGCTGAAGTAGACGGATAAGTCAATTACCATCTCATTGTAAGAGCTTTATTTATATTTATTGTCAGGAAATTCATTTTCAAGTGTGTTGTTGTTTTAGATAATTCCACACTAGACTGCTACGCTAGAGGAAGTTTCCTTCTTGTGGAAGGTAACGTGGGCTCGGTGTTGGCATGCTTACTGCATCCTAGTTCAATTGTTTGACCGTCGTAGAACTTTTCATCCACCACTCCAACCACTTGCCTATTGCATCTTACTTTAGTGGGTTTTTTTATATAAACCAGCAGAAGACATGTGCCAAGCACGTGTTCTAATATTGAATCAATCTACAAACTTGTCCATATTTTCTCATTTGTAATAAAAATATTCTACTTCTATTTTTATTGTTATTTGTAATGACACAACAAACTTTGTTTCATATATTCTATGTAAATATAGTCGGTTCTAAGTTCGGGCAAAAGGAGGGTTAGTGGTAGGTCGATAGCAAGCCATAATACTTTGTCACTCTTTTTATGATATGAATCCTTATATAAATTTCGTTGGAGCGTCCTACCCAGCGACGCGCTACATTGGTACTTGGGTGTAGTGATAAATATGCAGGGGGTTTCAACACATCGGCGCATGGTTGGGTTGAAGAAAAAGTAAGAGTTTTCATGCCTTAGATGGGTGTGGGTAAAGAATCTAGTCCCGGAATTGCGCCCAGTGTGTGATCACAGTCGGTACCGCATTTCTCTTTGCTTGGGGTAGGTTGTCAGCCCCTCGAAATCAGTCTTCCTCCGTCCGAGTCATAGTAGGGAGCTACTTGCCTGCTACATCATTGTCTAGATGTAGTACAAAATATACAAGGACAATCCTTCAAAGGAGATGGGTAAAAAGTCAAGTTTCATAAAAACGGATTAGGCTGAGATCTTGAAATATTGGCTCTTTGACAGGAAAATCTTTGAAGATATGAACACTATGATCGGAATAGAAGTTAATATTATTTGGTTGAAGGAAATTAAATGAACTGGGGAACGATGTAGAGAGATTGGAGTCACAGGGTATACATTTGGTATACATGTACTGACAGACATAGAAATAGTATTGGAATTATTGTTGATAAGATATTGAAGGATTGTGTCGTCAAGATCACACGGATGCACGATAGAATCATAACGGTTAAGGTTGTTCTTGAAGGAAACATTTTTAACATTATTAGTTCTTATGCTCCTAAGTTGGCCTTAGTGATGAGGCAAAGAAGGATTTTTGGGATAATATGGATGAACTGATGTAAAGAATACCAATAAAGGAGAAGATCATTATTGGAAGTGACTTAAATGGCCATGTACAAAGTAGCGATGTTGGATATGAGAGCGTTCATAGAGATTTTAGATATGACAACAGAAATGGATAAGGAGAGATAATTTTAGATTTTGTAATTGTTTATGATATGATCTTAGCAATTACACATTTCAAGAAAAGAAATCTTCATATTATTACTTTCAAGAGTGGGCACAGTCATAACCAAATTGATTACTTCCTTACAAGACGTCTAGATCAAAAAGTATGTAAGGATTGTAAAGAGATCATTGGGCAAGAACTCACCACCCAACATAGGCTGGTAATTTTGGATGTGAACATGAAGATCAACAGTGGTAAGCATAATAGAAGCCAAGATAGAAGGATCAAGTGATGGAATCTTAAAGGAGAAAATAAATTAACATTTTATGATGAATTTATCAAGGAGGGAACTTGGAACTTGGAGATTGATGTTAACTCTATGTGGCAAAGTATGATCTCTTGCATAACAAAAGTTTGCCAAAGAAGTTTTAGGAGAGTCAAAAGGGTGTGGGCCTCCACATAAAGAGACTTGGTGATGGAATGATGAAGTGTAGAAGGCTATTAAACTCAAAGGAGAGATATATAGGAGCTTGCCTAAATCTAGAGATGATGTAACTTTTTAGATATACAAATAAAAAGAGATACTAAGAAGGAAATTCAAGAGGCAAGGTCCAGATACTTTGATGACATATATAAGAAGTTTGACATTCATGAAGGGGAAAGGATATTTATAAAATGGATTGTATAAATAAAGGAGAGTAAGAGACTTGGGTCAAGTAAAGTGCATCAAGAGTGAAGATGATAGAGTGTTGGTGAAGGATGATGATATAAATAACCAATGGAGAAACTACTTTCACGAGCTTTTCAACAGAGATGATGGGAGAAAAGTAAGAGACTTGGGTGACATGAATGAAAGAGATATCACTTACACACGATAAGTTTCACTATTTGAGGTCAAGAATGCTTTATTTAAAGATTAAAAAAAGGCATGTGGTCTGGACAATTTACCAATTGATGTATGGAAGAGTATGGGGGATGAAGGAGCTATGTTTTTAACAAATTTCTTTAACAAGTTTATGAAGACAAAGAAGATGTTGAATGAATGGATAAATAGTATTGTTGCTATAACATGGTTTTTCACATGTTTTTACATATTCGAAATACAAATATTTGAATAATAAGGATACATTGAAAACTTGGCGTGCTTTGTCTTAAAGTAAGGATTTGACTTGCAAATTCTCTTTTTCTATGGTTTTTGTGGATTATAATATTTTCAATGATCCAATAATAGATATGAGGAAAAGAAAAATCCCAAAGCAAATGAATTACTAATGGTAATGAGTAATTAATATGGAATTGTGTGGAATTCTCTAGAAAAGAGGTGTTAAAGGCATCAAATAGATTGGTTTTGTTTATAAATTGTTTTTAATAAGAAATTTAATCAAAATAAGAAATATGTGAAAGTAGGAAAGAGAAAAGAATAGCTTTGATGCCTTAAATAATAAGATATAGAGGGGGACTTGAAGATTAAGAAAAGTATCTTTAACCTTGGTGTTTTGGTCTCCAATCCCGACCACGTCTAGAGAAAGGTAATTGAGAGCTTCCTTTAAAATTTGGGATTAGAAGGATAAAAGTAGAAAAAGATATGGATTTTATTATAAATCCTAAAGTGAATGGATTAATGGAACATACATTAAATGTAATGATTTTTCATTAAAATAGGAACTCTTGGGCCCGGCCCATGCGCATGTCATGCAAACTACTAGTTTTTTTGATTAAGATCTAATGATGACAAAATCATCTTCTAGCTCACGACAAACATGAAAAGTCAGAGTAGTAAAGGCATAATTTCCTTATCGTTTTCCTCGCAACTCAATGCACGAGCAAATCAGTAAATAATTCCATTAGATTCATAAGATCAATGTGAACCTACCTACCCTAGGTTTTGCCAGTAAATATTTCCATTAGATTCATGAGATCAATGTGAACCTACCTACCCTAGGTTTTGCCCAACTTGGAGAACTCTAGAAGAACTGCCCAAATCACCGATGTAATGAGAATTTACCCCTTTGTTGGTATGTATGCCCATAGATCCATCCCGAGTAATTACATGTAGTCGGATATTAATTAATCAATTAATACGATTAATTGGTTAAATAATTGATTCTAGAATATTTTATTTAATCCATGAGCGTTTTAATTAACGTAGTCTTTCTATTTACCGATGAGTTTAGGAAACCCTACTTCCTTTCATCTCCTATTTAAAGGGGCTTGACGGTCGATATCTTTACAAGATATTGAGAGAGACTTTTCAGTTTACGCTCACGTACATAAACCTTAGCTGTCACTATCCTCAGAAGAGAAAGTAGAGCACCGCAATGCTAGCACATCATCGCACAAAGACTACTCCTTCATCTCATATTAGGAAGTACGATGTGAAGTTCCAATCCATTCGCGTAGATGAAGTAGAGATGCAGATGTTGAGACGGATGCATTTGGAGAATATCAACGACCGTCCATACGTGTTACGAGCAGCGTACATCACCATAAGAAAGGAACACTGTCGGATCTTCCTGCGATGCATTCAGAGTACATGAGAGAAGTATCATTCGTGTAAGTCAAGAGAGTTGCACACCATCGTGCAGCGGGACATCGCCGGACTTGCTCCGCGACAAGGTATATCCCGTGAACACTCTTTCTGAATATGTTTTTGTCAATGAGATCCTGTTGCGGGTTGCGTGGAAACATATTTTATTTTGTTGCTTCCGCCGCACATGTTTCCTTCCACAAAACCCAATACCCTTGACCCCAGGGCTATATAAGGGTTTGTGCATCCAATGTGAAATCACCAATGCACTCGCAAGGCTCTATGTGATCTTAGACTCATCTACTTGGCTTCAACTTCTCATCTAGCACCCCCTTCACTTCTATCCCTCTCTAGATCATAGATAGATACCCCTTCTTGTCGTTCCATCAATTCCGACCAACCAGGAACAATTGGAACCATCAGTGAGATTATGGAGGCATGGCGAAGGTCCTGGTAGTCTAGTTGATCGTTGAGGGGCTTAGATCTTGAAGTCAACAAATGAGTTGACCACCTGCTCATGCGAGAGAAGGAGCAGAGGTTGAAGATAACATCTAGGGATCTTACCGTTTCCCCATCTTCTCTTTAGTATAGGTAAGGACTCTTTGGTCCTTTTCCCTTCTTTTAGCCTTGTCTAAGTGAACTCTAGGCAAGTGCAGACTATCGAATTAGCATGAGCCCATTGGCTTAGCCTAGCCAATTTGGCAAGGTTGGGGGCCGGGCTCATCACCTAGTGGTGAGCTTCCATAGGTTAGAAATCAACTAATCTTGTAAAAATGTATAAAATTATAGGTTTGTCCAATGATGATGATTTATATATGAAAGTTGATTTGAAAAAAATCAAGAAATCCATTAAACATAGTTTCAAGACTTATGTCTACTTAGATTTATACAAAGTAGCCAAAGTTGCTAACTTTAATGTATTAAGGACATGAAAACCATAATCTCATGAGTTTAATGATCATGACTTGTATAAATGAATTTACTGGATAAGTTTAATATTTTTGGATAAAAAGGAAATTTTAGACCTAATTTAAGATCAATAGTACGTATGACACTAAAATTAGGGGTTGTAAGCTAAGAGGACACTAAAAGTGATAATTGGGGTTTTAGAAAGCCAAATGTGTAATGAAACACGAAATTGACCCCAAAACCCTAACTTGGAACCCAAGTCAGTCTTAATGTGAGTTAATGAACAAAGTAGTAATA
This sequence comes from Alisma plantago-aquatica, assembly GCA_963693085.1. Classification (NCBI taxonomy): domain Eukaryota; kingdom Viridiplantae; phylum Streptophyta; class Magnoliopsida; order Alismatales; family Alismataceae; genus Alisma; species Alisma plantago-aquatica. The sequence goes on from OY856411.1 coordinate 428,527,238, forward strand.
CTTGGGTGTTATGCATTAATTTCAGGGTGATTGCTTGCTTAATCTCAAATTGCACTTATTGCTTGGACTTTGAGTTACATCTGAGAAAGGGATGTGGTTACCCCTATATATGACTACTCACATTTAAAATGGATTTCTGAGGTTTCCTAAATTGATTTCAAATAAACTATTGATTTTTTATTTACTTCTTGCAATCTATAAACTCATTATGAGTATCAAATTATATAAGTATAACTTGCTCAACTATCTCTGGTGGATTTAAGTGATACATGTGGGATGTATGAAATGTCACGACTATGGTGACAGATTATCAGGCTTGGAAAAGAAGATCACCCCAGGCCAAGAAAGGAAGGCATGTGTACAAATAAAGTCATCACAACTATAACCAGTGACCATGCTAGAAAAGAAGATCACCTCATGCCAATAAAGGAAGGCATGTGTGTAGCACATCGATGCCACACGACTGAGATAACTCAAAACCAAAGTGTGCAATTAACAGCTAAACAAGCACATTACCACAAACAATGTAAAATAAAACCAATATCATATAACCATTATGTGTGGAAACATATTACATCAAGGTCCACAAACTTTACCGTATCACATATTATGATAGGTATGTACATCTGTATAGTGGCTAACTTCCACACACTTGTTATAAAAGATAACATGTTCGCACGTACAAGACAAATATACAACCAAGGCATACTGCCCAAACACGTATCGAGGTACATATCATCTACAAAACACAACCATCCCAGACCTGAGAGTACATGGACGACATATAGGACTCTACTACACAACACAATAGTTTATCCAACCTTCTACATTCACTGATCTCCAAGATGCTCTTCCTCAATAGTGTGATCTCTACCACGCCATGCACGACCACCTGAAAAGATTTAGAGAACCATGAGGGTGAGACTCATGTCCCAGCGAGAGATATAACTCTCCTCCAACAACTATTGAAAATAGATATTATGCTTAAGAAAGAAATAACATCATTAAATAAGACAAGAAGATTTGGCTAAATGAATAATTTAAAACTAGTTACACAGACTAAGTAGGTTAATCGGCTACAATTGATAAGTAGAACATGTTATGTGTGTAGAAGGAATATGAAGAACATGTATAAAAATTGATTTCTCTTACCGCAATATAATACAACTGAGCAGTATAAGAGACAAAGCAAGGGTAAACATCCAATCTGAAGCATGTTTAGCCCTAAAAAAATATACTACACGGTTGTATTACATATTTTATTAAGCCCTAGGGAATTGAGTTGTACCACCCAAATTCCAACTGACCACCGCTTGGTCGCAATCAGTTCCATACAAGAACAAGGAAGAGTCAGACTCTAAGATCTTCTCTGATACTACTCGGTCAGTATGAGTCTGCAATGTAGTGACATATCAGTCAAACTAGCAACAATGACTTATAGTCAATATGAAAACTGTAACATCCCTGACCTGGGTTATGTACTAACCCTAGGTGTTTTGCCTAATAAATTTGATTAGTTGCTTGCTCTTATTTTTTGAAAAGTAATTAACATTTTTTAGGAACTTATATTTCAATTTCAATCCTTTTTGGAATAATGTTGAAACATGGTTTTGTTACTTTTGGACTAAAGTGCAAATTACCCAAGTAGAGGGGTTAACATGTAAATTGCACATGTTAAGATGTTAATCTGATGTTGAGACATCATAAGAATGTATATGATGTGGTGATATGGATTCCACAAGCTTGGGCATCAAGATATAGCTTGTAAAGCAATCCTTGTGCATTAAAACATAGTTTTGGTGTAATGTGCAAATTACCCAAAACTTAGGATTCAATATGCAAGATATCACCTCTAGAGGGTCTCTCATGTTTCTTGGCATCAAGTAGAGCAAAGAAAATGAGAAGGGCGCCTCATGAGAATTATCATGGAGGAGAGAGAATCATGACATTAAAATAAACAAGGTTTAAGTACAAATGGCTCTTTAATATAACTTATGTAAAAGGGAAATATATTAATTATGGAGCCTTTCAACCAAAAGTTGTAGGATGTGTTTGCAATAGTTTGTACAAGCTTGTTCCATGCTTGGGCACCAAAAATATCTTGTTTGAGTGGAAGCTACTCACACTAATAATATAATATAAAGCAATATCCACTAAATGATGGATATTAACACATAACTTTTTAAGGTGTTTAGTTTATTTTCCATTATTCTTGGATAATGGAGAAGTTTTGCAAGGTAATAGAAGGTGTCCATGTATCCAAGAAGTGGAGGAGGACTTGGTAGATATATTGGGAGATAAAAGGAAATAATCCTCTTTTTCCATTTTCCTTGAAAATTCATATACATATATAAGTATCCTTTTCCAAACACCCAAGGATCATTTCCTTAGTTTCTTTTCTTCTCAAACTTGATTTGGCCGACCAAGGAAGAGCTCTGGACTAGAGGAAGTATGACCAAACTATCTTGGTAAGTTTTGTTCATCTTCTACCTCGAATTCATGGTGGAAACCATAAAACAAGGTTAGATTCATGGTTTTCTTCACACAATTTCCTTTTCTAATCACCTTGTTTATCCAAAGATTTGAGAACGAACCTTGGACAACTACTGGAGCTCAATCCACCATTAAATCTACGGAGCTTGGAGCTCTGGATCAGTTCTAGAGGCGGGTTTTATAACTCTAACCCTTAAAGCATTGCTAATGCATCCATCTCTCTAATAATTGTTGGCTATTTTCTTCTTTGGTATTCTTTTGGTTAATTGCTATAACTTCTGAAAGAACAGCAATAGTTCTTGGTTTCTCATAGGAAGAAGATGATTACGGTAACTTTGATGACTATCCAAAGAAAATAACTTTACCAAATGGTTTGGTTTTGTGCTCAAACGGTTTCCCAAACCGTTTAGAAGCAAGCGGTTTCAAACCGTTTGATTGCAAACGGTTTCATCCAAACCGCATAGAAGAAAACGGTCAAAGACCATTTGGTGGCGTTGACCAAGCGTTGACCATTTGGCAGTCAGTTGAAAATCATGTGGATTAATAACCTATCAATAATTATCAATTAACTCTAAGTGGTTCACCAATTAAAGGTCCAATAATCATCAAAACCCTAAATCGGGTTAATTGCTGATTTGATAATTGAATAAGGTTGAAGTTTGGGTTGAGTGACCCAAACGGTTTCAAAACCATTTGGGGATCACCCAAATGGTCTCAAGACCGTTTGGTAATCACCCAAGACCGTTTGGAGGTCTAGGGTTAAGTATAGTTGACCAATTGAAGATCCAAGGGTTCTAAGTTGGAGTACAATCAAATATTAATATGGTGATCAATCCAATGGACCAAACCCTAATTGGTTGACTTAGGATTTTGCTGTTGACTTGGGAAAACGGTCTCAAGACCATTTGGAGGTCATCTAAACGATCCCAAGACCGTTTGGGGTCAAGTCATGTCCAAATTGGATGATGGTTCAATGGGTTCAAATCAATTAGACTCACATTGAATTATGTTGAAGGGTCATCGATTCCAAACCCTAATCCAATTTATTCAAGCCCTAATCGATGATCAATTGAGGGTCAATTGAGGGTCAAATCAGTTGAAGTTTGACCTAATTAACTCAATTGAATCATGGTGATAGGTCCAATTGATGATTGAATACATATATATAATTGTGGAAGGAACCAACAATGCAAACCCTAAATCAATTTGATTTGTTGAGACTATACTTGGTCCATGAGGTTTTGAGGGGTTTTGGACCAAACGGTCTCAAGACCGTTTGGGACCAAACGATCCCAAACCGTTTAGGTTCATGCGGTTTCCAAATCGATCAAGTTCATGCGGTTTCAAAACTGATTGTGTCCATGCAGTTTCAAAATGGAGTTCATGCAGTTTCAAAACCGATTGTGTCCATGCGGTTTCAAAGTGGAGTTCATGCAGTTTCAAAACCAATTGTGTTCATGCGTTTTCAAAAGTCAAACTTGGGCAAACGGTCTTCACCTCTAACTTTACCAAATGGTCTCAAGGGTAGACCAAGACCGCATGAAGGTCCAAACGGTCTTAGACCGTTTGGAGCTTTAGTAGGCAAGACCGTTTGAGGTCTAAGTTAGTCAAGATCGTTTGGGGCCTTAAGGGCCAAAATCGTTTGGTGGTTGATTAACCTAAACCCCATGGATACTTAAAGTAGTGAAAGGACAAAGTAATTAGTTAATTAATACATGATGTAATCAAAGGTGATCAGGGTACTTGCACCTTAATAGGATAGTGTGATGGAAACACATGAAGTAATTAAGCTCTAATGATTACAATGGTAATAATATAAACCATGAAGTCAATTCTCTTTCATGATTGAGTTACTTAACCTAATTAAGGCTGAAGTAAACATCATCCTATAGAGGATGAGAGAGAGAAGATTCCTTTTATGAATGTTAATCAAGTATTGGACTTCCAATATGAATGGATATCTATTTAGGGTACGATCCCTCATAGTGAGATCATGAAACCCTAACTTTAATGGTTAATGAACCTTAACTCTAATTGAGGGTAATAATGGAAGCATTCCTAATACATGATGAAGGTATGATCTTAATTCATAATGATGACATAGTAAACCCTAACTTAGGGTGATGTGATGTGAATAGTAAACTCTAACCTAGGGTGATGCTATGTGAATAGTAAACCCTAACCTAGGGTGATGTGATGTGAATAGTAAACCCTAACCTAGGGTGATGCAATGTGAATAGTAAACCCTAATTCCAAATAAGTAAATGAAAGTGTGAAACCCTAATTCTTGGTTATGCTTTATAGTATAAAGCTCTACGATTGGATAATGAAATGATAAGTCATTAATCCTAATTGAGTTTAGGGGATGATTAACCCTAAATGAAATGTAAAAGGAAAACCCTAACCCTAATAAGGGCATAGTGGTGCAACCCTTGAATAGTGATGTTATCATTGATTTGCATTGAGCTGATATGAAATAAATGTATATGTTATCATCTGTACTAATTATGCATGTTTTATGAGATATTGAACATAGCCAGGTGAGAGATATGATGCTTTGTTTAATGAAAGTACTTTATAAGTTTTGTAAGCAATGGTATGCTATGTTGCCTAGCAAAAAGGTAACAAAAGAGAGTGACAGACTGTATGAGCCAAGTGAAATACCTGCATTGCTACTATTATGTTTACACTGTCAAATAACCTAATGGTATTGTGTTACCTGTTAAGGTGGTAACAAGTGATTCGATGATCTAAGGGTTTTTACACCCATGTTCTTGAATCATGATGATGAGATGATAAGGGATTGAGTTCCCAATGTTAATAAAGATGTGAAATGAACTTGATAAACAATACTCTTTCCTTACAACAATTGTTATAATGACTTATGTATGTAAACATGCCTGATGTTAAAAGAATGTTATAATGTACTTAAATAATCAAGTGAAATCATATCGTGTAGAGCCTTGACCATAGATCCATCATCGTCAAAAGTTGGATGATGGTGAAACAGGTTTTCCAAAGAGAACTCCTGGAGAGCATACTTTTGAGTATGTGGGGGTTATGGACGTGAATATCCTTACGTCCTAATGGAGGAATTGATGCGAGATAAACATTAAATCCCTCAATCCTTCATTATATGTATATGTCGGGATGATGTATCACTAATCTCCCGATGATGATGTTAATGTCGCATCGATGTGAGATAAACAAGAAATCCCTCAATGGCGAAGAGACTACAACATGCCACTGTAACTCTAATAGCGAAGTTGCCAGAATACCCTAGAAAGCTATTTTAGCAGAGACACGAGATGTCCTGCATGTTGTTCCTCACACTGACTGAGGAAGATGAGGTCATAGAAATCCAGCTCTTCTGATGACCTATGTATGGTACCGATTTCGATTTCGCAATGGTCATTTGGAGTATGAGCGGTATACCTCATCTCTTCACGGCATAAGTATGTTTGAAAATGTAATCAGCCGTGTAGCATATTTGCTTAGGTTGAACTACGAGAAACAATGTTTGATGATACATTATTTAATATGTCCTAGTTGGATAATTAGTATGCATGTTCTTCATATTCCTTATTGAATAAATGACTTGCTACTTAATCAAGTTATAATTGAAATGATTGCATAAAGAATACTGCTTTACTTAGTTATTCAATGAATTACCTGTTGTTGAATAGTTATAATCCTACTGCCCAGTATCATTCTATTTATGTGCAATAACAATGTTTCTAGCTGAGAGTTATAACTCTCGTTGGGATAATTTTCAATTGTCTCACCCCCGTGGGATTCAAATTTTTAGGTAGACGCTGAGGAAGAAGAAACCCATCAGTGGGTGAGCAGCAGCAGCAACAACATCAAGGACAACAGTGATCTTCAGGTGGAGACATTGTCTGTCAAGTCTTGTATATAGAAAGTCCTATGTGTCGTCTCTGTACTCTCAAGTCCTAGGAGTCAGTAGATGGTTTGATATAGATATGATATTTTGGCTTAATGCCTCGAGATTTTTGTATACTGTCATGTACAGTTTAACAGGGCAGTCAGTGATATAACTCTCGAGTCGAGTTGATACAGAAATGTACTAATGAATCAACTTGTAATTAACTTACTTTGCCTCTTTATGAAAGAGTTTTATAGTTTGTGAATCTCTTTACAAAAAAAAGTTTTAATTTTTAGTGATTTTAAGTAATTCCGTTGTTAATAATTCGCTTTCGCATTCATTGATCTCGTTTTCCGAGACAGACGTCACAATGTAGTGGTATTAGAGCACTAGGTTCGCTGAGTCTACAGAGACATAGGACTAAGGTTGTAGAGTCTGTTCTAGTGTCTTCCAGTATATCTGATAGTGTCTTCTGCTCATATAGGAGGAGAAGAGAAAACTAAAGATGTCTGGATCATACGAGGAACATGTTGCTGAGAGTAGTGTCGCTGCACCTGGAGGAGGTGCAAGAAACCAAGAAAGGGAGGAACCTATACCTGAACCACCTCAGATCAACCCAGCTGACATGGGGAACCCAGCCTTCCAAGCCATGTTCGGGCAGTTCATGACTGTCATGACACACATGACTAATAGGATGCATATACCTGTACCTAGGGCACCTACCCATCCAGAAGGACAAGGATCTGGCAAGACGTTTGAATGGCTTTGCCGAGTTGGAGCCACGGAGTATGCTGGAATAGTTGACCTAGCAAATGCTGACTTGTGGCTAACTGAACTAGAGAAGGCCTTTAGAATCCTGAACATCCCAGAAGTAGAGAATGTTAGACATGTTGTGTACCTTCTCAAGGGGAGTGTTGGTCACTGGTGGACCATAGAGGAAGGGAAAAGGCCAGGTGTGGAGATCGAATGGGAAGTATTTCGACGAGAATTTGTCAACATATACTTTCCAAAGACGTTCCTGGATGAGAAAATCTCTCAGTTTGAGAGATTAAGACAAGGACCGATGAACATTAGCGAATACGAGGCTAAGTTCATGGAGATTTTGTGGTTCTGTCCGCATATGGCAGCTACAGATGAAGAAAGGATTAGACGTTTTGAGAAAGGATTAAACGCTGAGTTGACCACCCCTGTGTCTGCACTAGAGAACGGGGAAAGGTTTGCTACCTTTGTGGAGTCTATCAGAAGAATAGAGAGGTCTGTGACAGAGAAGTGACATACCAAGAATAAGAAGATGTACCCCCAGTTTCAAGGATCCTCATCCAAAGGTTTCAAGAGGCCAAGGCTTTCCGTGCCTACACCACCACCTAAATTCAGTACCCAGACGCAGTGGACGTCAAATAGGGGTAGAGGACGAAGTCTACCACTAGAAGGAGCTCGTAGATCAACATCTGTGTCGGTTATAGGACCAACCAGACCTCAGCAAGGGGTCAGAAGCTGTTATATATGTGGAAAGGTGGGACATCTGATGAAGGATTGCAGAGCCCGAGAGGCGAGTGTGACTCAACCCCAAAGACAGAGTCAGCAAGGATCTCAAAGGAGATAGTTTCTAGGAGGAGCTAGAGGATGTGGACAAGCGTCCCAAGTTGGATCATCGACACCTAGTCATCAAGCATCGAATCAATCACAAGCAACGACAAGATTCTACGCGATGAATCCACCTGATGCAGTGATCAACCCTCGGGTTGTGGCAGGTCAGATGGAATTATTTTATTCAGATATGTCTACATCTTGCGTCGTATCTGTTTTAATTGATCCGGGTGCTACACATTCCTTTATCACTCGAAGAGTGATTCTTGACTGCAACCTGACTATAAGTCATAGAACAGATAGTTTGTTGTTGGAGACTCCTTTGATGGGATCTGTTGTGTTGCGGGAGGTATGTTCTCCCTGCATTCTTTTCTTTTCTGAACATCACATTCAATTGGATCTTATACCACTTGAGATGCACAGATTCGATGTAATCCTTGGGATGGATACCTTAGAAAGGTATAAGGTTGTCATGGATTGTGAGTCCAAGCAAGCTGTGTTCACAGATGATAGTGACTCATGGATCTTTCAAGGAGATAGAAAGATTCTTCCGACCTGTCTTGTGTCAGCTATGGTTGCTGAGAAGTTGATGAGGCAAGGCTGTTATGCATTCTTGGCCCATGTGGTATATACCACCATGGAGAGTTCTAATCCTGCTGAAGTTCATGTAGTCAGGGAATTTGAAGATGTATTCCCTAATGAACTTCTAGGTGTACCTCCGCCCTGAGAGATTGATTTTGAGATTAATCTAATCCTGGATACGCAACCTATAGCACAAACACCATATAGAATGGTGTATGCTGAAATGGCAGAACTCAAGAAGCAGCTGTAAGAGTTGCTTGAGAAGGGTTCCATCCGACTGAGTACTTTGCCTTGGCTTGCTCCGGTCCTCTTTGTTAAAAAGAAAGATGGGTCAATGCGGTTGTGCATTGATTATAGACAGAATAATAAAGTAACAATAAAGAATAATTATCCTCTACCAAGGATTGATGATCTCTTTGACCAGTTGTGCGGTGCAACCATTTTCTCAAAGATAGATCTGAGGTCAGGATATCACCAACTGCGTATTAAGGAAGGTGACATACCTAAGTCTGCCTTCAGGACAAGGTATGGTCACTATGAGTTCACAGTTATGTCGTTTGGATTAACTAATGCACCAGCTGCATTTATGGAACTCATGAATAGAATTTTTTGACCTTTTCTTGATCAGTGTGTTATTGTCTTCATAGATGACATCCTGATCTACAGTAGAGATGCTCAGCAGCATGAGCAGCATCTTCGTCAGGCTCTAACTTTGTTAAGAGATCATAAGTTATATGCTAAGTTTATCAAGTGTGAGTTCTGGTTACCAGAAGTTTCTTTTCTTGGACACGTAATATCTGCCTCAGGCATTCGTGTTGACCCTAAAAAGGTAGAATTTGTCCTGCAATGGGAACAGTCGAAGACTCCGACGGAGATTCGAAGTTTCTTAGGGTTGGCAGGCTATTACAGGAGGCTCATTAAGAACTTTGAAAAACCACTAGAGGGGGGTGAATAGGGTTTTATGATTATTTTAATAATAATTTAACTTAAAGCAAATAACCACAAAAATATTGGACAAGGGGACAAGGATTTAGAGTGGTTCCAACCTTAGCAAATACTAAGGCAGTCAATCCACTACCCGGTTTCTTACCCAACCAGGATTTTGAAAGTATTTAATTTTATTACCTCACAAGGATGTTACATAAAATTACAATACTTTCACCAAACCCTTCGAACAGCCTTCACTTAGAAGTAGTATCACCAACCTCGAAGCAGCCTTCCTTGAAGTAACCTCAAGCCCCCCTTTAAGTAGCCTTCCTCTTGAAGTAGCTTTCTGTTGAGACAGCCTTCTTGAAGTAGTCCAAAGTCCACCTTCTCCACCTGAGAAGTCAAACCCTCTCCAATCTGCAACCTCCAACCCTAGGAGTAGCAAGGAGAGTACAAAATATATAAAGGAACAAGAAGGAAAAATAGAAATTACAATACAGTTGTAGCACAAGGCTTGATTTCCTATATCAAGCATTTTGATCTCCTAACAAATGTATATGGAAGTGTTTGTGCAGTGGGTAGGAGATGCTAGCCTATAGGACATGAATTTTGAGCAAAGGGAATGAATAGCCAATGTTAGAATTGCTCTATTGCTCACAAGAATGAATAGCCAATTGCAAGTATGAATGCTCAAGTGTAGCACAAGTATATGTTAGGTGTCCTATGGCTTGTCCTATTTATAGGAATGGCCTATGGATGCTTAAGGACATTCTAGACACTTTCTAGGGGGTTCTTAGTACTTAACTAGTCATTAGGTAACCATTACTTGCTTTAACAACAGCTAGTTAATTAACTCTGAAAAGTGCAGACAGAACTCATCTCGGTCGAAGAATTGTCGACTGAGAGTCCTTCTCGGTCGAGGACTTGTCGACCGAGGGACTGTCTGGAGCAAGTGTATATAACGTTCTAATCCAACTCCCAACTACCTTGTCTGTTGTGTCTAACAGCTACCTGGGTCACTCTCGGTCGAAGAGTTTGTCGACCGAGAGTGTCTCGGTCGAAGAGTTTGCCGACCGAGAATGACCCTGTTTCAATGTTTTGAACTAGATACTAAGTGTGTGTATGAGTGTGCAGTTGTGACACTATTGTAGGGGATGACCTATCTAAGTGTTGTGATTGACTAGAGAAGATCTAAACGCTTGATTTACATGATATCTAAGTACTTGTACATTATATACTTGTACAAGTTTTTACATTTGATTACAATTATGAATTAAAGCAATTTGAGCATATTGATCTTCCAAGTTGTTTGTCATCTACCTAATTCCTGCAACACTCAAGTAGCACGTTAGATCCGTAAGAATGAAATGTTTGTCATCATCGAAATAAAGGGATTATAATAATATCCAATTCAGCCAACAATCTCCCCCTTTTTGAAGATGACGAACATTTCCTAAATATAAAATAAGGAAATATAAATCATATGAGTTCCATACCTAAAGTTTACCTTTTGTAGCCATTCTTTTGTTTTGCGAGTGTGTACTGGCCCGAGTTTTATGAAACTCATTTTACTTTATGTTTTCGGTTTATATTATTTCTCCCCTTTTGTCATTTCAAAAAGGTATCCAAGAAAATCATTTTGTATGACTTTTATTTCTCCCCCTTAATTTTATGCTATGCTCCCCCTAACTAAGATATTCAGTTTTAAAAATAGGGATATAAATGTAAACCATTTATTGTCGAATTTAGCCACAATTTGTTTCTCAATTATTTGCAAAGGATGTTAAGCCTTGAAATGATATGAGACCCTTTTAGATCTATGTCATATGTATTTTGATTTCTCATCCATTTAGCAAGGGATGTTAAGCCCTGAAAATGACATGAGAACCTTTTAATCTTATAGTAGAGTACATGAAAAGTATCTCTAACCAAATGCACGGGATGTTAAGCCCTGATTTGTTTAGAGAATTCCATTAAGAACAAGATATATCACATTCATGAAATTGATATTCCTTTATTTTCATAACCAAGATTAAAAATACTAAGGTCATAACAAGCTTCAAATGATGTCTACAAAGTTTTGTAAGCTTCTTAATCTTGTAATCAAGATAGTTTGTGTGAGCTCCCCCTTAATCTTATAGTCAAGATAATTTAAGGATTCTAAGGTCACAATCAATATTAGATCATAATAAGTTGACCTTTTATGAGAGTTATGCACTAAAATTATGTTTTCAATATGATAAACACAATTTGAATCAAGATACTAAGATTAAGTGCAATAAAATGATGTACAAATAAGCATTTTGTCAAGCTTATTTTAGGTCGACCTTGACTTCGACCATAGCGCCCCTTGATCAAACTTGATTTCAACCAAGAGGCACGTTCTGCAGATTTCCAATTTGAACACTTATATGTGACATATAATTTCTGCAGATTTTTAATTTAAAAAGCATTTGTGCCATGATGTTTTACTATTTATGCAAAATGGCATCTCCATATGAGCTGAATCATAATGATCAAAAACAATATCCATTTATGGTTTGTATATATGGATCAAAGATCATTTTAGACAAACGAATGAAACATAATGATCATGGCACAATGATTATGATAGAACAGTAGAAGCATAATACAATCATCAAGATAGAAACATGTAATTTCATGAAATACAGTGATTATGACCATTTAAATTTTAATACACATGGTTCCTACATAGATAGACCAAGAAATACTTAGGATAAACCATGTGGACTAGGATAAAATAGTAATTTCCTTGATTATACCAACATGGTGCATAATTTTCAATTTTAAACCATGTATACCAAAATAATCTCATTCATGATTCATGGATTTTCAATTTTCAGACAAACCATGTAAATGAACAGGCTTGATAAACTTTTTCAATCAATGAATAAGGTTTGTTCAAAAATCAGTCTTCGTATAATACTTTTGCAATATGTTTAAGGATTGCATATTCATGATGCAAAAAGATCAATATGTCTTGTTTCAAAGATGGTCTCCAAGATTTATTCTTGATTTTGCATATTAAATCAATCATTAATAACAAATTGATAGCAAACTAGATTAATTGAAAACAGGTTCAGCAGAACTTGATTCGGTCGAACTGTTTGTCAACCGAATTTATCTCGGTCGACGTTTTTCTCGACCGAGAATGCTGCTATTTGTACAGGTTTTATTAGATTTATTGCAAACTTGAAAATAGTAACCTACTCGGTTAACTAATTCTCGACCGATAATGTTCTCGGTCGAACAGTTTCTCGACCGAGAATATTTCTGTACTGTTTCAGAACTGTTTTCAGTAATTGTTTCCAAGTAAAACAAGAATATGAAAGTTAAAGCTTGATTGTGTTGAGATATGACAAGAATCAGTTTAGGTCAAATATCAACTAGTCAAATTCAAACTTCTAAGTTTTAGGAACCCAAGCTAGATCATCATTCCTTTTCTTGTATGGGCATGAAAAAGAGTAGTGTCCAAGACGCAAGCAATAATGACAACTAATAGAGTCAATCTCATTTCTCTTTCTAGGAGTTGAGTTGTTCTTGGGTACATACATGGATTGATTCTTTAGCACTTGTGTCCTTCTCCAACTAGGTTTTTGATAAGATTTTCCCTTAGTCTTATATCCTAGTCCTCTCCTTCCAATTTGACGATAAGAATCATTTAAGATATTATCAAGAATATTATTGTTACTCAAGCTACTCACTTTTTGTTGTAACTTCATAATCTCATCCATTTTCTTCTTGATATCTAATTTTGCTTGATCTAGATTAGATAACAAAGAATCTCTTTCTTTCACAATAATATCATAATCTAGATGTGTACACAAAACAGGTTGTTTTTGAAGATCATTTACTTGAATTTGTAAGTTTAACTTTTCGAGGGAAATAAGATTGCAATTTGCTTCTACAGATTTCAGCTTAATATCATAATCTTCAATAGCCTTTTTGAGATCTTCATTTTCAGATGTGAGAGCAAGAAGTTTAGCATTTAACTCATCATTTACTTTATTTGATTTCTTAAATTTCTTCTTGCACTCAATATATGTCTCATGTGTATCTTGAAGACTAGCAATTAGATCTTCTTTTGGCATATCAAAAAGACTTACCGCTTCTTCTTCTTCTTCATTTGTTGTAGCAATAAGACATTCTACTTCTTCTTTTCCATCATCACTATCATCACTTGAATCATCCCATGCAACTTTATATGCTCTTTCTTTCTTTTTGTGAGATGATTTCTTCCCTTTCCTGAGTTTTGGACAATCACCTTTCATGTGTCCCTTTTTTCCACATTCAAAGCACCTGGAAGAAGAAACACTAGAAGTTTTGTTAGTTTTAAAACTTTTATACTGCTTACCGTTTACAGTGAGAGTTTCTTCTTCACTATCATCTTCACTTGTGTCATGACTAATCTTGGTTGATGATTTGAATGCAATGTCCTTCTTTTTCCCTTGTTGAAGTTCATGTTCTCATCTTTCTTCCTCTTCTAAAGTTGCCTCATGTGCTTCTAGGTTGCCAATAAGTTGTTCCATCCTTAGTCGGGTGAGATCATTTGCTTCTTCAATAGCAGTCACCTTAGGCTTGTATTTGGGAGGAAGAGACCTAAGGATTTTTGAAACTTGATCTTCTTCGCTAATTACTTTACCTAAAGCATTTAAACCATTCACAATAGAAGAGAATTTTGCATACATTTCACTAATAGACTCATTTTGATCCATACGAAATTGTTCAAATTTCTGTTTAAGCATTCCGATTTTAGAATTCTTAACTTGAACAGTTCCTTCATGTGTTATAGAAATTCTATGCCAAATTTCATAATCCGTTTCACAATTTGATATTCTATTAAATTCACCAATGGAAATTGAACAATAAAGTATACTTACAGCCTTTGCATTCATTTGGGCAGACTTTACCGTATTAACATCCCAAACTACATACTCCGTTTGAGGAAGTTCATATGGAGTTGATACCATTCTCCATAAGTCCCAACTGATTCCTTGGAAGTAAAATTGCATTCTCCTCTTCCAGTAGGTGTAGTTAGTACCATCAAAAGCTGGAGGCCTAGCCACGAGTGTTCCTTCCAAGTTGAGGTTGTTGAGCAACCCGTCACCCATTCTTCAAAACTTTGTTAGAGTTCCTTGAAGCCCTGCTCTGATACTAATTGAAAAACCACTAGAGGGGGGTGAATAGGGTTTTATGATTATTTTAATAATAATTTAACTTAAAGCAAACAACCACAAAAATATTGGACAAGGGGACAAGGATTTAGAGTGGTTCCAACCTTAGCAAATACTAAGGCAGTCAATCCACTACCTGGTTGCTTACCCAACCGGGATTTTGAAAGTATTTAATTTTATTACCTCGCAAGGATGTTACATAAAATTACAATACTTTCACCAAACCCTTCAGACATCCTTCACTTAGAAGTAGTCTCACCAACCTCAAAGCAGCCTTCCTTGAAGTAACCTCAAGCCCCCCTTGAAGTAGCCTTCCTCTTGAAGTAGCTTCCCGTTGAGACGGCCTTCTTGAAGTAGTCCAAAGTCCACCTTCTCCACCTGAGAAGTCAAACCCTCTCCAATCCATAGCCTCCAACCCTAGGAGTAGCAAGGAGAGTACAAAAGATATAAAGGAACAAGAAGGAAAAATAGAAATTACAATACCGTTGTAGCACAAGGCTTGATTTCCTATATCAAGCGTTTTGATCTCCTAACCAATGTATATGGAAGTGTTTGTGCATTGGGTAGGAGATGCTATCCTATAGGATACGAATTGGGAGCAAAGGGAATGAATAACCAATGTTAGAATTGCTCTATTGCTCACAAGAATGAATAGCCAATTGCAAGTATGAATGCTCAAGTGTAGCACAAGTATATGTTAGGTGTCCTATGGCTTGTCCTTTTATAGGAATGGCCTATGGATGCTTAAGGATGTTCTAGACACTTTCTAGGGGGTTCTTAGTGCTTAACTAGCCGTTAGGTAACCATTAGTTGATTTAATAACGACTAGTTAATTAACTCTGAAAAGTGCAGACAGAACTCATCTCGGTCAAAGAATTGTCAACCGAGAGTCCTTCTCGGTCGAGGACTTATCGACCGAGGGACTGTCTGGAGCAAGTGTATATAACGTTCTAATCCAACTCCCAACTACCTTGTATGATGTGTCTAACGGCTACCTGGGTCATTCTCGGTCGAAGAGTTTGTCGACCGAGAATGACCCTGTTTCAATGTTTTGAACTAGATACTAAGTGTGTGTATGAGTGTGCAGTTGTGACACTATTGTAGGGGATGACCTATCTAAGTGTTGTGATTGACTAGGGAAGATCTAAACGCTTGATTTACATGATATCTAAGTACTTGTACATTATATACTTGTACAAGTTTTTACGTTTTATTACAATTATGAATTAAAGCAATTTGAGCATATAGATCTTCCAAGTTGTTTGTCATCTACCTAATTCCTACAACACTCAAGTAGCACGTTAGATCCATAAGAATGAAATGTTTGTCATCATCAAAACAAAGGGATTATAATAATGTCCAATTTAGCCAACCAACTTTAGTTCCATAGCTTTACCCTTGACTAAGTTGACCAGGAAGGATGTTCCTTTTACCTAGAGTGACAAGTGTCAACAATCTTTTCAGTTGTTGAAGGAAAGATTGACAAGTGCACCTGTGCTTGTGTTACCTGAGCAAGGGAGAGGATATATAGTTTTTTGTGATGCCTCTAAGAATGGACTATGATGTGTGTTGATGCAGGATAAACAAGTGATTTCTTTTGCTTCTCGACATCTTAAGAAACACGAGGAGAATTATCCAACACACGATCTAGAACTAGCTGCTTTAGTGCATGCTTTGAAGATCTGGAGACATTATCTTTACGGAGAGACATTCCAGATTTTCACAGACCACAAAAACCTAAAGTATATTTTCTTTCAGCATGAGCTTAACATGAGGCAACGCTGCTGGATGGAGTTAATCAAGGATTACGATTGTACAATTGATTACCATCTAGGGAAGGCCAATGTAGTTGTTGATGCTTTGAGTAGGAAATCAGAAACACTAGCCTTAGACAGAGTCCAACTGAATTCTTTGGTGTGCTCTAGGAGAGGTATGCTTATCTCTTTAAGACAAGACAATGTACAGTTAAAAGTATCATTGATATCTGGGTTGTTAACCGAGATGCATATAAAACATACTCTGAGACAGCAGATTAAAGAGGCACAACAAGTTGATGTTGCAGTTCAGCAGATTAGATCAGAGTATAGTAGTGAGAAACGAGAAGGTTTCCATGACTCAGATGATCAGGTAGCATGTTATCATGGTAGGATGATAGTGCCTGATGTGGATAACTTAAGAAAGTTAGTCCTGGAAGAAGCTCATTCTTCAATGTATGTTATGCATCCAAGAAGCACCAAGATGTATCGTAACCTGAAAGATATGTATTGGTGGCCTGGGTTGAAGAAGAACGTTGCTGAGTTCATTATGCGGTGTCCTGTGTGTCAGCAAGTTAAAGTTGAACACCAGAAGCCTGCAGGAACAATGCAGCCTTTACCCATACCACAATGGAAGTGGGATCCTGTAACCATGGACTTTGTGATTGGTTTACCCATAACAACCAAAGGCCATGATTCCATCTGGGTAATAGTTGATAGGTTGACAAAGACAACACATTTCTTACCTGTCAAAACAACCTATTCTACTGAGAAGCTGGCACAGTTGTATGTAGATGAGATAGTGCGGCTGCATGGGGTCCCAGTTACCATTGTTTCTGACAGAGGTCCCCATTTTACGAGTCATTTTTGGGAGCGACTTCATAAAGCCTTAGGCGCACAGTTAAGGTTTAGTACAACCTTTCATCCTCAGACTGATGGACAGTCAGAAAGGACTATACATACTTTGGAAGACTTGCTTAGAGCATGTGTCCTTCAGTTTACAGGAAGTTGGGATCTACATCTAAGCTTGATAGAGTTTGCCTATAACAACAACTATCAACACAACATTGACATGGCACCTTATGAAGATTTGTATGGTAGACGTTGTAGATCTCCCCTATGTTGGTATGAAACTGGTGAATATCAACTTTTGGGTCCTGATCTTGTGCAGCAAACCACCGAGAAGATTAAAACAATACAACAACAGTTAAAGACTGCACAGGATAGGCAGAAATCTTATGTTGATAAGCGTTGTAGACCTTTAGAATTCTAGGTTGGAGATAGAGTGTACCTCAAGGTCTCACCTTGGAAGGGAGTTCTTAGATTTGGAAGGAAAGGAAAGTTAGCTCCTAGGTTTATGGGGCCTTATCCAATCATTGAACGGATTGGAAAGGTAGCTTATAAGCTAGAGTTACCACCAGAGTTGCAAAAGTTACACCCAGTATTCCACATTTCCATGTTAAGGAAATGTCATCCTGACACATAATTAGTTTTGCAGCCTATGGAAGTAGAATTAAAAGATGATATATCTTATGTTGAAGGACCTATGACAATCCTTGACAAAAGAATTAAAAAGCTAAAAAAGAAAGACATAAGTCTTTTGAAAGTCCTCTGGAATCACCGTGGAGTTGAAGAAGCTACATGGGAACTAGAGGAAGAAATGAGGAGAAAATACCCTGCTCTTTTCTCTTAATACGTTTTTGTAATGATTTCGAGGACAAAATCCTTGTAAGGGGTGGATAATTTGTAACATCCCTAACCTGGGTTATGTACTAACCCTAGGTGTTTTGCCTAATAAAGTTGATTAGTTGCTTGCTCTTATCTTTTTAAAAGTAATTAAGATTTTTGAGGAACTTATATTTCAATTTCAATCCTTTTTGGAATAATGTTCAAACATGGTTTTGTTAATTTTGGACTAAAGTGCAAATTACCCAAGTAGAGGGGTTAACTTGTAAATTGCACTTGTTAAGATGTTCCTCTGATGTTGAGACATCATAAGAATGTATATGATGTGGTGATATGGATTCCACAAGCTTGGGCATCAAGATATAGCTTGTAAAGCAATCCTTGTGCATTAAAACCTAGTTTTGGTGTAATGTGCAAATTACCCAAAACCTAGGATTCAATATGCAAGATATCACCTCTAGAGGGTCTCTCATGTTTCTTGTCATCAAGTAGAGCAAAGAAAATGAGAAGGGAACCTCATGAGAATTATCATGGAGGAGATAGAATCATGACATTAAAATAAACAAGGTTTAAGTACAAATGGCTCTTTAATATAACTTATGTAAAAGGGAAATATATTAATTATGGAGCCTTTCAACCAAAAGTTGGAGGATGTGTTTGCAATAGTTTGGACAAGCTTGTTCCATGCTTGGGCACCAAAATATATTGTTTGAGTGGAAGCTACTCACACTAATAATATAATATAAAGCAATATCCACTAAATGATGGATATTAACACATAACTTTTTAAGGTGTTTAGTTTCTTTTCCATTATTCTTGGATAATGGAGAAGTTTTGCAAGGTAATAGAAGGTGTCCACGTATCCAAGAAGTGTAGGAGGACTTGGTAGATATATTGGGAGATAAAAGGAAATAATCCTCTTTTTCCATTTTCCTTGAAAATCCATATACATATATAAGTATCCTTTTCCAAACACCCAAGGATCGTTTCCTTAGTTTCTTTTCTTCTCAAACTTGCTTTGGCCGACCAAGGAAGAGCTCTGGACCAGAGGAAGGATGACCAAACTAGCTTGGTAAGCTTTGTTCATCTTCTACCTCGAATTCATGGTGGAAACCATAAAACAAGGTTAGATTCATGGTTTTCTTCACACGATTTCCTTCTCTAGCCACCTTGTTCATCCAAAGATTTGAGAACAAACCTTGGATAACTACTGGAGCTCAATCCACCATTAAATCTGCGGAGCTTGGAGCTCTGGATCAGTTCTAGAGGTGGGTTTTATAACTCTAACCCTTAAAGCATTTCTAATGCATCCATCTCTCTAATAATTGTTGGCTATTTTCTTCTTTGGTATTCTTTTGGTTAATTGCTATAACTTCCGTAAAGAACAACAACAGTTCTTGGTTGCTCATAGGAAGAAGATGATGAAGTTAACTTTGATGATTATCCAAAGAAAATAACTTTACCAAACGGTTTGGTTTTGTGCTCAAACGGTTTCCCAAACCGTTTAGAAGCAAACGGTTTCAAACCGTTTGATTGGAAACGGTTTCATCCAAACCGCATAGAAGCAAACGGTCCAAGACTGTTTGGTGGAATTGACCAAGTTTTGACCATTTGGAGGTCTGTTGAAAATCATGTGGATTAATAACCTATCAATAATTGTCAATTAACTCTAAGTGGTTCACCAATTAAAGGTCCAATAATCATCAAAACCCTAAATCGGGTTAATTGCTGATTTGATAATTGAATAAGGTTGGAGTTTGGTTTGAGTGACCCAAACGGTTTCAAAACCATTTGGGGATCACCCAAACAGTCTCAAGACTGTTTGGTGATCACCCAAGACCGTTTGGAGGTCTAGGGTTAAGTATAGTTGACCAATTGAAGATCCAAAGTTTCTAAGTTGGAGTACAATCAAATATTAATATGGTGATCAATCCAATGGACCAAATCCTAATTGTTTGACTTAGGATTTTGGTGTTGACTTGGGCAAATGGTCTCAATACTGTTTGGAGGTCATCCAAATGATCCCAAGACCGTTTGGGGCCAGGTCATGACCAAATTGGATGATGGTACAATGGGTTCATATCAATTAGACTCACATTGAATTATGTTGAAGGGTCATCGATTCCAAACCCTAATCCAATTGATTCTAGCCCTAATTGATGATCAATTGAGGGTCAAATCAGTTGAAGGTTGACCTAATTAACTCAATTGAATGATGGTGATAGGTCTAATTGATGATTGAATACATATATATAACTGTGGAAGGAACCAACAATGGAAACCCTAAATTAATTTGATTTGTTGAGACTATACTTGGTCCATGCGGTTTTGAGGGGGTTTGGACCAAACGGTCTCAAGACCATTTGGGACCAAACGATACCAAACCGTTTAGGTTCATGCGGTTTCCAAATCAATCAAGTTCATGCTGTTTCAAAACCGATTGTGTCCATGTGGTTTCAAAGTGGAGTTCATGCAGTTTCAAAACCGATTGTGTCCATGCAGTTTCAAAGTGGAGTTCATGCAGTTTCAAAACCAATTGTGTTCATGCAGTTACAAAAGTCAAACTTGGGCAAACGGTCTTCACCTCTAACTTTACCAAACAGTCTCAAGGGTAGACCAAGACCACATGAAGGTCCAAACGGTCTTAGACCATTTGGAGGTTTAGTAGGCAAGACCGTTTGAGGTCTAAGTTAGTCAAGATCGTTTGGGGCCTTAAGGGCCAAAATCGTTTGGTGGTTGATTAACCTAAACCCCATGGATACTTAAAGTAGTTAAAGGACAAAGTAATTAGTTAATTAATACATGATGTAATCAAAGGTGATCAGGGTACTTGCACCTTAATAGGATAGTGTGATCGAAACCCATGAAGTAATTAAGCTCTAATGATTACAATGGTAATAATATAAACCATGAAGTCAATTCTCTTTCATGATTGAGTTACTTAACCTAATCAAGGTTGAATTAAACATCATCCTATAGAGGATGAGAGAGAGAAGACTCCTTTTATGAATGTTAATCAAGTATTGGACTTCCAATATGAATGAATATCTATTTAGGGTACGATCCCTCATAGTGAGATCATGAAACCCTAATTTTAAAGGTTAATGAACCTTAACTCTAATTGAGGGTAATAATGGAAGCATTCCTAATACATGATGAAGGTATGATCTTAATTCATAATGATGACATAGTAAACCCTAACCTAGGGTGATGTGATGTGAATAGTAAACTCTAACCTAGGGTGATGCTATGTGAATAGTAAACCCTAACCTAGGGTGATGTGATGTGAATAGTAAACCCTAACCTAGGGTGATGCAATGTGAATAGTAAACCCTAATTCCAAATAAGTAAATGAAAGTGTGAAACCCCAATTCTTGGTTATGCTCTATAGTATAAAGCTCTACGATTGGATAATGAAATGATAAGTCATTAATCCTAATTGAGTTTAGGGGATGATTAACCCTAAATGAAATGTAAAAGGAAAACCCTAACCCTAATAAGGGCATAGTGGTGCAACCCTTGAATAGTGATGTTATCATTGATTTGCATTGAGCTGATATGAAATAAATGTATCTGTTATCATATGTACTAATTATGCAGGTTTTATGAGATATTGAACATAGCCAGGTGAGAGTTATGATGCTTTGTTTAATGAAAGTACTTTATAAGTTTTGTAAGCAATGGTATGCTATGTTGCCTAGCAAAAAGGTAACAAAAGAGACTGACATATTGTATGAGCCAAGTGAAATACCTGCATTGCTACTATTATGTTTACACTATCAAATAACCTGGTGGTATTGTGTTACCTGTTAAGGTGGTAACAAGTGATTCGATGATCTAAGGGTTTGTACACCCATGTTCTTGAATCATGATGATGAGATGATAAGGGGTTGAGTTCCCAATGTTAATAAAGATGTGAAATGAACTTGATAAACAGTACTCTTTCTTTACAACAATTGTTATAATGACTTATGTATGTAAACATGCATGATGTTAAAAGAATGTTGTAAAGTACTTAAATAATCAAGTGAAATCATATCATGTAGAGCCCTGACCATAGATCCATCATCGTTAGAAGTTGGATGATGGTGAAATAGGCTTTCCTAAGGGAACTCCTAGAGAGCATACTTTTGAGGATGTGGGGGTTATGGACGCGGATATCCTTACGTCCTAATGGAGGAATTGATGCGAGATAAACATTAAATCCCTCAATCCTTCATTATATGTATATGCCGGGATGATGTATCACTAATCTCCCGATGATGATGTTAATGCCGCATCGATGTGAGATAAACAAGAAATCCCTCGATGGTGAAGAGAGTACAGCATGCCACTGTAACTCTAATAGTGAAGTTTCCAGAATACCCTGGAAAGTTAATTTTAGCAGAGACACGAGATGTCCTGCATGTTGTTCCTCACACTGACTGAGGAAGATGAGGTCATAGAAATCCGGCTCTTCTGATGACCTATGTATGGTACCGATTTCGATTTCACAATGGTCGGTTAGAGTATGAACGGTATACCTCATCTCTTTAGGGCATAAGTATGTTTGAAAAATGTAATCAGCCGTGTAGCATATTTGCTTAGGTTGAACTACGAGAAACAATGTTTGATGATACATTGTTTAATATGTCCTAGTTGGATAATTAGTATACATGTTCTTCATATTCCTTATTGAATAAATGACTTGCTGCTTAATCAAGTTATAATTGAAATGATTGCATAAAGAATACTTCTTTACTTAGTTATTCAATGAATTACCTACTATTGAATAGTTATAATCCTACTGCCCAATATCATTCTATTTATGTGCAATAACAATGTTTCTGGCTGAGAGTTATAACTCTCGCTGGGACAATTTTCAATTGTCTCACCCCCGTGGGATTCAACGTTTTAGGTAGACGCCGGGGAAGAAGAAACCCATCAGTGGGCGAGCAGCAGCAACAACAACAACATCAAGGACAGCAGTGATCTTCAGGTGGAGACACTGTCTGTCAAGTCTTGTATATAGAAAGTCCTATGTGTCGTCTCTGTACTCTCAGGTCCTAGGAGTCAGTAGATGGTTTGATATAGATCTGAGATTTTGGCTTAATGCCTCAAGATTTTTGTATACTGCCATGTACAGTTTAACAGGGCAGTCAGTGATATAACTCTCAAGTCGAGTTGATACAGAAATGTACTGATGAATCAGCTTTTAATTAACTTACTTTGTCTCTTTATGAAAAAGTTTTATAGTTTGTGAATCTCTTTACAAAAAAAAGTTTAATTTTTAGTGATTTTAAGTAATTCCGCTGCTAATAATTTGCGTCTGCATTCGTTGATCTCATTTTCTGAGACAGACGTCACAAAAACACCTAGCCCACCTTAGTACAGGTCGCGGCGCTAGAATCTAGGGTATACAAACCCAATCACTGAGGTACAACCATAGTTGACCTCCAATCACATTTCACATGTATATAATCACCGAGACATGACCGCAACCATTCTCAAACAATAGAGGTCAAGATGACAGGGACACACAATCACTTGCACCTGGCATACTCAATAATATGCTCTCTTAGTTCTGTTAGGAAGGCTTGTTTCAACATCCAGCAAGTTCTGACACTAGGATAAATCTATGGAACATGGTACTACATGATTAGTATCACTTTATTAGTTCAGCCAATTGGGTGTCCTTTAACTACATGAATCAAGTTACATACAAGCCCTAAAAAGGTTCTACAAGGATAAGGGTAGATTGAAACTTTAGAAGATATAAAACATATAAGATATAAACTTGTCACGTCACCACATGATATTTTTTCAATGCCATACACAAGGGAATAACCATTAACCCATTGTTATAGGGTATCAATCACTTATCACATCACACAAAGGATATCACCACAATTAGGCAATAAGCCTATGCTAAGGTCATAAGACCAACCACTTCGTTCCTGTGAAACATCATCATCTCTCGATGCCTCATCAAGGCTCATAATCACCACACATGTCACATAAGTATTATTATGAGCAAGGATTTTCTATGATGTTTATTCAACCATCAATTAGAGTTACAACAAGTAGGAGAGAGAGATATTACTTCATCAACATACTAGTTACTCAAGCAAGAAAATCATTATCACCATGTACTCAGATTAGGGTTAGGGTTTTGATATAGCAACCATATTAGAGTTTCAAAATAGCAATTGACATCTAACCCTAATTATCAAGATCTCCAACATTATCGGGAAAGAGAGAGTAAGACATTAGCATCACAAGGCCAACCACATGAGGCAAACATGTGTCTAGGAAATCTCATCGACCAAAGAGGAATAGAACTCACCATCTCCATCGTTTAAAGAGGTGGGTCACCCTCATCGTCCGCATGGATCAACCATATCTACCAATGAGTAACATGGCATGCCTTTGACTGAAGAGAACCAAGTCAAAGAGAACTTGG
Source organism: Alisma plantago-aquatica (assembly GCA_963693085.1). Lineage (NCBI taxonomy): Eukaryota > Viridiplantae > Streptophyta > Magnoliopsida > Alismatales > Alismataceae > Alisma > Alisma plantago-aquatica. The sequence goes on from OY856411.1 coordinate 428,551,790, forward strand.
CGACCAAAGGAAACCTACCAATTCATTGACCGAAGGGATTGAGATGCTTGGCGACCGAAGAAAGTTCAGCATACATAGAGACCACTTTAATCCCAAACATGACGACCAAAGGTCATGAGAAACCTCATAGACCTAAGAGGAGGAGATCACCTTAATGACCTCACAAGTAGGTCCATTCTTAGCGGCCCAAAAGGCATCCAACTCATCAACCATCATGGAAAAACTCGTATGCCACATGAGGAGAGATAAAACTTGTCAACCACAAAATCATCAAGATGATCACCACCATAAAATTGAAAACAACAAGAGTCAAAGTTGAAGGAGAGGTTCATCATCAAAAACCTAAATCCAACCATCAAACATGGACGAAACTGAACCATTAAGGTGTATCCTCATGAAGAAAAACATCACCAAACCCTAAACCCGATCATCATCAAGACCTAGGCAAAATCATGTATGAGAGGGAAACCATCGTTAACACATGCATGTAAGAATCAAAACCTCCATCATTATGCAAAAGACAAAACCCCGATTATGAGGAAGGAAACCAAGGTTAAGCACATGATTGAAAAGATCATCACTTCCACCATCAAATAAGAATTGAGACATATAGAATAAGGTTTAGCAAGGGAGATTATGTACTCAAGATCATCATGAAAACTAAACCCTAGAACATAGATATCATCACTAACTACTTATAATCACGTTTCAATGAAGATCATTAACATGCAAGATGAGTGCGACAATAATTGAGGGGAAAGTTATATAACTCTTCTTGGATTATGATGTTGAGATTCCAAACAACAAGAAAGCTCCAAGGAAAGAGAGAAAAATGAAGCTTGGTTCAACTCCACTGCCACCCTAACATCACCTCAAAGAAAGAAGAACAACCCTAGGTTAAAGAAAGCTCAAAGAAGAGAGAACAAACCCTAGGCTGAAAAGAAAGGGAAGAGAGGATATCTTCATCTAAACTTAGGTACTACCATGGGAAAACCATGGATTTGACCACAAAGAGAGAAGTTCCTCAAGAGGCACTACCATGGCAACTGATGGATTCAGCCAAGAGAAAGGAAAGAGAGGTAGGGTTTGCAAGAAAACAAAATCAAGAAGGATAAATCACTTACCAAGATCAAAGAACACCAAAGGATCACAAAAGGAGAGTTTCTCCAACCCTATATCACACATGCAAGGGCTCGGCCACCTTGCTCCAACGTTGAGCTCTTCTCCACCACCAAGATCACAAGGGACAAGCTCCAAGGATGAGAGAGAGCAAGAGGGTGTAAAGAGATCACTTGTGTGCAAAGAGAGGGGTATATATACAGCCAAGGGTAGGAGAGAGGTTAGGTGTCAATCCACTAGTACCACTTGTCCCTCAAAACTCGGCCATACAAGCATTGAGAACATGCATGCATCACGAGTGATAAGATCAAAGTAGGCTAGCGACCATCTTGGTCCTCAAAAAACAACTATCAAAGAAGAATCATAGCATCCTAACAAAGTTAGCGACCACTAAAAACAAGATCAAAGGAAAGCACATCGGTCACTACACATCAAGGGGTCAACATCAAACTAGGCATCCATGCAAAACCCTGATCACCACTCATGGGATCATCATATCCAACCAAGGTAAAACATGGCGTCCCACAACTCAAATATCATCAACATGGTATGAAAATGTGTGAGGTACATCAAGCATGTGATGAATTCCAAGAGAAATCCTAGATATGGGTAAATTGCAATTAGGTTCATGACAAGCACTATATATAGCAATACTAGCACAAACAACATCCAAACTGGACCAAACTTAAAACATAAGTATGTCACATGTTATAAGGAACGTCACATGATTAGATTAAGGTTTTAAGCATATTATTATGCTTAGAAAGCAAGATCAAGCAAAATCTAGGTCAGTGGTCTTACACTATGTATGAATAAAGTCATCATGAGGATGACTGGTGATCAAGCCCGAAAGAAGATCATCTTGGGCCAAGAAAGGAAGGTCTATGTATGACGTGTCTACTACAGGGACTAAACCCTAGAGAGAGGGTACCCCAAAATCAGTACTCAAGAGAGGGAGTGTACCACATAGATTAAGAGTTAAGAAGTTAGAAAGAAAATGCATGTTTCATTTTTTTAATCATAATTGTTTCAATGGATGATTGAGTTGTTACTCATACTTGTGAATATATTTATTTCCCCCACATATCAGTATATCTTGATATACTGACCATGTTTTTGTTTCACAATGTTTTAGGTTAATTTGCTATTAATATGCAAAATGGACATCATGAGAAGGAGGCACTAAAAGGAAATACGATTAATGTTGCCATGGAGGATTTAATTAGATAATTTTATTTCCAATTGCGAACAATAGCTTTGCATATCATGTAATTCCTTATTGGAGAGTTTACCTTTCATATTCTAACAAACCCTTTTACATTGAATAAAATTTATAATTATTTTTGGTTAATTGTTATTCCTCGATCGTGTAAACCAGATAATGACCCTTGCCCTCTCCATCCACCTTAATTGGGGATAACATGGGAAGTGGGTTGTTATATTTGGTATTAGAGCCATGTTTACCATTTAACTTTAATAATGATTAAATTTTAAGAATTTTGTAGAGTTCAAGAGAATTATCAGAGTACTTTCTGAAGACGATGGTGTCTAGAAGGGACCACAATCTGGGGGCTGGCAAAACTTTCCTTCGCATCGCTAGTCAACTTACAAGGACTCCCAGACCCGTGCATCTTGCTTGGCCAAAAGTCAGAGGATTTTACTCGAAATAAAATACCTCTAGGATTTCTTCTCATTTGATTTCATCCCTTCTCTACCCCCTTGCTCCACCCACCAAAACCCTAGGGACCTAATAATTGCTCTCTCTACCCTTTAGAGAACTAGGGTTATGGATATTAGGGATTAAGGCATCCTCCGTCAAATAATAAAATGCATGTAAATAAGATGTCATGGACATAATTTTATGATTCTTTAAATGCCCTAAATATGGTACTAATGTTAATGAAGTTAATTTATGTGAAACAACATGGCCCACATCAAGACCACTGTCATCTTTGATGAATCACTTAGAGACTATTAAGAGGGGAGTGTGGCACACCGACGCCACACGACCAAGATAACTCAAAGCCAAAGCACACAATTAACAACTAAACAAGCACATTACCACAAACATGGTAAATTAAAATCGATCTCATATAACCATTATGTGAGGAAACATATTACGTCAAGGTCCACAAACTGTACCATATCACATATCAAGACAGGTATGAACATCTGTATAGTGGATAACTGCCACAGACTTGTTACAAAAGATAACTTATTCACACGTACAAGCCAAATATACAACCAAGGCATACTGCCCAAACACGTATCAAGGTACATATCATCTACAAACCACAACCCTCCAGACCTGAGAGTACAAGGACAACATATAGGACTCTACTACACAACACATCAACTTATCCAACCTTCAACATTCACTGATCTCTAACCGCTCTTCCTCAACAACACGATCTCTATCACGCCACACATGACCACCTAAAAAGATGTGGCGAACCACTAGGGTGAGACCCATGTCCCACCAATAGATATAACTCTCCGCCAACAACTGTTGAAAACACAGATTATGCTTAAGTAAGAAATAACATTATTAAATAAGATGAATAAATTCAACTAATAAATAATTTAAAACTAGACACAGACTAAGCCAGTTAAGCAGCTACAACTGCTAAGTAGAACATGTTATGTATTTAGAAGAAATATGAAGAACATGTATAATAATTGATTTATCTTACCACATTATAATACAACTAAGCAGTACAAGACACAAGGCAAGGGTAAACATCCCATGTGAAGCATGTTTAACCCTAACAAATATACTACACTTTTGTATTACATATTTTATTAAGCCCTGGGAAATTTGAGTCATACCACCCAAATTACAACTGACCATTGCTTAGATGCAATTAGTTCCATACAAGATCAAGGAAGATCTGGACTCCAAGATCTTCTCTAGAACTACTCGGTCAGTACGAGTCTGCAAAGCAATGACATTTCAGTCAAATTGCCAACAACAACTTATATTCAAGTTGAAAACACCTAGCCCACCTTGGTACAGGTCACAATGCTAGAAACTTGGGTATACAAACCCAATCACTGAGGTACAACCACAATTGTCCTCCAATTACATTTCACACATATATAATCACCAACACACGACTGTAGTTGTTATCAAACAATTGAGATCAAGATGACAAGGACACACTGTCATTGCACCTCACATATTCATTAGTATGTGCTCTGAGTTTCTATTAGGAAGAATCGTTTCACCATCTAGCTAGTTATAATACTAGATGGATCTATGGAGCATGGCACTACATGATTAGGATTTCACTTGATTACTTAAGCCAATTGGGTGTCTTTTAACTGCATCAATCAAGTTACATGCAAACCCTAAAAAGATTCTATAAGGATAAGGGTAGATTACAAGTTTAGAAGATATAAAATGTATAAGATATAAACTTGTCACATCACCACAAGATATTATTTCAATGCCATACACAAGGCCATCACCATTAACCATCATCATGGGATATCAATCCCTTATCACATCAGACGAAGGACATCACCTCAATTAGGCACTAAGTCTCTACCAAGGTCATAAGACCATCCACTTTGTTCCTACGAAACATCATTATCTCTCAATGACTCATCAAGGCTCGTAAACACCACACGTGTAACACAAGTATTAATATGAGCTAGGATTAGCTATAATGATTATTCAACCAAAAAATTAGGGTTACAACAAGTAGGAGAAAGAGATATTACTTCATCAACATACTAGTTACTCAAGGAAGCAAATCATTATCACCATGTACTGAAATTAGGGTTAGGGTTTTGAAATAGAAACCATATTAATGTTTCAAAACAAGAATTAACATCAAACCCTAATTATCAAGATCTCTGACATTCTGGAGAAAGAGAGAGTAAACCATTAGCATCACAAGGTAAACCACATGAGGCAAACATGTGTCTAGTAAATCTCATCGATCGAAGAGGAATAGAACTCACCATCTCCATTGGTCGAAGAGGTGAGTCACCCTCATCATCCACATGGATCAACCATAGCGATAAAAGAGAAACACGACATGCCTTCGACTAAAGAGAACCAAGTTGAAGAAAGCTTGGCGACCGAAGGAAACCTACATGTTCATCGACCGAAGGGATTGAGACCCTTGGTGATCAAAGAAAGTTCAATATACATAGAGACCACTTTAATCCCAAACATGGCGACCAAAGGTCATGAGAAACCTCATTGAACGAAGAGGAATACATCACCTTAACGAACGCACAAGTAGGTCCATTCTTAGCAAACCAAAAGACATCCAATTCATTGACCATCATGGAAAAACTTGGCGACCACAAGAGAAGAGAAAAAACTCATCAACCACGTGATCATAAAGATGATCACCATCATAAAACCGAAAAACAACAAGAATAAAAGCTCAAAGAGAGGTTCGTCATCAAAACCCTAAATCCAACCATCAAAAATGGATGAAATAGAACTAGTAAGGTGTATCCTCATGAAGGAAAACATCACCAAACTCTAAACATGATCATCATCAAGAGTTAGGCAAAATCATGTATGAGAGGGAAACCATCACTAACACATGCATGTAAGAATAAAAACCTCCATCATTATGCAAAAGACAAAACCCTGATTATGAGGAAGGAAATTAAGGTTAAGCACATGCTTGAAAAGATCAGCATTTCCACCATTAAATAATAATTCAACCACATACATCAAGGTTTAGAAAGGGAGATTATCTACTCAAGATCATGTAAACTAAACCCTTGAACATTGATATCATCACCAACTACTTATAATCACATTACAGTGAATATCATTAACATGCAAGATGTGTGAACAATAATTGAGGGGAAAGTTGTATAACTCGCCTTGGATTATGATGTAGAGATTCTAAATAGCAAGAAATATCCAAGGATAGAGAGAAAACTGAAGCTTGGTTCAACTACAAGGCTAAGATAACATCACCTCAAAGAAAAAATAATAGCCCTAGGTTAAAGAAAGATTAAAAAAGAGAGCACAAACCCTAGGCCAAAAAGAAATTAAGGGAAGAGAGGAGATCTTCATCTCAACTTAGGTACTACCATGGGAATACCATGGATTCGACCACAAAGAGAGAAGCTCCTCAAGAGGCACTACCATGGCAACCCATGGATTCAGCCAAGAGAAAGGGAAGAGAGGTAGGGTTTGTAGGAAACGAAATCAAGAAGGATAGATCACTTACTAAGATCAAAGAACACCAAAAGATCACCAAAGGAGAGTTGCTCCAACCCTAGATCACACATGTAAGGGTTCGGCCACCTTGATCCAAGGTTGAGCTCTTCTCCACCACCAAGATCATATGGGATGAGATCCAAGGATGAGAGAGAGTGTTTGTAAAGAGATCACTTGCATGCAAAGAGAGGGGTATAAATACACCCAAGGGTATGAGAGAGGTAAGAGAGGTTAGGTGTCAAGCCACTAGTGGCACTTGTCCCTCAAAACTCAGCCATGCAAGCACTAAGAACATGCATGCATCATCGGTGATAAGATCAAGGTAGGCTAGTGAACATCTTGGTCCTCAAAACACAATGGTCAAAGGATAAAAATAGCAACCTAAAAAAGGTAGTGACCGCTAAAAACAAGACCAAAGGAAAGCACATCAGTCGCCACACATCAAGGGGTCAACAGCAAACTAGGCGTCCATGCAAAACCCTAATCACCACTCATGGGATCATCATATCCAATCAAGGTAAAAAATGGCATACCAAATCTCAATTATCATCAACATGGTATGAAAACGTGTGAGGTACACCAAGCATGTGACAAATTGCAAGAGAAACACTAGATATGGACAGATTGCAATTAGGTCCATGACAAGCATTATATGTAGCAATACTAGCTCAAACAACATCTAAACTGGACCAAACTTAAAACATAAGCATGACACATGTTATTAAGGCACATAACATGATTATATTAAGGTTTTAAACATCTTATTATGCTAAGAAACCAAGATCAAGAAAAGGCTAGGGTAGGGGTCTTATAGGGAGGCCCTCCCATAAAAAGAGGATGTCCTTAGAGGGGAGAAGGAGGATGATGGAAGGTGACTCCTCTAATAAGCAGAAGAGACCATAGGAGGCCACTGATGAGGAAGCTATTGGGCCCAAAGTTGTCTTCTTTGACATCCTGAACCCTGAGTGAGCTTATGATGGAAGATGAGCCCAAGGATGACCATGGCCATGTTGCCAATCATGGACCTACATTTATGCAAGGAGTAGTTCACACCCCTGATGCACTCTGGATGGAGCAATAAGAGAAGCTCACTAAGGTCATTAGTGCCCCGACACCCAAGGATGTTACCAAAAATGAGAATGGTGAACCCCTACCTATCCCCCCTTGTCTCGAAGCCACCATCATCGACTTTGATAGGTGGGATATAGAAAGGTTTTGGGGTGAAAATAA